>WBMW01005902.1:0-42929 GCA_013396635.1 Penelope pileata
GTCTCCCCTCGATCGCGACAACTAGTGAAAGCCCTGATGTATGCTAAGTAATTGCACACGCCGTCTGAAGTACATCAAGTATTACAAGAATTTGCATCCCAGAAAATCAGGGATAAAATCTACTGTTAGAGCAAAGCAGCACAAACCTCTCATCAGATCAAGGAGTAAATAATTTATCTCAAAAGATCTGTCTTATTTAGCACCCTCCCAATGTTAGTACCTTCAGCTACATCTCCCAGTACATCCCTGTGCTTATCCATCCTCATTACACAAAGTATATGAGTGGATTATCTGAAATCAATTTTCTTTAGCTTTGGTTTGCAGTCTATGGTTACAGTTAAGTTCTTGTCCATAAGTTGGAAAACCTACTGCTGCCACACATCTCTACATATAGCTGCACATAGAGATTAATTCACCTCCTAACCTTCTTTTTCAATAAAGTGAATTAGATAAGCTCCATGAAGCTTATACTATAAGAATGATTTCCAACCTTTGGATCCTCCTCTAAATTCTCTTTAATGTTATTTCCATGTCTATCTTAATATGGAAGCTCCATAACTAGAAATAGCTTTTAATAGTCTTATCAATGCCATATCCACAAGAAAGATCACTTTCCTGTGCCTGACATATTGCTTGTTGCTGCAGGTTGAATTCAATGGACCCCCAAATCTTGCTTGAGTCCTCATGATCTCAGCATCCACATGCCATGACAAGCCTGTCTTCCTCTTTCTCTGTTACATTACTTTTGTAAAAATCAAAGCTTCCTCTGTAAGCAATGGAGGCCCAGTCGATACAGTCATTCAGATCTAGAAAGTTATTCAGTTGATCAAATGTCATTTTACTGCAGGGAAAGCTGAATTCTCCAGGCTTGGAACCAAGCCACCCGAATAATCTGGTCCTGGTAATTTACCCTCAACATTTGCTGTTCTGTCAGCTGTCAGTAAGCCTTGCTGTAAAGCATTCTGCCATACTTCCTAAATTGTTAAGAAAAATGTTACATACAATTTAACAATGATCTAAGTAGCAATGTAGGTAATAGTTAATAAACAGCACTTATTTCAGATTTATCACTGAGCTGGTTTTTAGTCCATTTAATATCTGATTAATTATTTTCCATCAAAACAATACTAAATCTAGAACTTTAATTTGAGGAAATGTTTCCATCTTGTTTTTTCTTTTTCCTTTTTAATCCTAGAAGGAAAAAGAACAAATATTACATATATATGGACAGTATATAGATAGATATTCTCCAATACTGATTGACTGCAGTCAACTATATTTTTAACTTCTCAATTTTTTGTTAGAATTTTAAGTAAACTATTAAATTCCCTTTAATTATGGCAAATTCTGGGCTCAGAATTTATAATGTTTAGAATCTTTTGGCATCTGGATTCACTTCAGTTATCAAGATGTCAAAGATGTTACACAGGTGGTACATTAAAATCCTTCCTCACTTAAAAATATGACTTAGTAAGTGCAGACTAGTTGATAAGAAAGTGTTTTAGTGTTAAAGATAATATTCTCTGAAAGATGCTTTATCTTGAAAGATGGCAAAAAAATTATTGTAGCAATATTGCAAGGAATGGAAACATGTCATTGCTCTTTTCCAAAGAGAAATTTCTTAACGAGGTCCTCACACAGATCAGCTGCAGAGTAGAAGCTCACACCGAGGGTTCCTTGCACCAGGGGGGTACCCCTCAAATAGTGGTGGACCCCCCGCTCTGTCACCATCGGGCAGAGGGAGGGGACCTAAGAGACAGGGAGGATTAGAAGAAAGTCCTGGCTTAGCACCTCAGGCAAACCCCCTCCCTACTTACTTTGCTTCCCCAGGTAGAAACAAGGTACATAATAGGTTTGAGGCTCTGAGCTCAAAGGGGAGGTAAGTGAGAATGAGTGGAAGGTCCACCTAGGATGTTGTTTACAGTGTGGTGGTCGACTCCATGTCTTAAGATGGCCTCCGTCAAGAAAGAAAGAAGGGTAATCGTCGTAGGCAAATCCCTTTTCAGGGGAGTGGAGGGCCTGATATGCTGACTGGACCCAACCTGTAGGGAAGTGTGCTGCCTCTTTGGTGCCCAGGTCATGGACATTAATAAAAAGCTCCCAGGTCTGGTTCAACCTTCTCATTACTACTCTTTATTGATAGTTCAGGCTGGCAGCAATGAAGTCACTGAGAGAAGCATGAAAACTATCAAAAGAGACTTCAGGGGACTGGGGTGGTTAGTTGATGGAACAGGTACACAAGCAGTATTTTCCCCTATCCGTTCTGTGGCAGTGGGGGATACTGAGCGGACTAGGAAAACCCAACTGATGAATATGTGGCTAAGAGGCTGGTGCTGTCACAGAAATTTTGTTTTTTTGACCATGGGGTGGTTTACTCAGCACCTGGCCTGATGGCTGTAGACGAGTCTCACCTGTCTCTAAGAGGAAAACGGATCCTGGCCCAGGAGCTGGCAGAGCTCATTAAGAGAGCTTTAAAGTAGGTATGAAGGGGGATAGGGGTTAAAATGAAGCTTGCTAGGGTTGAGTAGTTCAGGGCTTTAAACTAGATTCAGTGGATAAAGAGGGTGGAGTTTGATGGGACAGAGAAGGGCTGGAGGATGCTGTTGCTTTAGGAGATCATGGGGAAAAACCTCTAAATTGTCCCATAGCATCCTACGAGGACTCCTCCGAGAAGGTAATATTGCCAATCCCCTGCCTGAAATCTGCTTGCATCCCTCTAGGAAGCAGCTGGGAAAAAAATTCTGATTTGTCTCAGAGGTTTGAGGGAGGGCTCCTCTGGAAAGGTGGTGTGTCAGAAAGCCCACCTAAAGGGCCTTTATACCAATGCATGCAGCATGGGAAATAAGCAGGAGGAGTTAGAAACAGTAATGCACTTGGAAAATTATGATCTTGTTGCTATCAGAGAAACATAGTGGGATGATTTGCATAACTGGAATACCACCGTTGAGGGGTATTGGTTTTTTAGAAGGCATAAGCAGGAGGGAGTCACCATATGTGTTACAAAGTGGATAGACTGTGAGGAGCTCCCTCTGAGAAACAGTCATGAACAGGCTGAGAGCCTGTGGGTTAGAATTAGGGATGGGACTAATAAAGGACAGCTGGTGGTTGGGGTCTACTACAGGCGGCCTGGCCAAGGGGAGCCTGTTGATGAGGCCTTCTTACTTCAGCTGCAAGAGGCATCACACTCATAGGCTCCCGTCCCAATGGGAGATTTTAACCACCCAGATATCTGCTGGGATAACCACGTTGCGAGCTGCAAGAAAGGGGCAAGTTCTTTACTGAGGGAGTGGTGAGGTGCTGGCTCTGGCTGCCCAGAGAGGCTGTGGATGCCTCATCCCTGGAGGGGTTCAAGGCCAGGTTGGATGGGGCCCCTGGGCAACCTGATCTAGTATTAGATCTGGAGGTTGGAGGCCCTGCCTGTAGCAGGAGTGTTGGAGCTTGATGATCCTTGCAGTCCCTTCCAACCCAGGCCACTCTATGATTCTATGAAATTAAATAGATGTATATTAATATCAGCATTGTGCTGATTTTTGTGCTTAACAGATTTCAAACATTTGAACTTACAAGCTGTTTGCAGTAAACTTAAGGGATGGGAGTCACTCCAGATAAACTCAGTGACTCTGCATGTGCCTTCAGGTTTCCATGTGTGAGCACGTTTGGCACACCTTGAGAGCTAGGGGAGACCGAACCTCAGGCTCAGTTACCTGAGCACAGATTCCTCCCATTTTTTCTCATGTATATGTCTCTTTGTTTTGTAAGCTCTTAAGAGAGTTAATATTTCTGTAATTTTAAGGGCTGATCTCTCGAGCTTTTTTGGAATCCAACGTTGCTGACAGTGCCTGGAGAGCTTTCTGAAACATACTGGAAAATACCAGTCAATTGCTATGTGTTTCCTACACATTTAACTATCTGACAAATCTTGTCCTTGACTCTTCTTTGAACTATACGATTTAGACATTTTTAATAAAGAAATATACTAATTTTACAGCCGCTATCATAATTTCAAATATATGTGCATATATTAAAATTACAGTTGGAAATGTAAATTTATGATGGCAACATAAATCCATTACTCTGTTAATTATTCCAGGCATATTTTGTGCACAGAATAATATTCCTTACAAGAACTAATACACATTTGGCCTCTTGAGTCATTCAGCATATAAATTCTCCATGCTTAAAAATTATGTTGTGTTATTCTGTAGTATTCATGCAATAATTCACAAGTTTAACCTTCAGTTTCATGTGATGCTTTTGCTTTCCATTGATCCTCCAAGCTATGCCTTCACAACTAAGTGAAATGTCTAACAACATGATCTTGTGGGTGTTGAAGTCATTGATTGTTTAATTGTCCTGAGGGCAGAAGGAGTTACGCTTAATGTATTTTTATATACAATCCAAGTACTCAACTTTATACACAAGTCAAGAAGTTTTATGTATAAGTTGAGTAGCCTTGGAGTGTGCAGTCTAATTCAAATATGAATCCCATAGGTTGAGGGAGTGAGTAGGAAGGGCAAAAGGTAAAATTTTGGGGGGTGCACGGCCACATGCTGCCGGAGCTCAGGGAGCATTGGGACATTGCTCTCAGGCACAGGGTTTGGGTTTTGGGTGATGCATGGAGCCCAGAGCTGGACTCGATGATCCTTGGCAGTCCCTTCCAACTCAAATTCTGACTGAAGATAAAGACAGTTTAATAAGCAACGGGAAAGAAAGAAAAAGTCAAAAAAGTCAGGTGATGCCAAGGCAATTACTTCTCAGCTCCCACAAGCAGACCAAAGCCCAGCCAGTCTCTGAGCAATGGCTCCTTTGGAAAACAACACCCCCACTCCACCCAAACCAATTTCTACTGCTGAGTATGATGTTACATGAAATGGAATATCCATTTCTCCATTTTTTTGCCCACTCCCTGCCTAATCCTTCCCTGTAGTATGAGAAAAGGAGAAAGCTGTGATGCCACAAAGAAAGTTAACTCCACCCTAGCTAGGCTTGAAATTTGCTTTCCTCCAGATGATTTCTCTTTGTTTACTTCATAGATTTTGCTGTGATACACCATGCACAGACAGCAAAGTAGCACTATGTTATTGCCCTTCATGGATTGATGGAATTTTTGATGGCTAATTTTAGACAGATGGCTGTAAGCCACTTAGGAATGGTAGGTGCTCCAGCTAATGCTAAAAGTTCATATTTTAAAACAAGATTTTTTTTTTTTACAAAAATATAATAAAGCTGTATTTGAGAAGTGTCAGAACAAATAACAACAAGGGCATAGAATGTCAGTTATACTCTTTAAAGAGCCTGGGATACCTCAGTCAGAAAGTTTGACTAGATTCCTAATGTACTGTAGGTTTTGCTGAACTTGTACAACTTTCACTTTGAGGCAATTTATACAGATACAGATTTGGAGAAGGGTTTTGCTGAGCTCTAGTTCCAAAGCAATTTATGTCGCTTTCACTCAAGAAACAGAGATGATAATGAAGTGAATTCAGCATTCTCTATTCAAAGGCCATTTAGTTCCTTGATTAGATTGTTTTAGTAATATAAATTGCCTACTGCTGGAAAAAGAATAGCCTAAAGTTTTCAATCAGTTTTACGATGAGAACTAAGCCTGGGAAAATGAATAAATGAATAAATAAATAAACAGAAATTTAAAAAACAAAAACCAAAAGGAAAAATAAATGTGCCTCCACAGTTCAGTCTTGTAATAGTCTGCTCTGTAAAATTATATGAACTCTGTGTTCTGGAACAATAGTATAAATGAGTTAATTGCAGATCTAAAAATTGTTTGCCAGCTGCTGCCTATTCTGTTACCAACACCTGTTTGAGCTCTTGCCCTCATTAATTAAAATGTGATGAGCAAGCAGGCAAGTTCAAAAACATAGTGCTGACAATGTCAGTACAGCTGACATGAAATCCATATCTGTAGTCCCCAGGAAGTAAAATATCTGTTGTGCAATTGAGAGACTCATTTTTCCCCTCCCAGAATTGCTACAGTTATGAATCTGTTCATCAAAGACTACATTTTGATTGTGTTAAATTGAGGGTAGAAAACATGGGCTTTCTAGAGCAGAAAAGAGTTGATTTAAAAGTCATACCTACGAAATATTACTAGTTAACCATTTCAAACGTTCTTTGGTCATTTAAGAAATAAATGCAAATTGGAAATACACTGTTACCAGTTTTCATCACTGACCATTCACATCAGAACTAACAACAGCTGTAGTTTATCGTAACTGGATAATATCCCTTTCGAGAATTTGTGCCCCTCAGAAGCATTTTTGTTTCTTCAGCAGAAGCCATTGGAACCCCCATGACATACCTTGTCTGTATATTCACTCACACATACATCTGTATAAAAAAAAAAAAAAAAAAAGAGGAAGAAAGAAAGAAAATATAATGGAATTCACCTTTCCTAAATCCCACATAAGCCAAGATGCAGATATTTAAATCCCACCTGAACTACAGAGTGGGATTCAGTCCCATCTATTTTTCAGAGCTGCTGAAGCTAATTAGAGACAGCTAAAAATAGTGAGCATCATCCTACTCAGGCTAAAACTTCTCAAAGCACATAATAGCTATGCTTACAGGTCTGTGAGCATGTTTGTTTTATGATGGCTTCTGCCTTTCTCCTAGGGATCCAAACATATCCAAGCTAGACACCCAGGCAGCAGTACTCTGCCTGAATTCCCCCCGAAGAATCCCCAGGTGTTAAACACTGATAGAAGCATTAGTCTCACAACTTGTGCTAGCAGCCTGTAATTCTTCTGCATAATCTCCTAACTTTTGATGCACTCACCAAGAGCACAGAGGGCCTTGTCCTCAGGGAGATTTGTCTACTGTAGTATGGAGCAGATGAAGTAGGATGTGCTATGATAAATATGAACATATTGTATAATGCAATTTGGTGATGAGATGGGAGCAGAAGCATTATGAGATCAGAAAAAGATCAAGCTGGAGGTAGTCTGATCCCAGACTGTTTGTTAAGGAACTCCACAGAGAAGGCAGAGTTCAAGCAGCCTCATCTTGCTTGGTGAGATGTGTACACATTAGATCTCTGGATAAAAGCAAAACCAACACTGGAAGCTGGAAGCTGAGTCCTGAACCCTACATGTGCCCTCTCAGCAGTAAGCGTCCTACCAACCACAGTAGAGCCAGGCACCTCCTGGTTGCTGTTCTGGCCTTACTGCTGGATATACAAGGGGCATGACTTCAAGGGAAGAAGGGAAGAGATACTTATGCAGGATACCTTGGTGATTAAGTTTACTTCTTTAGATGTGATATTAATTGTTTTTAGATGGATGGAACTTAAAACCACTGCTTCCTTAGCACTAGCAGCTATGTCTGCTCTGGCCCAGCAGGCAGCTGCCTTTATAAAGACATAAAGATGAATACATCTAGATGCCTAACATGCCTTGTTGGGTCCCTGAATTACTAATTAAGAGGCAGAGAAAAAAAAAAACACGAAAAAAAACACAAAGACACTGCAGATCTCTTGAAGTACCACCTCTCTCCAGTGATGGCAGTGTAATTGCCTCATCTTCCAGGTGTCCAATATTTCAGGGAGATTGTAAGTAAATTAGACACCCAGTTAAAGGGAAGGGATTGTATAGGACTGTTCTGAGGCCTGATCTGAGCAGTCACACTATTAGAAACCCTCTGCAAAGTCAACATTCAGATCTGACACAGAGGCCTTGAGACACCACTTAATTTTTTTATGAGTACACAACACTTACCTCAATCTTCTGAAGTGGAACATTACCTTTCACTGTAATGAAATACATCACAAAACTGAAAGAATCACTGAACATTGTTGAAGTACTTCAGTACTGAGAGATGTCCTCTATGATCATAAATAGTTACTGTATATCATCACAGCCTAACTCCAAGGGGAGGAATCATTATGTAAATATTCCTACAATGAATAAGATCCTGTCCTGAAAGAATACATCTCATAATTATTCCTCCAAGCTTTTAATCAGCCCTCCAGTAGTAATAGACTAACCAACAGAAGCCAGCTACCTGTAGACCATGTATATAGAACAAGTTGAGTCTGTGTGTGTAGTAAATGTAAAACTGGTCAGCCCATCTCCAAAACTCCTGCAGTAGAGGACAACCCATCAGAGGACCCACTGGTCCTGCAATCACACCTTCGATGTGCATCAAATGCTCTTAGGGAACAGACAAGTGAAACAAAAAGAATACCTTGCACCAAAATGAGCTCACTTTGAGAAGTGATAAATGACAGAAAGCATTGGGACAAAGAATGTTTCTCACAAGACACTCATGAAGCTTCTGCTCTTTCAGTCTGATCCTTCAGGGAGAGCTATAAAACCCTTTAAATTATGACCCTAAGACCAAAACCCACAATTTTGCAGCATATTTACACGTACTAATTCAAAACATTTGCTTTAAGATATAGCACAATCATCATTTCCTGCTAGGCTGTCTCTGTTTTGCACTTAAAAAGCAGTGTTTCTCTTTAAAGGTAGTCACCCCATTGCAAATGTCGTCCTGCTTCCTACGTACCAGATACCTTTGCTCTCAAATGATCTAAGTGATCTAATTATGTTCTGGGCAATTTTTCATAATTTATACTTAGTTTTGAAGATTTTTAGTTCTACTTTAAAAAGCAAACATGTTGCTTCAGTGAGTTCATATTCTAGTTTTTATAGAGCTATGAAGATAAAGCAGCAAGTTGTAGTCTGAAGTGTGGTTTTAAAGCAATCTGATTTGGGAAGCTGTGATATTATGGGAGCATCTTCTTAAACCTAAACATCTTCCAGAAGAAGATGCCAATTATGCTAATATTTGTTTCTCCTTCTCATGATGTTGCAACAAAATGTTTACTAATAAGCACATAAAGTAATGACAATTGCTGAAGAAATCCCAATAGAGATATGTTTTCCAGAAGTGTTTTGCCTTGTTTTATTTCCTAATGTGAAGCTTCTGAATATTAATTTGACTACCTATCACAAAGTGAAATAAAATTATTCTATACTATGCTTATGTCTCGCTCCAATTATCAGAGCGAGGGGGGAGATTCTTTGATATGCCAGAGTGAGATTAAGACATAAACAAGGTCAATTGTTCTCCAACCAGATCAGTACAAAATCTTGTCAGTGAGGGTGATGGGGATAGGAAGGCAGGTGATAGTGAAAAAAGATAGGAAATAAAAGCAAGGGTTCCGTGTAAAAAAGCGGGGATAGTCACTGCCATGGATCTGGCTCCATTCTACTGATCCAGGAATATCTTCAGGCGTGCATGGAGTGAAGGAGCCAGAGCGCAGGGGGAGCAGCAGCAGCAAGCAGGCAGCAGGCATGCCAGCATCAGGAAAAGCAGCAGCACGCCCAGGAGAAGCAGGAGCAGGTCTCAGGCAGCAGGCAGGCATCAGTTCTCAGGCAGGAAGCCGGCATCAGGTCCCCAGGTAGGCCCAGGAGAAGCCTGGGCAGGCCTGAGGCAGCAGGAAACATCATCAGGCAGCAGGTACCAGGCACCATTCCCTCGCCAGGGGGTCTTTTTATCCTTTTCTGCCAGTCGGCATTCCTGGGCACCTACGTGAATGTCAGGTGCAGCACCAGCATGGGCATGTATGCGCATGCATGTCCCCTCTCAGTGGTTGCTTCCCTCAGGGCATCCACCACCAAAGGCTGCTTATTGGCTGTGTATCGCCTGCTTATCACCTCCTGTTGCCCCAGGTCTGCAAGCCTTCAGGAAATGTCCATAGGCCTTCATGCAAACTTTGAGACAAAAAGTTCAGAAACAGTCTCTCACAGCTTACTAGTTAATGGATTTTATTTCTAGTTTATATCTTTTGCTTTTTTTGTTTGCCTTGGATTATTTTTTCCTGGGTTGCCATTTTTACACACTGCTGGGAGAGAAAAATACACAAATGCAGAAAAGAGATAAAGGGAAAACAACAGACATTTCTAGCAGACAACCTAGATGTTTTTAATACTTTATTTTTTTGGACACTCTAGACGCTGCTGGCATCAATGTGAATGTGAAGACGATTGTATCTTTTATCTCATCACATATCCCAGTGTGCCTAACACCAAATACTACTGATGAAGAGGCAGAGAGCAGCCACCTGGTAAATGCACACCAACTTGTATTATTCAGATATCCCCTCAGACTGCATTTTAAGCTAATTTTCCACAGCCAATCTGCATGTTGGCTGGCACCTAACTGTTCAGCACAGCAGGAGATATGTGGAGGAGAACAGATCCTGGGGAGGATTCACTGCACAAAGAGCTATTTTTTCACGTTGTTTAATGAAGGCTCCAGAGCTTCTTCCTCTTTTAAACTTGCAAAAACTTCAAAAAGAAATTGCAAAGTACTTCTCTCTTTATACTCAGTTGGCCTGTACACAAGTAAAAACAATTTAAATTCCCATTTCCCCAATGGTCTTTAAGCATTTTGATAGTAGCCAGTACCAAGACCATACATTAACTTATTTTTTCTTTGAATTTCTTACAATTTACAAATCTTTCTGGCACTCTGGCCTTCAGAGTCATAGTATTTCTGCTGTATTTTCAGTCTTAATATTGCTCCATAGAAGTGGCATGACATTTCTTCTATAGCAGATGAAAATACAATGATGTTAGTAGTTTTCATATATACTTCTAAAATTGTATTCTAAGTCCATAACACAGAGGAAAGTCCTATTACAGCAAATAGATGAGTAAAGAAGCATGAGGAAAATTGAAACTGCCATGTGCATATATTCTGTGCTAAGAGCATTGCCAGCTTTTGTTTAACGAATAGAATCCTCATGTAAAATTAGACAGAAAAGAGAATGAAATTAAGCATATGCCTAAAGTAATTTGATTCTATTACTGTAAAAAAACATTAGAAAATAATTACATTGCCACACTTACTGCTATTGGTGTGTAACCGTATTGGAACAGGTGACATTGTAATAGAAAAGTTTTTTTAACAGGTATTTAATTCAAGAGCAATTGTGGCACAGCCCACCAATTAACTGCAAGATGGAAAGGTATGTAAGGGACTCGAGCTTCGAAGCACCTCACATTATTTCCAGAACGTGAAAGGTAGTCAGATGAGGCCAGAGATATCTGAGCAACTAAAGCATCATTTCATATATCTAATTTGGAGCACTCCACCTAATGTAAAGAGAAATTGTATTTCCAAAGTAACCGTGTTGTTACATGACAAGCAGAGCCAAGGCTGCCTTGCATACGGAACCCTACCCTTGCAAATCCAAAGATATAAACTGCACAACAAGGAGATCTCAGAGATGAATCTGAAGGTGAGGAAACATCCACATGCCATGCAAGAGAGTTCATCACCCCGGTTTAGGTACTGCTACTTGATGCAGTGCAAATTCAGTAGTTCCTGGTCTATCTTCCTATGCATGCTGTAAATAGTTATTACCTTCTCTAGCCAGAACATGTCAAGGGATGGCTGAGGGCAGCCTGTCAGGGTGCCTGGCATGTGGGAGAGAGCTGTGAGGGGACACAGCTGAGGCAGATAAATAAAGGGGCTCAAGCTGAATGCTATATAACATCATGCTCAGCGGTAAAAGCTGTTTGGTTGTTTTCTTTTATGAGGGAACTGTACTCAGAGACTATCTGGGCATCAGTCTGCTTGTGGAAAATGGTGAGTGATAGCATTTGCATCATAAGTTTTTTTATTTTTTTATTTTTTTTTATTTTTTTATTTTTTATTTTTTTTTTACCTATTTCCTTCACTTTTGAACTGTCTTTATCTTAATCCATGAGGCTTTCCTGGTTCTGTTCTTCCAGTTCTCTATCTTGCTGCTATGAGGAGTGAGTGAGCGCATGCTGAGGTGCTGGCCAGGATAAACCTGCCAAGAGACCAAACTGTGAAATGCTCTATACTTTTTTTAATTAGCTTATTGAAGAACCTGGTTGTGGACTTAGGAGTGATGTTACTTCTGTCTAACATTTTGAAAAGTTACTGACTGATCACTTCTAGCAGGAACTTTTGTTTAAACCCTGCAAACCGTGCAAAACAAATAGTCTTCTT
Organism: Penelope pileata; assembly: GCA_013396635.1. Taxonomy (NCBI): domain Eukaryota; kingdom Metazoa; phylum Chordata; class Aves; order Galliformes; family Cracidae; genus Penelope; species Penelope pileata. The sequence continues at coordinate 12,007 of WBMW01005902.1, forward strand.
TGTACAACTTTGAAAAAATATAAGAAAATAAAGATCAGGAGGGTTTTTTTGTTTGTTTTTGTTGTTTGTAGATTTCAGAACAATGTCTTCACATTGGCTTGTTACATTTTTGCTTTTGCATCGCACTCCTACACATACAATGTAATTAGATGGAAGCAATCCTTAAAATTCAACTAGACAGTATTCTCCTGTTGAGCTGGCATGGAATTTCCCCAAGAAAACAGTTCAATTCCACTTTTTTTCTGCTTCACTTTATCTTTGAAAGTTTATTCTGGGACCTTATTCCTTTTATAATTCATTTCTTTGCTAAATTCCAGCCTCATCTTGTTTAATATATAAGTCCCAAGTTCTTTTGCTTAAGTAGTTCTTCCATCTCCTTGGTACTCATCTTCTTGTTACTGCACTTGAAACTTTCTGGGGCCTTGGTCTTGAAAAACTTCCCAAAGGCTGTAAGCAGTCCAAAGGTTAGATCTCATTCCATGAGGAAATGCTCTGATTTTTCCTTTTTCCTATCTTTTTTCCTATTTGGATTGTAAACACTGTAAGACAGGATGTGTTCATAGGTAAATACATACAGATGTTAATTTTAATGTCAAGGCTCCCACTTTGAATAGGGCCTCTGGGGGCTGAGTTACAAGTTAATAAAGATGACAAGGAATATAGGCCATAGGCAGTGAGGAATAGCCATCCTCCTTGTTTGTTGCCCTAGAGAAAATGAGTCTGCATTCTTCAAAGTGCTTGCCAGCTATCAAAAGTGGTAGTTCTTGATTAATTCACACTGTGTAGTACAGAGAAGCAATGCAATTCCCCTCATTACTGACCTTGCTGATAACATATCCTGATAAGAGACAGAGATGAGGTCAAGATGACCCTGTCACATTGCTGGGCTGACGGCTTCCTCTTGAAAATCCATTAACATTGGCAATCTTTTTAAATCATGAACCATTTCCTAAGGCAATGTTTTTCTATGTTAAACAATTAAAATAAACGACTTCCAAGGTCATGGTAAAGAAATCTATCCTGCTTCTCTGGTGGAAACACTACAGAAAAAAGCATCATAGCCTAAAGACTTGAACATGAAAAATAACAGATTAAAAAAGAACTTGCTCAAGAGATATGGAGATATGGAAAAAATCACTTGACATTGGCACAGCTATGTAAAACAGAGGGATTGGGTGCTATCCAGCCACCACTCTTAAAAACAGCCATGCTGCTTACCTTATCACAGAATCTGTCACTTTTAACTGTTCCTATCAAAAGTTGAAAGTCACTCAGGTTCCTGTTTCGAAACCCCAATCAATAAAATCATAAAAAAAAAAAATTGGGTCTGTGGTGTCTCATGAATTCAACTTTTGGCTGATCTTCTGCAAAATAGAGTGAGTGAACATCCACCTCATTTGTAGCTTCTTCTGAAACTCTTCATTCAGAAGATGAGGGCAGATTCACTGTCTAAGTTGGGATTCCTATATGCCCTCCAGTAGCTCTGCAAGAATGATCTGCCAGAAGAGAATCTAATGACATTAATCATTGAGAAGTCCTAGCCATAGCACTGTTTATTATCTAAATTTATTACACCATTGTACAGATGTGCACAAATGCACAGTACATGGCAACAATGCATAGGTCTTTCAGTGCTGTAAAATCCTGTATACACCAAATTGTCCCCAAACTGAGGAGGAAAGAAAATGCCATATCTGAGGAATCAAGATAGATTCAACTTAGCACAAGAAGAAATCCTTTTCTGTATAGATCACGATTTAACAGAGAGGTGATGCAACAGAAAAGAATTCCAGATTATTTGTGTACGATAAGGAAATAGTAAACAGCAGTTCTGGAGTATCAGTAAGAGTGTTTGTTATCCATCACAATTCACCAAATAATTCTGAGGTCTCATTTTATTCATTGGGTCATGAATGTTTGTTTTAAGGATATTTGTATCACCATCCAAAACTCAAATCACAAGAGCTTTTCAGAGACTCAAAGTTCTGAAGTTTTTAACCCATAAATAATGGTGTTTTTTTATTATGTTTTTTTTTTGCATTGCGAGACTACATAAATCACAAAAAAACTTAGGTATCATTGCAACAGGTGGTATGCTGTTGTGGCAACAGTTCCTGTTTAACAGAGGTTAGTAGATAAACAGATATAAAAAATAAGTTACATAAACTTCAGAAAGATCTGCCAGAAAAATCTCTCTGAATTTTTTCTAATATACATGATAACATACAGTTTTTTTCAAGTACCATTATGTAACTGAATTTTTGCAGATGGTGAATAGTCTGTTGAATGAATACATAAGTAAATAGAATTTGGAGTTTAAAGGCAAAAAAAAAAAATCTGCATTTTATCTCCTGGGTATTGTATTTGTTTTCTGGCCAGGTCTTTGCATACTAAATTCCTGGAAGCATGGTAATGATGAAAGATACTTTTGAAATCGTCAGAGTAGTTAAAAAAAAGAACCCAGACACTTTCTGGAGAGTACACAAATTTGCTTTCAATCAGTCAGGGTAGATACGGCAACAATGAAAAAAGGATGAAAAAGCTGGAGTAAAATGGAACAATTAACCTCTCTGCAGGAAAAGGAGCAGAAAAACTACCTAAAGCCAACTGCAGATACTGGTAATTAAGGATTATAACTGTCTTTGAACAGGCTAAGAAATACCACAAAGGCAAAGCCTAATCCGTTTAGTCTACCACTCTACTTCCAAGTGGTCAAGGATGAAAGTTTGTGGCCTGTGGTATTCAGGATAATAAACTAAATGAATTGTCCTCGTTTTTAGCTCTGCAAATCCTGCCGGGAAAGACAAGTTACCTTCCCCGCCTTGGAGCACTGCCATAGCAGTGCCATAGCAGACCAGGAGGAAGTCCATGCCTATGTGAATATTCACAAGGTTTGTCTGTGAACAGCTGCTATGAGGAAAACAATTCTCTAAATAGTTCTTCTCTCCATTTCACCCTCTGAACTTGCAGTGTTGGCAATCCACCCCATTGTTACTACCTGATGGTGGGAGATATCCGTCCTTCTTTACATACTTTGCCGAAACTTTCGCAGTTGTTCATGCAATCAGTGGATCTTATATTTGAATTATTTTGTGCCTAGATACTTTAACTATGCTAACTTCTGATGCAATATCATTATTACGTCATTATAGCTATCATTATCTATTTAGTACCTAACAGACATATTCGGGAACTAATAAAATGTATGCAGCCTCAGCAGAACTGAAATTTATATGAAGAAAATAGCTAAATGCAAGGAAAGAGTCTGAAGGCTCTTCTCAAGATCTAGGGACATCCTTCCAGAAGGAAGATAATAACAGCAGATGAACTGTTTTCGTAATGGTGGATGGATCTTGTTCTTTACTGTAAAACTTTTTACTTTTCCCTTTGCTGGGTATTTGCAGCAATTTGTATCTGCATCTTCAGCAGATAGGGTAACAGTGCAGTGAGGAGAACAGAGACAAATTTGACTTGCAAGTGTCTTGAGCTCCTGAGGACAGTAGGCTGTGACCCCTGACCTTCTCATGGGCTGGGACACCTCTCAGAGTAGGCTTCTTGTGAATCACTGCTAACAGACATCAAAATAGAGGAGCCCTCTTTGGGGCAGACCCAGGCATTCACTGAGAGTCAAGAAAAGGGAAGGGTGAGCATCTCTGAAGAGGGGGATAAATTCTTGAAGCATGCAACTGAGTTTAGAAACCTCCCTTCCAAATCCCTACTATAAGTCTCACACTAACTTTGTCGTTCTTGATTCTTCAACTGAGTAGCTCTATTTGATTGTAGTAAATTCCATTGAATCATTGCGCTAAACTGGCTAATGATTAATTGCTGATTAGGTGCTACTAAGAATCATACAGTCTAATGTTACAATTTATTGTAAAAATATTAATAAATCTTAAATTGCTGCTAAACCAGAGTTGAGTAAAAAGCTATTCATAAAAGATCTAGGGTATTGTATGTCACTTTTCACCATAATAGTTACAGCTGCCTAACAGTGTCTAAGTCAGCCTCAGCTTTTATATACCAGAATTTTACAGGTTTATGGAGATCATGAGGAACAATACTAGAATGTTGGCTCCCTATGAGAAACATTTCTATTTGTGTCTCTCTATTGATGATTACTTTGCATAATAGCTTGCTATTTATAAAAATTCTATTTGACGTTACTTAAACTGATATATCCAAGAGTTAGCAATCTATATTTGAGAAAGTTGGGTGGCAGTCAATGAAATGCCTAAAGGCTAGGTCTAGAACACTGAACATTGCCAAGACCTAAAACTTTTCAGCTCATGGTCTCACAAAGCTGAAACCTACAACTGATAGAGATTTGTGAGGCCATGAGCTAAAAAGTTTTAGATCTTGACATAAAAAAGCATCGTTCAAAAGCCATGCTGTAAACTGCAGTGGATCAGGATTTCATCCTCAACACCTATCTTCCTTACAGCAGAGATGGTACAAACACCTTAAAACTTCTCTACCCATCTGCCAGAGCCCTTGGGAACTAAAGTTAACTAACACAGATACCTCCATCTTACCTCCCTTTCTGTAGTAGGAAACATTTTGTTTCCTGAAATAGTAGGGAAGGGAAAAAAGTGATCCATATGAAGAGAAAAATAAGGTTGTTTTTTTCCTTTCAGTTTCATGGATAACATACAATGGAGAGGCTCAGACTCTGATATTAGTATATCTAGATTAATATTACCCTTAATCAGGTTTTACAGTCGCAGCCAAAGGAGAAATAATGTTTATAACTCTGATCTTGATTCTGCATTTTGGGAAATTAGTGCTGAAAATAAACAATGTTCTTTGCTGTTGGAAATTTATGAGTTGTTTATCACAAGTCTAAACTTGCTTTCCCACATAACAAGGCTGTGTGGAGAGAGCATCCTGAAGAGCAAACAGTTACAGGCTATTAGCCAAAAGCCGAAGTGGAATACAGCAATTGAACCAAATATCACAAAAGAATCAGGAGGAAAAAATAATTTGTATGATACCCATCTCCTCAATGAAGTGCAGAATTTGAAATTCACAGTACTGATATAATTAAAGGAGTTGGGTATGAAATTTGTGTATATGCAGATGAAAGCAAATACGTGATGTTAAGATGCACTGACTGTGGAGGGCTGGAAACTGTGGTCATAATCACAGATCTTTCTAAAATAAATAACCTGCAAGATTCAGCAGGTGCCAAAAGAGCAAAATGAATGGAACATTCTCCTGCCTTAAGGATCGCAGATTAATTTGGAACTCAGCCTTAAGCGGCTTCATTTCCCATTGTTTCCACCCAATGATAGCCAAGGCTTTGTGTGTTCTTGTCTGCAAGCACTTCATTAGCACAGTAATCATTCTATTTATTAACGCCATTGAAGAACTGCGTAGCTTTAACTTTAGAAGTTCTAAGAAAACTCTGAAATGCACACAAATTTTGGAGACAAACAATGTATATTTCAGCAGATGATTTTTTCCTTCCAAATTAATTCTTTCATCATCATCAGTGTCCGGATATCCAGCTGCAAGACACAGAGGAATCAGAGAATCATATAATCATTAAGGTTGAAAAAGACCAATAAGACCGTCTAGTCCAGCAATTGACCCATCCCCACCATGCCCAATAAACCGTGTTCCAATGCATTACCACCCTTCCTGAGAAGAATTTCCTTATATCCAAACTGAACCTCCCCTGGAGCAACTTAAGGCCATTACGTCTCGTTCTACCATTGCTCAGCTGGCAGGACAGACATCTACCTCACTACAACATCCTTTCAGTTAGTTGTAGAGAGCAATAAGGTCTCCAAACACTGGGGCAAACAAGTCGAGACGGCAACAGTTAGGTTCTGTGAGATCTTAGGGAGTTTTTAGAGTCCAGGGAGACCAAAACACGGTACCCTTTTCATTTGACTTATCTTTTCTTTGGAGTCTTGAAAGGTGTTTCAATGGGCTGGCTGCAGGGATGTTCAGTTGTCTGCATGCCCGTCTGCAAGGCAAAGGAGAAGCAACAAGAAATAACTGCCACTCCTACTACTCTGTCCTGCTCTCCTCTGCATGGCCCTGCTCACCGGGTTGCTCGTCTCCTCAGAAGGTTTGTAGGTGCCACAGGATCCGCCTCACTACCTCATGTTGACATGGCCTCTGCAAATACTGAGGCTGCTTACAGTAGAACCTTTGAAGCCAAGTCAGATCAAAGAAGGAAAAAGGGCAACAGTTAGGCTCTGTGTCATCTTACTGAGCTTTCAAACTCCAGGAAGTCCAACAAGTGGTACACTTTGTAGTTGACTTTTCTTTGCAGTCTTGACTGCTGTTTCAGTGGGATGAAGACATGGATGTTCAATGGCACGCTTCCGTTCATGTCCTCAAGTCCAGCTGTAAAGCACAAGAGAAGCAACAAGGAGCATCCACCTCTCCGGATTCCCTGTCCAACCCTCCCCTGCATGGACCTACTCACCAGGTTGCTCGTCTTTGAAAGAGCATCGTAGGCGCATTGGGATTAGTTTCATGGATATCCCAAGTTGACATGAACTCCGCAAACACTGGGGCTGCTTACAGCAGCACCTTTGAAGCCAAGTCAGAACAAACAAGGCAAAAAAGCAACAGTTAATTTCTGTGGGATCTTAGGGAATTTTTAGAGTCCAGGAAGACCAAAAGGCGGTACCCTTTTTATTTGACTTATCTTTTCTTTGGAGTCTTGAAAGGCGTTTCAATGGGCTGACGACAGGGATGTTCAGTTGTCTGCTTCCACACTTGTCTGCATGCCCATCTGCAAGGCAAAGGAGAAGCAACAAGAAATAACTGCCACTCCTACTACTCTGTCCTGCTCTCCTCTGCATGGCCCTGCTCACGGGATTGCTCGTCTCCTAAGCAGGTTTGTAGGGGATCCGCCTCACTACCCCATGTTGACATGGCCTCTGCAAATACTGAGGCTGCTTACAGCAGCACCTTTAAAGCCAAATCAGAGCAAAGAAGGCAAAAAAGAAACAGTTAGTTTCTATGGGATCTTTGGGAGCTTTAAGTGTTCAGGAAGACCGAAAAACAGTACACTTTGTCATTGACTTATCTTTTCACTGGAGTCTTGACTCCTGTTTCTGCCGGATGAGGACAGGGATGTTCAAAGGTCTGCTTCCATCCGTGTGTGCATTTCCAGCTGCAAGGGGCAAGAAGAGCATGAAGGAACATCCACCTCTCCTGCTTTGCTGTCCTTCCCTTCCCTGCATTGCCCTCCTCACCAAGGTTGCTCATCTCTTACAAAGTTTTGTAGGTGCCATGGGATCAGTTTCACATCCCTATTTGGACCTGGCCTCCACAAACACTGGTGCAGCTTACAGCAGCACCTTTGAAGCCAAGTCAGTGCGAACAAGGCAAGACATGGGTGTTCAATGGTCCACTCACGTCCACGTCCGCATGTCCACCTGCAAGTCATTGGAGAAGGAGCAAACATCATCCACCTCTCCTACTTTCTTGTCCTTCCTTCCCCTTTATGACCCAACTCACCTGATTCCTCATCTTGTAGACAGCATCGTAGGCACGTTGGGATTAGTTTCTTGGATATCCCAAGTTGACATGGCCTCTTCAAATACTGAGGCTGGTTAAAACACCTCCTTTGAAGCCAAGTCCAAGCAAACAAGTCAAAAGGGCAATGTAATGGTCAATACGATAATAAGGGTCTTTCAGAATCCAGTTAGACCAAAAAGTGCTACATTTTTTCATTGACTTATCTTTTCTTTGGATTCTTGACAGCTTTTTCAGAGGTCTGTTAACAGGGATGTTCAAAGATCTGCTTACACCCATGTCCTCATGTCCAGCTGCAAAGCATAGGAGAAGTAACAAGGAACATCTGCCTCTCCTGCTTCCCTGTCCTGCCCTTCCCTGCAGGGCCCTGCTCACTGGGTCACTCATCTTCTAACTGTTTTTCTTTGTGTGTAGCGATTAGTGTCACAGGTGTCCCATGTTGACATGGCCTTTGTAAACACTGGTAAATGAGACCACTGCTGGGTCTCATTACAGCAGCTGCTTTTGATGGCAAGTCAGAGCAAACAAGGCAAATAGGAAACAGTTAGGTTCTATGGCATAATTGTGAGGTTTCAGAGTCCGTAAAGATCAAAAAGTGCTACACTTTGTACTTGATTTATCTTTTTGTTAGAGTCTGGACCCCTGTTTCAGGGAGCTGAGGGCAGGGATTTTCAATTTTCCCCTGCATGGCTCTGTTCGCTAGGATGCTCATCTGCCAGAATTTACTGCAGCTTCCTGGGGATCCCAGTATCTCTACCCCACCCTGACAAGGCCTCTCTAATCTCTCGGTCTAGTCTTCTGCATCTGTTGTGGGGCAATATCTCAGCAAACCAGGCTAATATTTTGGTGTATGTGCAGAGGGATCTGTGGGGAGCTTCCAGTGTCCTTTAGGACCTTGGTAAGGTATAGTTTGAGGCTGTCTTACCTTTGCTGTATGACCTTTTTTTTTGATTGGTGGAAATGGATGAGGACCGGAGCATCTCAAGTTCCTGTTTGCCCTTGTCCAGGTTCTGGCTGTAAAGCAGAGGAGAAGCATAAAGCAAGGAGCAGATACAATCCATCAGCATGGGCTGCTCCTTCCTTTCTTTCCTAGCCCTGATCTGCTTTGTTATTAGAATTCTGGTTGCCATGTTACCACCCCCACTCTGTAACATGGTGACCATGAATGTTCTATCCACTGTGACACAGGTTTTGACTTCACTAGTGTGGTTTCAGGAGTGGGTGGCTGCCCACTCTGACTTTTTTCCCCATCTGACAGATTTCCTGAAATGTAGATTATCCAGTTCCCCCGTTGATTTTGCTAATCATTCTCAAAAATAGGTATGTGGAAACACATGTTGCTAAAGGTAGTGCAAGGTAGTTGCTTTGTAATTTCAGTGCCATGGGATAAATCACTGCTTGACACCCAGGTGGAAAGTGAGATTTCATTTCAGTGTATCAGTCCTGCCTTTGCTGCACTGGCTGTCCCAAAAGGAACTGCCTTGGGCAGGGTCTTTCTATACATCATGATTTTATACATGCTGTCATTTTGAGCAGTCTCAGAAGATCATAGCCCAGAAAATTGTATGTGCACTTGAGGATTCGTAAGAAGCAAAGGAGAAGTACAATTCTCCCCTTTAGCATACCTGAGACAGTCATGTGCAGAAGTAAAAGGATGCCAAAGTTAACAGATTATGTGTAATTATAGCTTAGATACATGTAGGCAGCACGAGGCTGCAACACTGCTTACATGTAGCTATAACACTAACGAAGCAACAGCATTCTCTGTTGTGTTTAGATTCAAAATGTGCGAATGATGCATGCAGGAAGGCACAAAAATACACATCAAAATACCACTGTGGATATTGTTTCAAGAAGCATTTGCTGTCTGCAACTGGCCCATGCTTGGCTGAAGTGGGAATTTTAAACCCTCTGACATTGTCTTTCAAAGGCATTCCTCTCCTGGTAGAGCCACTTCCTTCCAGTATAACAATTCAGTACCACTGAGAATATCATCGTCTGTGTTCTGCAAGTCAGTGACTGCTCACAGCGCACTCAGAAGCCCCTGTAACTCTTTGCTAAACGCAGGATCATTTTCTGCTAATACGAAACAGGTTGCACACGTTCACCCTTGTATACTCACCAGACCTGTATTATCATTCATGTACAAAAAAATATAAGGGCTCTCTTTTCCATAAACATTCTTATTGTCCATAGCTTTCCAATTGACATCAAAAATGTCTGCTGTGAAAGACAAGATTGATCTCATATATGGTTTATCTTAGTGTAAGAATACTGTGGTTTTCATCATACCTACAGCTGCAGTATAAAGGATGCTTAAGTATTTACAGAAATTTCAAACTAAAATCTAAAAATAAGAAATTGTAAATGCTAGTTATGTCTTTTTAAAATCTTTATGAATAGGTATACCTCATTGCTAAGCAAAATGTGTAAGGCAGCTGATGCAAATGGCACTTCAGCTGATTCATGTCATCTGAACATCAGCTCCTCATTCATGGGCTTTGCATTTCCATGAAACACAAATTATAAGATATAAAAGAACTAGACAAGATTAACCTTTAAATCTACTTTATAGCCCTGCACTTGTCCTTTTCTGGGCTTACTGAATGTCTGAGACAAAAGCAATGAGAGTTGAACAGATTTTATCACATTTCAGAGTCAAAATCGAACTCTGGGTATGTGGCACTGCCTCTGGCTCTCTCCAGTTTACTTGAACAAGAAAATTTCCTTTTGCTGCTCCAATGACCTTCATCATTACCTCTGATGAAGCTCCTTATTCTTTCCCCTCTCTTCCCCTTTTTTCAAAGCACTTCTCACTAGCCTCCATTATTCAAGGTCTGTATGCTGGATCCAATACCAAGTTCAACTGCTGAAACCCAATGGTTGTCATTCCTAATTTTCATGAGCTAAGTTAAGTCCTGCACAAGACCTCATTCTCCTAAACAGTGTACAAACCTAATGAGAAGCAATCCCTGCGTCTACTAATTTTGTAATCTAAGCAACAAGAGGAAGGTGGAGGTATCACCTCACTAACACTTTGACATCCCACCCTCTCCAGATCCTCCTGTATCACACAGACATTTCTCTTGCTTCCAGCATTTTGAAGAGAACAGCTGTGGCTGGGCGGCAGGAGGCAAGTCAGGAGCATTTTTCCTACTCAAGAACCGTAATAGTCTTTGGCTCTTCAGGGCTGTTTTTAGCAGTCAGGACAGCAGGTGTCTGAATGGTTCAGCACACCTTCTGCCATTTTTATAGGCCGTGTCCAACTGTAACGTCACAAGCCTGCAAATTAATTGCTGAATTTGCTTCTATACTTTTTTCCTTGCTATGCAAGGGAATATAAAGGCAAAAATTCATATATAAGGTAGAGAGGATGCAAATTGAAGGAATTCCCATTTTTGTAACATACGGGCTTTTCTTGTATTGCAGAAGATGATGGAGGAGGATTGGATACTTCAGCTTTCAACTTTCTATAATAAAACAAAAAGCAGTGTTTGCTGTCTAAAATTGTGCTGGGACAGACAACTTCAGAACTGCTGAGAGGGTTTTCTCATAAATCCACAGCACAAAGGATACAACCATGCCACTGAGAGCTGTGTGACCACACCTTACATAGGCACACATTAGTTTTAAAGCAGCCTTATCAAGGAAAGATAATGGGATTGCTGCTGCAACATCTGCACATAAACAGCAAGGACAGTGTTGTGGTTTGGCCAGCAGGCCTGGAAACACCACACAGCCTTTCGCTCACCCCCCCTCCCTTCTCCCAGCTGGGATGGGGGAGAGAATCGAGGAAAAAAAGGTAGAACTCGTGGGTTGAGATAAAAAATATTTACTAACAGAAAAGGAAAATAGAATAAGATAATAGTAATGATCATTATATAGAAAACGAGTGATTGTACAAAGCAATCGCTCACCGACCACGACCGATGCTTAGCCAATCCCCAAGCAAACGAACCCTCCCAGCTCACTTCCCTTCCTTATGTTACATGATGTTGTATGGTATGGAATATCCTTTTGGTCAGTTTGGGTCAGCTGCCCCATTCTTGTCCCCTCGGAGCTCCCTGTGCCCCCCCTAGCCCCTTCACTGGCAGAACCGAGAATTAAAATGTCCTTGGCTCTGTTCAATGCTGCTGGGTGTTATCAGCATTGTTTTTCTTCTAGAATCAAAACACAGCTTCTAGCAGACACTAAGAGAAAAAGTTTCAGTTAGAAACTAAGACAGACAACCAGTAAGCTGGATCAATAGATGTCAAATTTCATGTCACCACAGAAATACCTCAACTATAGAATCATAGAATCCTTAGAGTTGGAAGGGACCTTCAAAGGTCATCTGGTCCAACTCCCCTGCAATGTGCAGGAACATCTACTGCTAGATCAGGTTGCTCAGAGCCTGGTCCAGCCTGACCTTGAATATCTCCNTCCACATCTGGACGCAGTGCTCCAGGTGAGGTCTCACCAGCTCACACTAGAGGGGTAGGATCACCTCCCTCAACCTGCTGGCCACGCTGCTTTTGATGCAGCCCGACAACTGTCTTGTATAATGTTTACTCTTGTGCCCATGCCACATGAAGACAGAAAATTTCCTTAGTGCCAGCTTTGAAAAATTGCTTCTCATCTACTTTAATTACTACAGACTTGTTGTTCTAGTCCACTGAGAAGGACAGCACTCTGAAACAGGTGAGTTGCCCAAAAAAAATGAAATCTTAATATGAGGTGCCATGGGGTGCTGAAGGTGCCCAGACCAGAGGCACCATGGAGTTCTGAAGGCTTAGACCAAAGATGAATCCTACCCCACAGTGACTGTACTGTCATACAAGCACATATATAGGGTCTGGATCACTCACCTTGTCTTATTCCTTCCAAATTGCCTGTGTGTTATCTCATTAATGTGCTGTCCAACCTTCTTGCAATGAAAGGACAGATTGTGAGAAGATAGATAAAAGGGCTGTGTTGCACATATTTATGAGTAATCCTGTGTGTGTCTTTGTGATGAGAATTCATTTACAGGGTGGGCATTTGGAATATTGGTATGCATTTGGGGGGGAAAAAAAAGAATAATTTATATTGAGAATAATTTATTTTATTTAGCTGAAATACAAACCCTAGTAAGAGCTTTCAATAAGAAAATCTGAAGTTTATTATTGCAGTATATAAAAAGTTTCTTTCATCACTTTTAAATAGGTACTGCTATTCAGTTCCAATTATCTCTACACTTCATTTCCTACAAAGAAAAAGGTAAATCGGTGCACTCATTTTATCTTTTCTAAATATTATTTATTCATTTTTATTAATCATTATTATGCAACAGAGGCACCTAAAAGGAACTTAGATTAAGCTCCATTATGCAAAGCACTGTATATTCATACAGCAGGAGAAAATGCTTGCCTCCAAGAAGTTACAGTATGTGTAGATAACAGGCTTGTTAATGTTTTACAGATGAGGAACTTATATAGCAAAGCCACACCAAATCCCCAAGGACACAAATGATGGCCAGAGCAGAACTGACTTAGAATACGTCTACTGAGCTGAGGGACCTGGCTCCTGATTCCCACAGCTCCTGGGCACATCTGCTGATGTGGTAAGCCCATCCATATGGTTTTATTTCATTACTTATGATTTATTTTGTTTGAGCAGCTCCCAGCTGAGAAAGGAGATAGATTCTTGAAGTGTTTTAAATAGATACAACTGGTGGATAGAAACCACTGGTGGTGTGAATGCTTGTCATCAGTTACAGTGGAAATCAAAGAGGGTTTTTTTTCCAGCTTCAGCCCACTCTTACCTGTCTGTCTTTACCCTGGGGCCAGCCAGGACGCTCAGCCCATGAGTTGCTGTACCTCAGGCAGAGGTGGTAACGGAGAGCTGAGAGATGCCCGCCAGCTGCAGGGGATGATGTGAACAGTGCAAGCTCCTCCTAGGGCAAAATCAAAGTGGGCACCACCTTCAGTGCTCCTTAGTGTCACCTGTTTCACTTTCCGGAATTGGTCATCTGAGATGTTTGTCCAAAAATCCACCATTTCCCAGCTTCTAAAGGCAGTGGGTAATTAATGACTGAGCCTCTGAACTGTAGTTCCAGTGGCCCCCACTTCCATGTAGTATCAAATTTTGTGCTTTGTCAGATAGTCCATGTCCTATTTATCCCCTCTTTCATTTTAGTGATGAAAAGGTTCCCATATAGATACAGGGTACTGACAGTATCTGGAGATAGCACTAAGTAGCACTGGCAGTAATACCCTTCAAGCCAGAAATATAACCAGAGGAACGTTCTCTCTCATTATAGCTGTCCTTTATGAGATCTCTATAAACTGCTTCACATGCTACTGCACTAAACAGATTTTGGGGAAATACTCGTAAGGAGGCTAAGTCTCTAATTGATGTCCATAGCAGGGTTTGTGTTCTGTAGAAAATGTCTGACTGCTTCTATCTTCTGTAATGTTATGCCAGCTGAAAGCCTGTCCCTTGGGCTTTTGACTATACCTGCCAAAGAAACAGAAATATTTGTTATTTTCTTCTGCTACAAAACAACATCAGAAAGAGAAAACATATTTTTTCCCTTATTGAGTCTACTCAATTTTGTGAGTTGTAGGTCATGAGATCACAGTATTTTCCCTACAGGATTACAGTACTGGAAGAACAACTGTTTTTCCCCTATTTTTACCTTTTGTAAAATATCTTATAAATTTAAATATAATAACAAGAGTTTTTGATAACAATTGAGTCCTTCAGGTTCTGAAGACTACATTTCTGCACTTTCTCAACCCTGAAATGTTCTTCCCTACTACTGTGGGGAAATAATAGTCAATTTTAAGAAAACAGAACAGCAAACCTTTCTTACTAATCTCAAAGATACAAAATACAGAGCAGCCCATCTCAATAGTGCCAGAGATCAGTAAATACCAAGCACCTTACTCAGAGTGAATTTATGCAATAAAATATATCAAACTTCATAAGGTCCTGCGAAGTCGTTAAGGCACACATTGTTATTGCAAAGAGTTATTCCTCCAGCTCCAGTCTACTTAAGTTTGCTTCTTTTCTGTATGACATGCTGTTTTAGTTACGATTCATAGATGAATACCATGGCAGTTTGAGTTGTGATTGCCACATTGTCAGCACTGATATCATCATCACTGCCATTGCCACAGCTACCACCCACACCAGGGTCAGCAGAAGAAAAAGTACAGTGACTGTGCTGTCCTGCTGAAACGAATCTCATGCAGTGCAATAGCATAGGAATTTATTTTTCATGACTACGTATGTACAAACCAGGGAAAGAAGATTTAGTGCCATGCAGTGAACAACCTCAATGCAAAGAAAATGCTAAAACTATAAGGAGCGGCGATACAGCACAGATACAACGAGAATTGATGAAATAGTATCTCACACAACTGAGAAAGTCACCTCAAAAGAGATTAGCCAGTCTGCCTTTCTTTGGCTAAAACTGATGGCTGCATGTAAAGCAGGGAAAATGTTATTTCTTTTACTGCTAAGGAACAAAAGAAGGTGAGGGGAATGTCCAAAAGTTCATTTCATTTCTCATAAAAGAGAAATGAAAATATCTGCTTGGCCAAATAATCTCTTCCTCATCAATGCAGAACAGTTTCTCTTTTTATTCAGTTCTCATCCACTGCCTATTTGACAGAACATCTACCATTTCCCTTGCACACCTAATCTGCAGTCAAAACATTTTCACCATGCAGGAAATATTTGCAGTATCTAAACAACTTTCAAGAAGGATGTGAAAATGACCTTGGTTCGTACCTGACCTCAGAAAGCAGAAATCGTTATTCTGCATCAAGATAAAGCACACCTTATCCAAAATGCCATCTCTGACAACGGTCATTGCCAGAGTTTGAAAAGGACATGAGCACAGAATCCCTCAGCAGACTGAGAAGAGACATTCTACCCTTCAAATAAGACTACTGAGCTAGTGATTGTTAGATGTTACTAATCCTGCAGCATGAGGTTTGATACCCCTTTCCAGATGTCTGAAACAATTTGAGAAGTATTACTGTTATCTATGTAACATCAGCTCGTTTTTTAATTTGTTGAATTTTTGGTCCCAATTGCATGCTACAGGAAAACGTATTTTTCCCTTGGTTATGATATCTTTCTCTCCTGCCTTTCAATTTTACTCAAATCTAGCCTATCTAAACCTTTTCCCTGGAAGATTTTATACCACCTTCCAATCCAGAATATGAAGCACTTCTCAGTTATCTAATAAGCAAAGCAGTCCATGTCTTCCACCCTCTTTCTGTAAGCAGATGGTTCTGTGCAATGATTTTACATTGGTTTCCTTGTTAGATACCAAGAAGAACTGCAGCTTCCAAGGACAGTACTTGATGTCCACTTTACATCCCTGTAAATGCATTTGTACTTCTGGATGATCTGGGTACCCGTAACACCCTACTGACATATGAGAAGGATCTGCTTGTTACAAATTATACCTAAGCTCCCTCCTCAAATGCAGTTGTTCAACTAGGGCATCAAGCACTTGGACACCACCTTTTCAAATCAAACTTACATTTTGATGGTTTCATAGGTCATTAACAATTCCCTGATCCAGGTGTAGCTGAAAGCAATTCAACACTGTGAGAGGCATAAAAACAGATTTGTTTCCTCAGGCATCTCATTTCTACTGACAGTTACGGGAGATTAAACGCCTAGGACACATGTATGCACCTGCTTTAAAGACACCTAAACCTAAGTGTGAGAATCTGGGTGCTTGTCTGTAGAAGGCCACTTTCAGAGCTCAAGCTGTAGGGGTGCTAACAGCCCAATACATGTCATAAAGTATGCAAGTAGCAGATCTTGACTTAAAACATTCAACGTTATGCTTGGTTTCTGCAAAATGTCCAGGGTTACCGATCACTGTTGTTTCATCACAAAAAACAATGACTTCAGAATGCTCTGAGGGAAGATGATTAGCTATGAAGATACTGAAATAATGTTTTTGATACGTCAAAGAAGACATAGGCCTGTGAACTATCTATTTAGAGTGATGAGGCACAAAAGGGCAGCATTTCATCCCACAGAACTTAGATCAAGCAGCCTGTTTCCATCATTCTAATGAAGATCAGAGGAAACTGGATCCAAATTCACTTTAATTGAGGGTCAAAGAGTCTTAAGAAAACTGATGAGAAATGTTTTCAGCCAGAGCAAATCTTGGAAAACAGGTTTTCCGTATCTCCTAAATTGTTTTGATTGTTCTTCAAGGTACTTCATTCAACAGCACAAAGATTGAGCTGCATTCACATCTGAAATGATGTAAGTGATTTAGCTTTTCCATGAGCTGTGCTATGAGCTGTGTCATGGAACTGAGTGAGCATCAAATTGTTCAGAAAACTGTCAGTAATGAAGAGCATGGCAGGTCAGCAGATGTGATACCAAGTGAGATTGTAAAAGTTTAGATGGCAGATATAAAAGGTCTTCTTTTCCCATGAGAGATTGCTTCACTCACTTATGCAAAGCATGAAAACTTGGAGTCAGGAGGAGGGAAAGAGGCTGCATTTTATCAAAGACACCAACAACACAGTTACTTTAGGTAACTGTGACATACACAAGCTGACCAGAACAACAGACAAATAAACAAATAATTGTAGGATCTTAGACAGAGTAATTTGATTTGAGTGAAGATTGCTCTCTGATGCCCACAGGGCAGCACTTCTCAAGAAGTTAGACAGGACTAATTAAGGTGGCAAAGCACGGACATTCGTTCAAGCCTTTTTTTTTTTTTTTCTCCCTTCTTCCCTTTTCCGTTCTGCCTGTCATCCTGGAAAGCTCATTTGTCATAGAGCCACATGAAAAGTATCACGTTTACTGTGAACCAATGGACACACAGCATATGCAAGCAGCATCACAGGCAAGGGCACATTCTTTGCACACAAAAGCAAAAGTAACACTTGTCCTACTTTATTTTTCCTCACCTTTGCAAGACTTGCATGCTTGCAAAACCTACGCAGGACTGTTTCCCTGCCCAGCAGAAGCCAGACTGGCCAATTTGAACAGGGAAGCCATGAGATCATGCTGAGGATAGGGAGAGAAATGCCCCAGTGATTTCTGTGTTGACAAATGGTCCAAACTTGTTGTCCAAGGGAAAAGGTGCCCGTGACAGTGCAAGATGTTTTAGGGGAGAATCAGGGCAAAGTTTCATGGATCAGACAAGACATGGAGACGACAAGCCCATAATAGACAACACAACTGAAATGCAAAATACTATGCGGAGAGAAATAGTCAGTACTATCATTGGCACAGCTTATAGCCATAAGCTATTACACCACAACACAGCAATTGAGCACCTATAGGGAGAAATTGAGACATATATTGCTGTTAAAAAAAAAAGTATTGCCAATCTAGAAACTCTGAGAACCAGTCCTAGTGGATTTATTCCATAGAGATAAAAGTTTCCCATATCTAAGTTTGGTACCTTGGACTAGCTCTACAGTCAATGGAGAAAACTAGGTGAGTTAGGCAGCTTCTGTGGGTGACTCATGTCACAAACATAGCTAGGATAAATTGAGTAATTCACAGATGTCATGAATGATATCTGCTCATCTCCACACGTAATGAAATCTGAGGATCTAGGTCAGATTTCAGTGATCAAATGTCTCACGTTAAAATGAATCCCATGCAAATTAGCCTTGTAAAAACTTTTCAGTTGTTTAATCAAAGTATAAAACACTTAAGGTAAAACAAAGTTGTTTTTCTAAACAACTCATTTCTTACTTTTTTTTTATGCTGATTTTTTTCCCAAGTATACTTGCAAACTAAAGAACTTTGAAAACAGCCTCAGACATACAAGAGCAATTAACGGTGCAATATGAACGTTAATGCTGAAATATTAATCGGCTGAAGGATCTCTGATTTTCAGAAACTATAACTAGGTCACTTCTTGCTCTGCAGAAATCTCCTTTTGATTGCTGAGTACTCAACTTTGTTAACAGAACACTATTTCAAATAATTTCTGTAATTCAATATTTTCTACAGATGTCTTGGAGAGAAGCTTAGTTGTCATCTTTCTAGAGCTCTTATGTACATCACATTGCTTGTTTCTATTTTAAAATTTCACATCACTTAAGAGTCCTTCCTTTCTGATGTCACTTGAGTACTTAGTAGCTATTCTGATTTTCTTTCTGGCTGTCATTTATAACACTTCCCACCATGACAATCTGCAATGTTAATCATTGTGGAATTCTGAGAATAATCTGAAAAATGCTGATCCCATATTTACTCTTGGGAATTTGTCTGAGATCACTTCTGTTTGTGACCCAGACATTGCTACCTCTTGTGATTTTCCTGAAATGTATTGTGCAAGTATCCAGCACCTCCACCCTTAGTCCCATTATCATGTTGCTCTGATGGCCATTGTAAATGAATGTGAACTAACGGCTAATGTTAGCCACACCATAATCTTTCCATAGTATCCCGAGTTTTAGATTCCAGTGTATGAACGAAACACTTTACTCAAAAAAGATGGACAACATCCACCACATGCATTTCAATCCATCCGCCCTGTAATACAAAAAGAAGCCACTGTTTTTGTCAAACAAGATTAACGTCTCAAACTCATGTTGCTTATTGCTCAGCAGGTTTATTTTCCCAGAATACATATTCTCACAGTTCCTCACTTCTCATACTAGCCTACTGAAGTCGAGCTAGGTGGTCACTGATTTCCCAGGTGGTCTTAAACATCCTCTATGTTATTTCCACTCAAATACCTCCACACTCATTTTCCAAGAGGATTTTTCTCCCTTGTGCATTTCACTATATATGGCACTTTGCAGAAGTAGGACACAATCACTCTCTTTGCCTCAAAGAGCTTAAAATTCAGAGGCTTCATCTGGTGAGTCAGTGGAAGTGCTCTGTAGCCACATCTCTATCAAAATGTTATGGTAAATTATAGAAAGCAAGCTGGTGATTCAAATAAAAACCATGAGAACTGAAGCCATTTGCAAATGAAAAGTGTTCCCAGTTTTAGAAACCCATAGAGTTTGAAGAAAAGATTGAAAGAGCACATAAGATAGCAGATGCATCTGCT
Source organism: Penelope pileata (assembly GCA_013396635.1). Taxonomy (NCBI): domain Eukaryota; kingdom Metazoa; phylum Chordata; class Aves; order Galliformes; family Cracidae; genus Penelope; species Penelope pileata. The sequence continues at coordinate 31,544 of WBMW01005902.1, forward strand.
GATGGTAGGTGAAAGGAATGGATTTCAGCTGGCGTTCAGACTAAAATAGCCTTCAACCCAGGAAGACTGGGATTATAGCGGGGAGGCAGTGAGTGAAGGAGGGATGGAGAAAAAAATGACATAATCATTAGTTCAAAAAAAAACAGTGAATCAAAAAGGCCTGAAAAACAAATTAGCTAAGATGAAGTAACACCCTTCACAAGACAGAAAATTAAAGCTGCAAATGACAGACACAAATATGCAGCAATGAAGCTAGAGGAAGAAGAGACAAGTGAAATGGAGTTTCACTATTACTCTTGAACTAGAATTGAGAAAATTAATACACCTAGGAATAAAAAGAAAAGATTTTAGCAGTGGTACAACGGGAAATGTGGATCCCAAAATCATCAGGGCAAACTTTGCATAATTTGTAGTGGATATAAGCAAGATTTAGCATTCTGCTTTACGGTTTCCTTTTTCTCCTATGCCATCTACTTTCCCCAGACTCAGACAACCTACATTATTGTCAGGATCCACAAGCCTGTCTGTAGCCAACCTCACAAGTAGGGGCTAGGCTTAGCAACATTGCTCAGATCAGCTGTGTATGGGCTGTCTGTGAGGTGGCTTCACAGCTGCACAACTACACAGCACACTCCAACCTTGCAGCCTCATATCACTGCTTATCTGTAAGACACAGTTTCTGGAGACACACAGACTCCAGGGCATCACAAACTGGATGACAAGCTCACACCACACCTGGCCAACACAAAGCGGGGTAGCTGGGAATCCATCTTGTGAGTACTCATCAGTGAAGTAATAATGAAAGCGAGGAGTAGCATTATCTCCAAGGGGTTACCCCAAGGGCAAGGGGTTCAGATCTCCAGACAGTGTTGAAATACAGTTTGTGTTCTTTTTGTTCCTACATGTCAACATGGGGCCTGTTTTTGCTGAATAAAATGCTGTGCCTCTTTGTTTTTCAGATTTATTTTTCAAGACAAATAATGACTACAAGTAAACAACAGGAAAATAGAGTCAAGTGTGCTCCTGAATAACAAAGAGCAGCTTTGTCAGTACTAATTACACTTTGTCTATAAACGCTTTCCTTTACTACTGGACCGCACTATTCTTTGTTAGGGAACTGCAGTGATTTGAGAGTTAGTGAGCCATTAGTAAGTTATGAAGAGGAAGAGTTTGTTTCCCAAGATTTTGCAAACAGGGAAGCAAAGATAGCAATAGATCTTTGCCTCAGGAGCAGGATGAGAGTTACGGTTACAAAAGGGTATCAGCAGATAGCAGATCATAGAATCATAGAATGGCTTAGGTTGGAAGGGACCTTAAAGATCATTTAGTTGAACCTCATTTGGTTCATGTGAGCCTACTTTTCAAGCCTATCCATGTCCCTCCAGATGGCATCCCTTCCTTCTGCTGTGTCAACTGCAACACTCAGCTTGGTGTCACCAGCAATCTTGCATCATCAATGTAATTGATAAAGATGTTGAAGAGCACCGGTCCCAAGACAGAAACCACTCGTCACTGGCCTCCACCTGGACATACATCCATTGAACACAACCCTCTGGCTGCAATCATCCAACCAACTCTTTATCCACTTAATAGTTTAGCCTTCAAATCCATATTTCTCCACTTTAGAGATAACAATATGGTGTGGGACCACGTCAAAAGCCTTGCACAAATCCAAGTAGATGACATCAGTTGTCTTTCCTTTGTCTGCTGATTTTGTCAGATAACTGTTGTGTTCCTAGAAACTTACGGTGACTTACTGTACGCCTTACAAGTAGGATGCCTCTTTTACCACCACACAGTGATGCCCGAATGATGCGCTGCACTTCTCTTTAAAGAAGAATTTGATGAACAAAATCATAATTATCTCTAGACTCCATGGACTTGATATGAACCGCAAGCCACTGAAGATACCATATTCAGAGGAACTTTGTTGACCAAAATCAACTGGATCTCACACAACTCTTCTTTTCAAGCAACCTTCTTTTCTTCATAGGGTTCATTTATAGCACTGTGCAACCCCGTTTTGTATTAGCATTGCAGGAAGGATGCTTTCTTGCTCTGGAGATAGCAATGATTCTTAGCAAGCTAGATTCATCAGCCAGTTGTGATAAGCAAGAATGATGGCAATGAAGGCCATGAGCTGGGAATAAAATAGAGCTTTGGTGCAGCCAGGCAGCAGTGTTTGTTATTGTTTTTCTCCATTCTTGTAGCCCCTTGCATCTGACTTGCAGGTCCCAGTGCAACTCTAGTCCCTAAACCTGTTAACCACATCCCTGCTGGAAGAAAAAAATATTAACAATCACAGTGTCTCTGATCTTCGTAAAATGAAATTTTTAGCATGTCAGTCCTGTGCAAGGAGAAATTCATCTGATTTAATGAAGTGTACTGATCTGCCAGTGATGTGAGCCATAAAACCTGATGGAGTCCCATATGGCACACTCTTTCCCATGGAAACAGACCTTGTGTTCGACTTGTGATCACCATTTGAAGCCAGGCAGAGGAGAAAGTTTGCTGCTTTGAATCAGTGGAGAAATACAAAGGAGAAATAATGTCTTTGTGCACCAAAGACAAAAAATTACCTTTTCAAGATGAAAGTCTGAATCTGCTACCATCACCAAGACTGAACAGCTCTTTCCAGTGCTCACATCAGAGTGACTACATGAAGTGTAAAAGGTCTCAGATTCTACGCTTTTCCAACTTAATTCTGCCACTGTCAAGACAAATAGGAAATATAATCATTTTAAGATGAGCTAAACTGGAAAACATACATTTTTAAAAGAAACTGATAATGTCTCAATGCTCATTCTGGGTGGCAGTCAAAAGTATCTATGGGAGATAGGAATATAGTCCAGGATGATAAGCAGAAGGGAAAAGGGAACTGGATTGCACAATAAGATAAATGGCTTCAGATATAGAGACAATTCAGGTTTAAGTCCCTGTTCTGATAAAGACTGGGGGACTTGCAGTCCCTGCTCTCAGACCATGCACTGAGGACATTTGGACTTCCACAGCTTCCTACCTGCCTGTGCTAGTGAGGACAGCTAAAGACCTTTTCGAAACAACAGAAGCTGTTGAAAACAGTACACAATATTCACCTCTTTTGAAGAGATTTCAGTTTTGGTTAGTGATCAATACTATATTAACATGCTAAATTCAGGAACCTATTCACCATTGTAGTGGATTCTATATAACCTCTGCATCAGTTCTGCAATGAATGATAGGTAATGGGAAGTAAGGAGAAGAGATATGATTATCCAGCTTGTTGAAACGCTACCTCAGTTTGTTCTTTTATTTTTATTTTTTTTTAAATACGAAAGCTAGGAATTTTATGCTCATGACAAACAGTTTTCACATGGCTTCTTTTCCTCTGGATCCATTAAAATATCCTAGCATTGCTTCGTTAGGCAACAGGAAAGATATGACTCGTTCTGCAGAACTGCCCTCCAAACAAAGGAGCCCTTGATAGCTCACTGAGCAGGCAAATTGACATTGTTGTACCTGCAGATCAGCAAGGGGAAGCACGGTTTGCCCATGTGAGCTCAGCAGTGGAGATTCATAAAGACGAGGGCAGTGTTCTGCCTTTTGGGAGTTTCCTGGAAAGAACTAAAAATGCATTAACCTTTTGCTGCCATGGAGGACTGCCTTTGCTGAAGGTCTTCCTCTTCTCACCAGATTGTTTAGTTGTCCTGAGCTCAACGTGCAACAAAATTTACCTGCTCAAAACAGCAGACAATTCCACTTCTCAAGGGCAGTGATAAAATCTAATAGATGGGTAAAGCTCTTCTGCACAGGAAAAGTTCCTTAGGGACAATGCAAGAATTGCAGCGTAATGAATCTCCAGTCCTAAATACCATATTGCTCACACAGTCCTCCTCGAAGAGGAAGGACAAGAGAAGGCAAATCGTAGTCACATAATTTCATGTGCAATTAGAAGATATTTGATATATGGTCCCTGTGTTCTCAGTTATAGCCATACTACAGTAATATGTACAGAGAACAATACTGTCAAAACACATGAAGAGTTCAGGATGTCATGCACAGAGCAGAGCTCCTCCTTGCCCACCTCTAGAAGAGAGAGAAAAGGCTGAAATCGAAATAGAAACAGTTTTAGCTAGTTTTTTCAGTCATAACTGTAAACAGCAAATCTCTTTCAGCACAGCTCTGGCTAAAAATAAATAAATAATAAATAAATAAAGCAAACTGAAATGTTTGGTTAAACATTTTGGATTGAAAAAAATTAGGGGTTTTTGTGTGTTTTTTTGTTTTTGTTTTTTAATCCCTTCTATATAGCTGCCCTATTTCCAGAAGTGTTTAAATAACCTCCTTTCTTCAAAGTGCTGGCACTCCCATGCTGATGGCTGGAGCACTTTGTTCTTCTTGTCCAGTTCAAGGGTGATTCTCCGCTGAAAGATGCCCCAGTCTACCGTGAAGCAAGACACTGCACAGGTGATGTGCTTATGGCTGCAGGTCTTGTTAGAGATCACAGCTCTTTGCAATGCACATAGGCACTGCAAGCTGCCATGCAGTATGAATGAGCATGTTGCTTCGTCAGGCAAGTGAGATCAGTCACGCACTGCTGAGGGTTGTCCCTCCTTGAGGCACTGTATTTTAAAGTGAGGTGTAAGACCTGACAAGTGGGCACAATCTAGAATAGTACACGGGCATAGGTAATCAGAATTCATTTTTAGGACACTGCCTTTTATCCCCACTCTAACTCCTCTCCTCCCAGCTTTTCTCTCTCTGCTATGCAGACTTTTGCATCCTTCAACAATCAAGCACATGCTACCATATGCTAGCAATGCTTTGCATTTCTGTAGCATTTCTGTCAGAGAATTCAAGGACTTCAGAACTCTTCAAAGGCTGAGAAATGCTTATAGAAGCTTGACAAAGGGAAGTAGAAGCTCAGAGAAACCAATTGACTACGGATAAGAAAGAAACACTGCAGGATAGCTATTCCTGTGCTTTCAGATCATCACCAAGCAATACATGCAGCAGATGTATATGGTTCTTTTAGTTACCAGTTCAGCTGACATCAAAGCAGAGCTGAAGTTAGCAAGTGCTTGAAAATAATTCCTGTGTGAGGAGGTTCTCCAGGACCCCTTGTAGCACTTTGTCACATGAGATCATCCAGAGCAGGAGAAAGCATCACATGAGTACAGCTGAAGCAAAACCTAAGTATGTTTTGCATTGTTGCTGAGTAATACAATATTAATGCAGTGCTGATCAAAGATATCTGAACATCCTCTTTAGTTTTCAGTCAGGAAAAGTTTCCAGTTCATGCATTTTCTGCACTTTTAGCAAGGTGAAAAAAATACTGAGTGCATTATCACATACCAGTAAGGCAATCAAAAAAGGGGAAATTTTAATGGGCACATCCTTTAGCTACATTTCAGGCATTATTATGAAAGAAACAGCACATTCAGCCAAAGATCTTGACTTCAGCCTTTCATAGGGTCAGGAGTCTCTTCTCTGTTAACAGCATGGGAAGACTGTATCTCACTTCAAACAGAGAGACCGTTTTACCTTCGTTACTGCTACCTGGCCATGTTTTGTTTGAAAGGTAGTAGAAAAGTGAGCTGTGTGTCAGTGCTAGGTATAGCATTTCACATTTTAGCCATGTAGACATAAAATACTCTCTTTGGTTTATAACTTGCTCCTTAAAGATGTAGAGAGAGGTAGAGAGAGAGACATTTTAGGGAAAGTACATCTTGAAGAAAAAAAATATTCTTAGCTTAAATATTCATTGCAACATTTACATTTTTCTAATACTGCTTCTAATAATGGTTTCATTAATTTAGCTGTGTAGGATGTTATTGCAAAGCATCCTTTGCTAACAGTTGACTCAGAGAAAGATTGATTCTGTATTTGTAATACACCATATACTGTGCAAAAAGAGGTTTTTTATTTCCATTTTTATATCCTACTTCTGTTCCTTTATTGTCATTGTTGGTAATGTTCTTTTCATCTTTTGTACATTCCCTCTCCTGAAATTTAATAAGCATCTGGTGTTTCTTCAAAACAAATTTCTCTTTAATACCTAATAACAGTATCCTGCAATTAACCTTCAGGTACAACTCATTCTGCTCTTAAAAAGAGAAAAACACTGCTGCTCATACTGTCCCCTTTCCTATGGTTTTGTTTGCCCATCACAATATCCTACCATGTGGTATAAATATCAAAATAATCATAGTTATTTTTAATTTTCTTCTCTGCTGTCCTTTCTGCTGCAATTGCGTTACTGTGACACCCTCACTCAAATTCTCACTTTAAAGTATAGCCTGTGTCTGAGGCGGTGGACACTGAAATTAGCTGTAGCCCTAGGAATCACATCAATAGTGGACGTGTAGCATCACATTGACAGTAAACCACAGGCAAAGATTCCCAAGCTTCACCCACATCCTTCTCCAACTCACTCATCACTTGGATTTCTGATCTGTGTCCAGCAGCAGATGATAGTTTCAGAGACCCAACCAAGCCTTCTTTAATGTCAGGTTTCAAGCCTTGACCAAGACCTCCTGGCATTTCTTCCTGAGAAAGTACACCATCAAGGACTGCCTTGACATTTGCTTAAAAGCTCCCCTCAGTTTCTGTCTATACACATGAATTTTTAAACCCTCACAGGAGGAGAAGCAGAGACTTTTTGAGGCTGGAGAGCCAGGCAAAGGTGAACTACGGACAGCCGTAGTTCAGAGAGCAGCAGCTAGGCCTCAGAGTGAGGGTGGCAGGGGCACTGAATAAAGAGATAGATAGATAAATGGGGCATGGGGCTGAGAATATGGAGAGATGTGGGAGAAAGGAAGAGAAGGAGAAGGTTGTGGAGAACCAGGGATCTCAGGGTGATTCAGCTCCATAGGATTTGAAGTTACTGAGGGCACTTGTGAATTCATGGCCCAGAGGAGCCCACGTGAAGCTTTGGCCTTCCAGTATGGCTCCCTCTCTGCTGGTAGGGCAGATCTACAATCAGGATCTACAATCTTCTTATCATAGATCAGAAACTTGAGAGTTTCCCTCAGATCATCAGAGAGCCTTAAATGCTCATTTACAATGCCCAAACCATTTTGACCCTCGTGAGCTAGTCTTTTGAGATTTCACATCATCAAGCATCATGCCACAGCAAAACAACCTTTCTTGGACTCCTCCTGAATTCCCGAAATTAAAGTGAAAGGTGGCTTAAGAAAGGTTTTATTTCAAAACTCCTTAGAGTATAGAAGCTTGGGGGTAGTTTTGCTGTTTGTTTTTTTTTTTTTCTTGTTTTTCCTACCTCCTTTTCTTGTGATCAGGACTGGATAAATAACTTTTCCCTTTGCAGCTCCCCAGGGCCGCTGTGCACCACTGCAGTAGCAGAATTGCAGGGAATGAAACAAAAGCTTCTTCCTGCACCCCATCAAACTGCAAGCTAGGATAGCCAGAACAGTTATTTTCCTCTTTTCAATGCATTAAAAAAAGCAGATAATATTTGGCCTTAAATATCCTGTACTTGAAAAAAAGTTATGTAAATCTAGTACAGCCTCAGAAGTGAACCATTGCTTAATACTTCTGGATATGAGGTAAACTAATAGTTTAAAATCCATAATTTACTTATAATTCTTTCTTTAGGTACAGAAATAGCTCAATTAGTGGGAGATTAGTAAATAGTGTTTCTATTAAAAATAATAATAATAATAATAATAACTGTTGTTAGAAGGAGTAAGGAACACCAACTGCAGCATCCCTGTTTGGGGTGGACCTAGACTCTCTGTGTAACCTACAGAGACCCCTCCAAAAGGAGACACAAGGAAAATCCAGAATATCAAGGGAAACACTTATTAACTGGAAGCACCTATTTGTTAATTCAATTATTTCAGTACAATTGTGAAAGAAGAGCAGCCCACACCTGATAAATCACGAGTAAACTAACCCTTTTGACTTATGTGAGAATTGAGATTTAATACAATCAGATTGGTTTTGGGTGGAAAAGCCACGGAACAGCACTCAGACCCATCATACTGCTCATCATACACAATTTTAATTATCCAGGCTCTGCGTTGCATTGCAGAGTTCAAGTAATAGAGCAATTAGCTGCATGTCAAGCACAACCAGTTTTACAGCATTTTAAATCATAGATTTATGGGAATCATAGGCCATTTTTTCTGTATTTGTAAGACTACCCTTTTCAAAGGACAACACTTTCAGCTTCCTGTTATTCTTAGGCTATCCTAAAGTTTTTTGGAAATCACCTAAAGAAAAGATGATAGTAAATAGTTTAGAAACACACCCAGTTGAATTCTAGCAGCGGTCAGAGAGGGTAGAGACACAGTTTTTTTGTAGTTTTTACTTTTGCCTTCGCAGAACAGTAAAAAATCACTGTAAAGTCTCATTTACAGAAAAAAAAAGTCTCGTTATAAAAAAACCTCAATACTTTAAACTGTTGTTTTAAGAAAACAGCCAAGAAGGTGCACAGACCTTTGGTCTTTGCCAGCTTTTACTTCAGATTTTAACTTTTAAGCACTGACACAGGAGGAGTATCGGTTGACAGCAATCAAGTGAACATTTTTAAGCACCTGCAATTTTAGTCTGCTGCAGTTATGAGGCAAAACTTATTGGCGTTTTGGTAACTAATGCCAATACATTCTGTGCTGGAACGGAGAGGAGCAGCAGAGAGCACCTCCCCATTTACTGTGGTTCACCTGGGGAGCAGTAACTAATTAAGATGCAGCAACACAACTGCTTGCAGTTACATGCCTGTGCCCTAACCCAAAATTTCAGCCTGGATGGAACCAATCTGTTGTGCATTAGCAGAGAATATTTCAGTGCAGATATTTCTGCTACAGAAGGCTCAGTCTTCAGCATCTAGCATAATTTAATTTGTTGAGCTCCCGCAGGGATAAGCAGGACAGAGTGCAGTTCTGCCAATCCTGAGATCTACTGAATTGGATCAGTAGGAGGTGCTGACCTGTAAGTTTGTTGTGAAATTGTACAGGTTAATCATGTAAAAGACCTAATTTCTAATGCATGGAATTGATTAGTTACCTTCCAAGCTTGTTCAGGACTTGCCAGTTTAGGACTCGCCAATCGTAAATTCATGGAAATGTATATCACCACACTTTCAGCAATGTAATTTATCATGCTAGAAATGACAGCAACTTTGAAACAGGAGGGCACCTGTCTGCTCTGTGAGAAAACATGGTTTTATAAGTGCATTATCAGGCTTCTCCATGGGAGTAGCAAGCACAACATGTGGAGAGATATCAGGAATAATTTTTATATTCATATTTTTAAGCAATAGTGTTACTGATATAACCCCTTTCGTGACCTGTAAAATTTAACATTGAGTTTAGTCCATTACAAAAAGTAAATGAATGAATGCAGCTTCAGAGAATTTGTAATTCTTAATGGTCAAAGTAATGTGCTAGTAACTGATGTTGATTGGGAAGTGATAAAGTCGGAGCAATAATGCAACAATTGGCATTACACCTGGTGAGTTGGAGGAAGAGCTGTGGTTCCTGTGGTACAGTCAAATCTGTTCACATTGCAGTTCAGAGATGTCAATTAAAGTGTGTCTGTAACATGTTCTCATGCATCCCTGCCTACGTCATTAGAATTAATTGCAATATTGCCTATAAATTTCACAGTGGTTTCTGAAGGCAAGAATATTCCTTGAAGGCAAGAATTCAGAAGACATCAACAAAAGACCTGCTAATTTTTACAATAAGATTATCTTAAAGCATTCCTGAGTAATGCCAAGGATTTTGGAAAGGTCATCCAGTGTTCATTGTATATAGGTGAGGATTATTCCACATCTGTCTGCTGGAAGGAGGAAGGTTGTTTGGCAGGATTTAATGCTGCCCATGGATGATGACTGGAAACCAATCCAAATAATCCTCAGGCGTGACTCAATGCAGCAATTCTAAGTGTGGAACAGCTCCAAGATAAAAATCCTTCGTGTTATTTCTTCTGCTACCCAAAATTGAAAAGTGAAACATACAAATTTCAAAGCTACGTTAAGGTGAAAGCTCTGCTCTCATTAGCTCCTCATCCTCTTCTGTTGAACACATGGTACTCTACTCTCTGATAGTCTAACATTTAGCCTGACATCTGAAAACTGTGGTAGGTTCCACCCAGCTCAGCATAATTTCTGTAAATTGATTTATATAAGTAATTACAGTAGAGATAAACAAAGGATGTCAGCACCCATCACTTGTACACCAGATTTCACACTAAATGGTTCCTTGATTATTGGATATGCATTCACTTTGCAAGCAACCGTTGGGAGACAAATTCAAAATCCAACCCCTTTTTATTTTCTTGGTTGAAACACTTCCAAAATTTCTTACAGCCATTTGTATCAGATAGTTTTTTATACCTCTATTCAAATTTTGATTTCCCCCTGCTGACCCATCAAAGAGGCTTCCTCACTTCAATTGTCACGCTGTACAAATGGTGCAGTCATGCTCTGTAGGCCACACAGACCTGGAAGCAGCTGTTCGCTCATGGCTACAGAAGAAATCAAGGATGGGTATATAGGACCACACAGTAATCTTTGGGCCCTTCCCAAAAGCACAAGTGTGATGAAAATCCATGAGCCTGGTAACTGACTACTCTACAAGCTTACCGAGCCAGAGTTGTACAAAATTACTCTCAATGCGTAAATACAGACGAAAAACAGGACAGTTGGCTTGGCAAAGTGTCGATGGAAAAATTAGCTATGCATGGCTGAGGTTACACAATTGGCAAACATGGCTTGGGCAAGCAAAAGCATTTGTTCCCAAGTCCTTCAGTACTAAAACCAAGGGCAGAGTTCAAAAATAAGGGCTGTTATCTGAAATGAACAGCTCATTCTCATAGACAACAACTCATAGGCCAAACAAAAAGAGAGAACTTGGCATTATTTCCTTCTTATTGCAGGTTCACCTCTTCTGAATGCTCTTTTCGATTTGCCATCCAGCAGTATAAGATGGCATCATATTTTTTTGGAGGGAAACAGAAGAATTCCCTCATCACTTTGCAGAAGGTGTTCAGAAATAGAGGTATTCACAGTTGTAAAGTGTACACAAATCAATCACTGAAGGTCTCCGTGTTCCAGTTGTGAAGGCCACCTACGATGAAAACCACAGCCTAACAAATCTTGTTTCCCTTTTTCTTGCAAGATAGGGTTATCTAAGGGGTGCTCAAGAGGATATCTAATCTGTTCCTCTCAGCACCTCTTGCTCTTGGACCACCTAATGTAAAAGACAAACCAATAGTATGCAGGCTAGAGGTTTTTTTAAAGCCTAGGGAGGAAAATACAATGTAGTTTCAATAGGTTCCACAGGTTCCACAGCAGCAGTTTGCCTGTGTGCTAAACAAGATCTACTCTCAAGATAGAAGCAGGGATGTGTAGAAACTAACCCACACAGCTTAAAAAAAA
>WBMW01005902.1:42960-53352 GCA_013396635.1 Penelope pileata
AAAAAAAACTACTGAAGTTCCTTAAACAAATGATTAAAGACTAGACAAGGCATCTAGACTAGACATTTGAAGAGGAGCTTTTGTGCTAAACAGCTACCTTTTGCTCTCCAGCACTAACTGATCATACAGAAGGCACTGCCTTCCTACAGCACTCTCCCATTGTTCTGATGGGGCCAAAGTCAATAGTGGTCCTTTCCTGTGAGACACCCCCAGGGTTTCTCCTGAGGAAAGCAAGGAGGAAAAGGAAGTCTGTGTGAATGAAGGGTTTTCCCAACATCCCAGGATGCTTCTGAGCTCTGTTCCTAGACAGAGGAACCAGAAACACTCAGTCCATGAACACATAGACAGTTTTATAGCAGAATTGTAGGATCTTCCTCCTATATACTTCTGGGCTATCAGAATTAGATAGACCAGATTTTCCTAATCCGATATTAGGAAAAGGTTCTTTACCAGAGGGTGGATAGGCACTGAAACAGCTCCTCAGGGCAGCGGCCATGGGCACAAGCTACCAGAGCATTTGGGCAATGGTCTCAGACATAGGGTTTGAATTTTGGGTAGTCCTGTGTGGAGCAAGGAATTGGTCTTGATAGTCCTTGTGGATCCCTTCCAACTAGGGATGTTCTAAGATTCTGTGATGCTACCAGAGAAATATATATATTTTTAAAGACTGTTGTTTTTAGCTTATAGCATTGATTAAGGTAACAACTGTATGTCTTCACATTCTTGTTTTACTTTTCTTAATGCCAGTATAGGCTTTGTCAGTGCCTCACCAAGTTATGCCATTAAAACACAATCAGCTGCTAATTCCTCACCAGTACCCGTGAGGAAAGAAAATACTTTGGCAAAGAAGCACATAAAGCAGCAAAGTTGTTCACACTAGCAAGGATAACTAACATGACATAGCATTCGGGTTCAGCCAAGCCCTCAACTTCAAAGTGTTTGGAGGTCTGTACCCAGTAAATCTATCATTTCTGACATATGAGTGACAGAAATAGAGTTTCTGCAGTTTAATGACTTACTGCTTGTCAGCTTCATCAAGGTAAATGGCTACCTTCACTCTGCTAACTGAAAGAAAATATGTTACCTGACACCACCACAAAGCTTTGGATGTTAACTGAAGTTGATGGATCCCATTCTTTTGGGACAAATAAAAGTCAACTTTGTGGAAGAAAGAGCAGCATAACTGTGATGGGCGCAAAGGAGGCTGAGCTATCCCATGACTCCTTCCAAGTGCAAAGTGACCAACTTCACAACATCTCAGTGTAAGTGCAGTAAGTTTAATAGGTTTTATAGCAACCAAACTCCAAAGAGAACAGTCAACTGGGTCAACCAGTCTGACTTGCTGCCTGCTGTGAACCATATTCCAGTGTCCCTATAATCCATTCTGAAGGTCTTAGTCACACAAAAATTACATCCCCAAAAAATTACATCTTCAGAAAGTAATATTATGGATCACAGACAAGAAACAAATGAGATATGGATCAAAGTATCTGTGTCAGAAGAGAACTAATGGCATGAAGAATCTCCAAGAAACTTCAAGATCAAGACCTCCTTGAACAAAACTCTTCCTCATGAAAAAAATTACTGGAACACATACATTGCTTAAGATAATCCCAGGACATGCTTCTCTAACAGTGATGAGCACATCCTAGAAATATATGCACACCAAACAGTTTCTGAGTGGAAACACGGACCCAGCTGTTCAAACCCATTAAACAGGTAAGTGGAGCAGGATGGCAATATCTGATTTCCTAGTCAAAAGAGCTCTCTCATCTGCTATTCATGGATTAGTATTTCCCAGGCTCAATCTCCAGTCCCATTCTTAGCATCAACTTTCAAGGATAATGACAAGATTGCCAAGATTGATAGTATTTTTCTGAAGGAGATGATTACTATATGGAAACAGAAAGAACATCCAAATTCATTTCACCCAGGACCTCTTTTTGTCCTCCATGGTTGTTAGGGTGCAATTATTTCAGCAGTTGTGCTGGTATAGCATGACATAGCTACTGAGAGAGCTTCTAAAAGCAACAGTTGTCAATACAAAGGTGTCATCATGTGTACTTTATATACTCCATTTTATTACTGTTAAAGTTATTAATCCTGAAAGACTGTCCATCACTCCTACTTAATAATTTATCCATCAAACTGATGATCAGCAGAACTGACATCCAACATCAGCAGGATTATTGCCATCAAAATATTAAAAAATAAAACACTTACTGAGATGCTATACCAAAGAACTGTTTTTTGCCTTGTTGAAGAGCGATACAAAAATATAATTTTTTAATATGCAATAAACCCTTTGGCAATCTTCCACTTACATTTAATTTGTTTTTCTACTATACCAGGCAGAAGAAAATATTTTTATTTTCCATTTAAAATTTTAAAATACCCACTTTAGTGACTATCCGTGTCTAACCAATGCTCTGTCTTACTGTGCCTGTAAATGATTTGTCCGTTTCCCCCACTCTCTCCATGAAAGGATCAGAAAACAAAGCTGTTCAATTCACTAGCAGATTTTAAGAGCTGCTTCTCATCTTCTGTTGCCTTCACGGATATATTTTATCTTCCTTTCCTACCAGCATATGGCTGAAAGTTTATATCCTACAAGTCCAACACTCGCATCTGTTCTTAGTGAGCAGTAATTCTGGATCAAAACAAGCTGTGGAATGAGAGCTGGGGAAATTTTCCACACGTTATGAAGATTTACAGAATTTAATAAGGAAGTAAAGGGAGAAAAAATTAGAGGGTTCAAGTAAGGTAGAAAGTATACCTGTGGAAGTCAAATCATAGCAGGTGTCCTTCTGAAACTAAATGCATTTCGTACAACTTCCATGAACTATAAGAAGAAAGGCAAAAAAAAAAAGTAGAGATGTTTAGTGATTACATGTATGTTTTGTTTAAAATTAGTTTATTTAATTTAGTTTAGTTTAATTTTGAGAGCAAGCAGCAAATGTATTGCAAAACCAGCAGTTTACAGATGTTTGTGGTCGTGAACAAGACATGGAGAACCCTGGTGCCAGTCTGCAAGTCATGCATGTTTCAACATCAGCCCATCCAGCAGAGAGATAAACCTAGAAATGGCTGGAGAACATTACACCCCCCCAGGCAGAGACCCCATGGTGTAGCAGAGATGAAGGCTCCTATAAACAAAGATGCTAGTGTGACTTCTTATTACATTTCCTCTTGGTCTGATGTATTTAAAGAATATGAATTATTCATTTTTCTACAAGATATGGAATCATTTTTCTTCATTATCTCCACATCTCACTTCTGACTGAATGATTTCTCTGTGCCTTGTTCTGGTATCTCCTCACTTGCACAAGTGCTCTCAAACAGATGAGAACTACAGACACTTGCATTTGCTCTTTTGAGTTACTTCCATGCAGTGGAGAGTCTGTTCTGCATTCAGGGTCTTTCCACTCAACAAAGCATGCGATATTTCAGCAGTAAATTGCCATTAATGTTTATCCAAATCACACATTTAATGGGAGATCAGATATGTTCACAAAAGATTCAGAGACACTTGCAGAAATGAAGAAATTCAAAAGAGGAAGAAATCATACGCTTCAAATTATGTGATTTGCACACAATTAAGCAGAACACATTACTGACCTCAGGCTCCAAGACAATGAAGAACAAGGTCAAATCTTCAGTGTCAGGAGCAGGTAGGTACTCTCTCTGTCCCTACAAAACAGATTTATCAGTCAGGGATCATTTCTTAAACCCTGACCTAAGGTTAATTTTTCTGAACAGGACATGGGAAACTGTTGGACATGACACAGAAAATTGTTGGGTGTGATGAGAACCATGTGCAAAGCTGATAAAAGTCACAGATAGCACCATGAGGGATGGATGGGTTGCCATGTGACACACCTTCCCTTTACCATCATAAGGAAAGATATGTGGGAAATGGACAAACTTCACAGGTGACTGAAGGGGACATTTTGGAGAGCAGGGTCTTGCAAGGCCAGAGCATCTAGGGAACATAACAGATTTGGCTATGGATGTAGGAAACATAGGCCACTGGGGAAAAAAGAAAAAAAAAAAAAAAGAGTAATTACCATTACATTGTTGATTTGGAAGAAGACTGGACTGGAGAAAATGTTGTATAATAGCACTGAGAAGAAGCGTTGTTAAACAAGTCTCACTGAATTTAAATTACTTAAAAATCTTCAAAAACTTTAAAACTGCCTCTTTGGAAGATTATAAAATTCTTTATTTTAGTGTCCCATGTTTAGCCCACATTTAAAAGTATCTGGAAGGTTCTTTCATCCTGGAAGAAGCATGTCTTTCTTAAATGTACTTTACATTTATTAGTCTACAGATTTTCCTGACTGAAAAAGTCTAATCCAAAAAAAAAAAGTACTTTTGCAATTTTAAATCATCAGGTTGCTAGATATTAAACAGTCAAAATAAGCTATGCTAGTAATAAAACATCTTTGGGCATGTTTGAAACAAAACAACAACAAAAAGCAATAGTAAAAGATGCTGCAATTTAAAGCAAGGAGTACACTATGTTAGAAGTTGACTGTATGCAATTTCTTTCAGTGAAATTCTGTAAGTTGTCTAAAGGGACTCTGCTGCCATTAAGAAAGCTATTTGAGCTGTGTTTTCCTGCTTGCTGGCATACTCGCAGCCCATAGAGCAGTCACTGCTTAGTATTTCCTTGGGGAACAAGCTATAGCTTTGTAGTCCTACACATTTAAGCTTTGAATACTGATTCATCATAAAAATAAAAAGCAAACAAGCAGAAAAAGCCTGCAAACACATTGAAGGAATTTAAAAAAGAAGAGGTGATTGAGCTCCCAGTGACTGATTGCCTCTTATAGTGCATTTTGTAGGTCTGTTTCCTCATTAACAACCAAACTCCACTCTGCTGTATCCTTCAGACCAGCCCTACAACACACTTTCAGCTGTCAAGGACAGGCTCCCTCTATTGTTTTCCTCCTCCAAAACTCAATTCCCTCCCTTTTCACTCTCCCAGTCTGCACATGTCCACATCTGTCCTCCTACAGACACCTGCTGGTCATCCCCGCCTTGAAGATGACTGATGTCCATCATCTACAGCTTTCTCTCTGCTTTCTCTGCCTTAAAAAATCATGACATTGGAGCAGTATCTGTACGGTTCAATACACACATCAGGCTTTTGGTGAACTCTTTCAACAAATCTCTGGATGTAGATAACTTGTTGACCACAACTTCCTGCATAACTACATAATAACTCCCAGGGCAGAGCATTCAACCTTTTAACAACAAGGTAGGATTAAGTCTTAAATCCTACTAAAATATAAAAATTCTACCTGCCAACCAGGCCAAATCATTACTTGATTGTCAACATCCTTTTACTTCTCCTCTCCCTAAACAATCACTAAAGTGGTTTGAAAATAGTCAGCAAGAATATTCGCAGGCAACTATAATTTGGTTTTTTGTTTCTTTGTTTCCTGTGTGGGTGTGATTTGCTCTCTTTTTTTTCTTTCTTTTTTTATTATTACTGTATATAGAATCATTTTTGTTGCCTGAAGGTTACCTTGTATTGCTCATTAATATTTATCTGTTGCTTCTCAGTGCCCACAATGTGTTCGTCCTGGGGGATTATTTGTTTTGGGGTGCAGCTCAGATGAGGTTTTGATCTTTTTCTGAGGTTTCTCTGGGCTACAACAGAACAATTTCATAACCTTCTGTCACTGAGAGGTTAGAGAGTGAAATTATCAAATGAGCTTAGTGCAGCTTCCTCTGATCTCTCCCTTTAAAATCTTCAAACTTGGTTTCTCAGAAAAATCTCCCAGCTTTGAGTCTTCATTGTGACTGAAAGTGATTACAAGCTGAACACGGGATTTTCCTTTCAGAAGAGATGCAGTAGAATTACAATGATCTGCTGACTTTTGTATCATATTTAAAAAAAAAAAAAATCATGCTTTTGTAATTCCTTTTGCAGAGACAGTGCGATAAAACTCTCTCACACAGCTCAGAATAAGCTCAGGGTGTTCTTAACTCCTTTAATTCCTCTCTCCCAAATGGGTCTGAAGACATCCCATCCATCCAGGGCTGACCAGCCAGAAGCACTGACGCAGCCACATTTCACATCCAGTTCCCAAAGATGTGAATACAGTCAGATGGTGCAAGATAATGGTGCCTTGGTCTTTGAATTCTAAAGAGGTAGAGAACACGTCAAGGCATTTCCTGGACAAGGCCAAAGAGAAGATAAACTGCAGACTGCCAGTAGGGCCACAGCTACAGAGCTTATTTACAGTTCAGGAAAGGTCTAGCGCAGTGAAATGACAGTCTCCAAATGGAACTTATAATGCTTAAGGAGGAAATCATGATCCCTAGGAAAGTCCTATGTTATTTTGCACTGCTTTTATGAAACATATCCTGTGTATATATATATACAAGCAGAAGGAAAAAAAAAGCCTATATTTTATTTTTAATAAAAGCAAAGAGGGAAAAGATCTCTTTCTTAGTGCTGCAGAGCATGTAATCGGTCTCTTGCCACCCTCCACTGCCAAAGAATTTGTCCTACAGATTCACTCCAGAATGCCATCTTTTATTAAGAAATAGTATTTACAGAAGAGTAGCAAACATCATTTTATATCTGGCTTTCCTTCACCTGATTTTTACTGAAAATTTTCTCTCTATGCAGCAGGATTTATTTAATGCATGTACCACAGCTATCTTCAATTCAATACACTTCATATAATTGGAGTATTTCTGCTCAAAAACTATCAAACATACAGCACCTGAGACACCAAGCATAAAATCCTTAGAGGCACCACTGATACCTCCAACCTAGCCTATAGATGATCCATCAGAAGCAATCAAGAATAATTAGTTGCTACCCATTGCATTTCCTCAGACTGTTACATATGCATCTCATTTCTCATTTCATCTCGTTTCTAAGATTCTTTTACATTTACTTTCTTGAGGTATGTGGCAAGTGTCCCATAGTAACATGTCTGTTTATGGTGTAGTCAGTGCACGAGATGTGTGCTCAGCTGTGCAGCACGCTGTAAGGTCAGCTAGTAAATTTGTATTATTAAAAAATCTGTCCTTTTAATGCTGACTGAAACAATCACATTAACTGTCTTCCAACAGTATCCCCAGAATCCTCCCCTCCTGCACTGGCTGTCATTTGTGGGTCTGTGAGACCCACAATTTTATATTAGTAATACCCTAGATTATATGTGCAGAACATTGCTGACAGCATAGGAAAATTACACTTCCCAGCTCAAAATATCTGTCTCCCACAGATGTAATTACTCTCGCACAGAGAAAAAGCACTAGGCTCAGTGTACCACTGAATCTGTACGTAAATTCTGTGCTGGACTTTGCTTAAGAGCTGATCCCACAATGTGTGTCCTTCAGGCCTTTCTTTTCCATGGCTTATGTATTCCTGATAGCATTGCAGAGGAGCACAATGGAACACACAGACTTCACCAGATGGTAACACTCTTCATCTTCCTGAGTGTTAAGTACTCCGAGACATAGCTGCCTTACAGAAAGAGCCCAAAAGTATTCTAAAGATCTACAGATGGGTTGTTTCCTTGTTTGTCTGCCTTAATCTTCGGAATTGCTCAGGCTGCACTTTATTAACAAATACTAATTCCTGGAGAAGCAACAGTAACTTAAATCCAAAGTTCTTCAATTGTTTCTTATGTGCCGAATACTTCTGAGGGAAGAAGGTATTTCTAGCAGAGATGTTGTGATTTTTTGGAGAAGAGAAGGCTTCAGGGAGACCAGATTGTAGCCTTTCAGTACTTGAAGGGAGCTTATAAACAGGAAGGAAACTGACATTTTACACAGTCTGATAGTGATAGAACAAGGTGGAATGGCTTTAAACCAAAAGAGGGGAGAATTAAGTCAGATGTTAGGAAAAAATTTGTTACTCAGAGGCCGTGGTGAGGCACTGGCACAGCTGCCCAGAGAGCTGTGGGTGCCCCATCCCTGGAGGTGCTCAAGGCCAGGCTGGATGGGCCCTGGGCAGCCTGAGCTGGTGGGGGGCACCCAGCCCATGGCAGGGGGTTGGAACTGGGCGGGCTCTAAGGTCCCTTCCAACCCAAGCTTTTATGTGATTCTGTGATTCCCAAAGTCACACGGAAATTCTGCAGCAGGGTAGGAGTCTCAGTGCTGTTTCTCCTAATTGAAGTTTATCCTGTATCTACCAGTATACTCTTCTTTCCTACAGATTTTAGATTGCTATGTTATCCAGCTTAGATGGAACCAGACATGGCTCTTTGTTATTTTATGGCTCATGTTAGAATAGTATATTCACATTCAGCTGTTCTTTTCTGATATTAACTTTGACCCAAATATAGATCATTGCTTTCACAAATGAGATTAAAAGGCCTTAAAGTCCACATGCTTCAGGAGATGTCGATGAGGGGTACTCGTATTTTTCAAAATCTAGAACTTAGTGAATGACTTGTCGTCACAAAAGGTTAATTATATCAGAGACCTGTAAATACAGGCCTTAGATCTAAATTTGCCACCTCAATATATGGTTTGACCCCCTCAGAAATGTCTGATCCTCCCAGAACATAAAACCCCCAGAAAGTCTGTACTGAGATTTACTTGTCTTTATTACTGGAAAAAAAGTTGCATCTGCATCCTTATTGAGGCAGATGAGCATTTTTTTTGCCTCCTCACTATGATGGCTGGATGCTGGTCAGTTCTGATTTGTAAACATTGGGATGAATAATAGCAACAGGACTAACCATAGCAGGAGCAAAGTTCTGCCTAATGCTGCCAGCTACTGGACCAGCATGTGTTAGCACCACAGAGGCCCTGCAGACATGCTATGCTTCACTTTTCATAATTGTTTCAGAAGATATAATTGGGAGCAAAACTGTAGTCTTCATTTGGGAAATTACAGTGGTTATCACTTTGACATCTAGCTGAAAAGAGCTTTGCCATGACTTCGAAAAGGAAGGTGAAATGATCCACCCTAACCCACCCAATTTGCCAGTGACAGAGCCAGGAGGCCTAAGTGCTACCACACAATCAGCATAACGTCTGTTTTTCTCACTTGAATGAACAGTTTCCCCATTTTATAAGTAAACCCATTTACTCCTGTGGCTAATCTTTCCCATTGAGCACGTAATATTAGTTGATTAGGCATTCAGGCTTTGTCCCTTAACATTGCTGACAAATGCCCATCCTCACAATCTCTCGATGAGTGGAAATGTAATGTCACTATTTTCTCAGTCCATTGGAGAAAAGAATATTTATTACCCACCTTGCATTTGTTTCATCTGCAGCTCATGCTCTTTGCACCTTTCAAGAACAGTCCCTGGATGCCACTGATAAAAGAACAGCTGCCTCTCGGTGACGGCTTAGGGACATGCAGTAGATCACTAGTATATGAAACAGCAAGGACAACGCAGCAAGCTGGATAATTTTCCTGTACTAAAAATAAACAGTGAATAACTGTTTACATTTAAATAAGCATATTCAGCATGTTCACATATTACATTCTAATTACTTAATAGCTTGGACTTTGTTAAATGGTGCATTTTATAGCACACGTTCAATCTTTCTTACATTGCACGGATGCTGACAGCAGCAAGTAATCGATCTGGGCTGTGTTTCAGGTACTCACGTACATCTTGATCTCTCTCTCTTCCTCACATACTCATTCAATTAATATCTCCCTAACTTTAATTGACATTCCTCTTTTTCCAAGGGTTCCCAAACTTTGTTTTCCCAAAGATGCTTTGTCATTCAACTCTATTCCTAAACTCCTACCATTTTGCACACTTCCTTCCTCCTCCCCAGGCTGCAAACATTCACAGAATCACAGAATCACAGAACTGTAGGGGTTGGAAGGGACCTCGAGAGATCAAGTCCAACCCCCCTGCCAAAGCAGGTTCCCTAGTGCAGGTCACACAGGTCGACATCCAGACGGGTCTTGAATATCTCTTAAAAGTAGGATTGCTACCCTGGATTTTCGGAGAGCCAACTTTGCTCTCTTCCGGGGTCTACTTGGAGGGATCTCATGGGCCAGAGTGCTTGG
This sequence comes from Penelope pileata, assembly GCA_013396635.1. Classification (NCBI taxonomy): domain Eukaryota; kingdom Metazoa; phylum Chordata; class Aves; order Galliformes; family Cracidae; genus Penelope; species Penelope pileata. Next base: position 52,976 of record WBMW01005902.1, read on the forward strand.
AGGTAAGGGGGCCCATGAGAGCTGGTTGATATTTAAACTGTACTTCTTTCAAGCTCAGGATCGGTGCATCCCTAGGAGCAGGAAATCAGGGAAGGGCGGCAGGAGACCGCCGTGGATGAGCACGGAGCTCATGGGCATGATCAAAGAGAAGAAGAAGGTCCATGAAATGTGGAAAAAGGGCCTGTCCTCTTGGGAGGAGTATAGGAATGTTGTGAGGGACTGCAGGAATATGACAAGAAAGGCCAAAGCCCAATTGGAGTTTAAATTGGCAAAGGAGATAAAGGATAATAAGAAGGGGTTTTTTAAGTATGTCAACAGTAAGAGGAAGCCTAGGGAAAATGTGGGTCCCCTGCTGGATGAGGGGGGTGTCCTGACAA
>WBMW01005902.1:54044-132317 GCA_013396635.1 Penelope pileata
GGGTCTTGAATATCTCCAGGGAAGGAGACTCCACAACCTCCCTGGGCAGCCTGTTCCAGTGCTCCGTCACCCGCACCGTGAAGAAGTTCTTCCGCATGTTGGTGCGGAACTTCCTGTGCTCCAGCTTAAGGCCATTGCCCCTTGTCCTGTCCCCACTGACCACCAAAAAGAGGTTCCCCACCTCCATTTGCTTCCCGCAACTAAGATACTTATAAACATGGATCAGGTCCCCTCTCAGCCTTCTTTTCTCCAGGCTGAACAGACCCAGCTTACTGAGCCTCTCCTCATAGGGGAGATGCTCCAGGCCCTTTATCATCTTTGTGGCCCTCCGCTGGACTCTTTCCAGGAGGTCCCTGTCTTTCTTATACAGGGGAGCCCAGAACTGGATACAGATACTTTCAGGGGGGTTCAGGAGGAGATATTTGGGCAGTGGTATAGAGCTCTGGTTGCTGTTGCTTGCTAGATGAAGGGAGCCATGCACAAACCACACTTTGGAAGATGCTGCTATTAACTGGGATAAAAAGTACTAATAAGCTGCTATATTTAGGAGAGGGGTAAAGAATGTATTTCTTACTGAGAAAAAAGTAAGACCTTGGAAAAACACACATAAACAAGCCCTGCTGCATTAACTAAAATTAAATTGATGTCTTTTGCTGCTTGGTTGCCTACCTTGCCTCGGGCTCTGTGAAGTTACAGCTCCATCCGGATACCATATGTTAACTTTCTTCCTTCTGCCACAGTAGAACCTACATATCTGGGATACCTCAGAAATAATAGCTGAATAGTTCCTTGATTATGGAAATCTTCCCTCTCTTTTGAAATATCTGTTAACAGTGAGAAATAAAAGCACTGCAGTAAATCTATGCCTTAGGGAGGGAGAGAAAAGTTATCCCCAGGGAGTAATTTAATCAATTTTTTTCCTACAGCTGAGTATCAGAGACAGTTGCACAAAATAATATACTATCCTTGAAGTTTTTGTATGCAAGAAAACCTAAAGCTCAAGGCATACTTTTTCCTGATCAGAGCACTTACTCTGACATTCCTTATGACTGCAATAAGTATTTTAATTTTAAGAATATCTGCTCTTAACTCCTCTTCAGTCTTTAAGATGGCAGAGATTCATTGTTTAAAGCTATGCTTCCTAAAACAGAACATTGTTGGATCTTACAAAAGACATTTTTTGCCAATGGATAGGAAATCATTTGCAGAATTTTGTTTCTTGCTGTTGGAAGAGCTCCAAATAGTTCTTCTACCCAAAAAAGGAATTTGAAAGTTAAATCAGAATGATTTTAAATAAGTTCTGATTTATAAAGTTTCTTTGATGTTAAATCCTGCTGTTAATTGAGCTGTTAACATAGCTGTACAGTGATAGAGCCCTCCAGATCAATGTGAATGGGGCTAAGTGTGCGAGCGTGTGCTATAAAATCACCACTGGTAAAGATAGATGGCAGCTTTAGCTTTGCTGGAGTGTGTCTACAAGGCCTTGTGTTTATGTAATTGGCTTTTTCCATCCTACAAGATTTGATCTCTCTAATGCTGTAAAATGATCAGGAACCTCTCAAAGCATAATTGGTGCAATGTGATGTACAGCACAGATCCAGCCAGTGAACAACTGTAATGCCAATATAACGTGGCCAGCTAAGAATAGCACGTGTGCACTCTTGAGCTGAAGGTTTATTTTTTCATAGTGATATCCTCATCTATAGTATTCAATCTATGGATATTTTAGATCAAGCTGAAATAAATTAAAATCCTTTCCAAACACTAAGCTTTTGGTAGTATTTTGAGTACACATACATAACAAAGGGCAATCTAAGCATTTTATCACAGGTCATTTTTAATACAACTTCTGTAGCAGTTCAAGATGATAATGTAAATACACATGTCAAAATGCTCTGAGTACATTCAATAGCACCACAAGCCTCAAACGCAGACAGAGTTAAATCTGCTGGGCTAGGAACGGTAGAAACTATCAAAGCTGACACGCCTTTTAAATACAAGAGTTTTTAGGCCTTTTAAGTAGAAGACTTTGATTAGAAGCTATTCATTTTAATAACGTTTTTTAAAATTTTAAAACAGGCTTCCATAGTGCACAGAAAATTGAGTTTATATAGAGCATAAGAGGAAAAGAAAAACAGGATGCACAATTTTGTTTGCACAATTGCTAGCAAGTCATGTTGCAGTTAGGCTGAGATGTTCACCCTTATCTGAATAAAAATACTTATTTGAACAAGGTAGATCCACACTTACCATGCTTATACTGAGTACAACTTCAGTGATTTTCTCTTTGAGGGAACATAAAACACAACGTGCTAGGTTTTCCAGTTTATTTTCTTCTTTCAAAGCCAGTTTCTGTTAACGATTTTTTGTGCAAGTATCCTTACATTTTACCATGTTCCTCAGTAACCCAATAATGCTTTTTTCTTCCTGATGATAGCATTCCAGTACTGCACCAATTTTTTCAAATCTGTCACCAGAAAATCTACACATCTTGTCAGAACTACAGGAAACTCAGGACACAGAGCTCTCAGTTGCCCTATTTCCTCAAATCCAGGACCAAGCACTAGAACATCACTTATGACACACACTACCAACATTTTCACTTATTATAGTCCATTGTGTCCTGCCTGACAAACGTTTTGGTAAGAAGTTATTTTGTTATTACAGACCTTGAGAGGATTTATATTAGTAGGCAACTTTCCATACTCAGTTTTATATCACCCCATTAGTGCTGGGATGTTCTCACCATGCCGAGTCTGACACCATACTCCTGCCTGCACCATGGTTGTTCCCTGCATGGTGTTCCCATTTGCAATTTGGCAAACGAACATCCATGTGCCAGGTGCTCGAAAGACCTTAAGTGAGATGAGCTTAATTACTCAGAAGACAACTACCTCCTCAGAGAGGTACAGTGCTTGACAAAGAAGTCGGAAAACTGCACTGACAGTCTATCCCACTCTTAAGATGGTTTCAACTCACAGCTTCTACCTCCTAGAGAAGCAGCACCCTCAAACTATAGAACATCTGGGTAACCAACAAAACCACGTGTTGATCAAGCTGTTCAGCAGACACTGTGCTAGGCAGTCCCATTGCACACTTACTTCACTAGCTTTTTGTACCGGGGAGTTGAAGTTGACAAGCTGAGAAATTTTCCCTAGCATGTCTTTGATTATAGAAACAGCTGAACTTTTTTAGTAAGGTGGTCACATAGGCTTGGCCAACCTTTCACTACGCAGCTACAAAAGCCACCACCTTTACTCAGTTCCAGTTATAGCTCCTCAAAATGAAATTGCAGGAGGCATCTCCGTGTGTTGGAATAGCTTTGCTCAGCATTGTCTGTGCTGTTTGAACAGACATGCCATGAATTGCAGTGTATTGGAAGATTTGGAAATAACAAATATCTCCCTTTGTTTATTTTCTGTAATGAATTATTCCAAACTACAATTTCCATCCCTTTAAAAGAATAATCAGAAATGCAGTTACCAAGATCCTTTTTCAGAAGTAAAAGTTCAAGCATAGAGCTTTACTAGATTTATACTAAATTCTGGTTGTGTGTGACTTTCATTCATATACCTCAGAACTAAAACAAAACATTAGAAACATGCTTTTTAAAGCCTGTTTTCCCCCACGCATTGAAGTTTATTTGCTAATCGTACTCAAGATTGAAAGTCTCATTTCAGGAGCTCTCCTCAAACATTGTTCTCCAAATATCTATCCACTGCAGCAAAAGAACATTCCAGGAAAAATAACAGGGCACACAGTGTTTTCTCCTTGCTTTTGGAAATGTTCAACTACCAAGCCTGAAACTCATAATATATTTTAGTAGACAAGTCTAAATTTCCCAAGCTCTAAGCTTCATTTCCTGTGAATTCTGCAGCATGCATAATTCTTCACCATGAGAATGCAAAAATGTATAAAAATTGAGAATAACAAGTAGTAGTTTAGCTTTCAGATAATCACAATGAGTGGAGAGTCTAAGAGTTTATTTCTTTTGAGAATAATAAAAGGAGACGTAGTTGGAAAAAAAAGCAAAATATGCAGAAATCAAAATGGTAAAGTAAATCAAAATGGTATAGTAAAATAAATATCCATGGGATCGCCTCCAGCTTCTTACTCTGAAACAGCAAATTCTCTATTAGGCATTTTCCCCATGTATACCCATCTGTAGCTCTTACTTTCCCCTTCTAAAGGGGCAATATTGTCAATTTTGATGTGAGTTTCATCAGACTGATGTATGCACACAGTAAGTAAGATGTTTGCTGGAAACATCACACTTAATGTGTGTGGATAGTGAGTATATGTACATTTTATAAACCACTGGTTTTGCCCAGCTGAGCATGAATTTTGCAGTGTGGTGATAAAAAGTTTGTTCTACAATTTTCAGAAGACCCCGCAGTCTAGAAACATCGGTTCAGTTGGAACAATGTTTATTTCATCTGTTAATGAATTTACGGGAAATTTAGAAACCCCTTCCCTAATGGCTAAAACTGGCTGTATCACAGGGCTTGGAAAACAAGAAGCTACATAATATAATTTTGCTCTGGCAATTAGCAAAGTTTCATTGAATCTTCAGAGTGATGCCAGCTTCTGTCTCTAGTTTTGCTTCCTTGCCTCTTCCAATCTGTCTAGTAAGAGAAGGAACCTCATTAACAATTAATCAGCTTCTCTTGGACTCTAGTGCCTGTGTGTGTTTTGGAAGGATTCTAATTATGGATGACTTCATTTAAGGATACATTAAATGCTCTACAGAATTGAAAAGAATTCATCACAGCATAATTAGTTTGATAGCTCTTTGGTCATCAAATGGCCTACCATTTCCTCACGATGGTAATTTGGATAACAACACTGAAAAATGTAATAGCTGTCTCTAATGGTTGGTCCAAGACTTTTAGGCATCGCTTAGAATAAATTGCCTGCAAGCCACAATCTTTTACTTATCGCTAACAGTTTCTGGACTCATTGTCATCACAGACAGCTTTCAATCAAAAAGATTGCAGGCTAATAAGCAATATGTGTTTTTTCAGCCCTTTCTTCACCTGAGCTCACCCAAAAAACAGTTTAGAACTTGTGGTAGACGTGACATGCCATAGGACAGTGCCTGAATGAGGGAGTCTTGCTCAGGAGAAGGACACAGAGTCAATATCTGATCTTTACCGGTGACAAAGTGTAGGTCAATGTTGATCTATCACAGCTCTGTCATCAGGCTGTGAGCTGGGCTCTGGTCCATTCCTAGGTGCAGCAGCAGTAATATTAATAGTGCTATAGAGTTGGAGCCAAAAAAGTCTGTACAGATGTAATTTGCTGCATTTCCAGAGCAGGAACATCCTCATGATCCATTTGGAAAGAGAGATCTGGTTTAGCTCAAAGAAAATAATTATTTTCAATCAAACAAAGCAACATGAAAACCCCTCGGAATAATTTGTTTTGCATCATATTAAAACATGCCTCATTTATTTCAAGTTAATAATGACCTTTGATTTTTTTTTTAACTTAGCCAATTTTGGCATGAGCTGCTGTGTTTAAAAAAAAAACCCCATGCTTTCATTTAAGTCAAGATGCTTGACATTTAAGCCATTTCTCTCATTTCTTGGCAAAACTACTTGATTTACGAAAAGCTTCATTTCCCCTGCAACCCATTTCCAAGCAAATTCAATACACATACACAGAACTTGCCTGCTTACTTTCCTTTGAAAAAAAAAAATTGTCAGGATTCTCTATCCCAGTGCTAAAAGCATTCTGTTTCCATAACTGTCAGTATCCCTGCAGTAAGGGAGTCTGAAACATCCCAAATGCCTCGTCACGTTATGGAGCTGTTTGTTGCTGGCTGGCATGCTGCTGGAAGCTCTGAAGGTGGGCAAGAGCTGGGAGCAGCCTCCTCTGCTGCAGTTCTGACTCACTTCCTTGGCCCAGCTTCAAGCAATTGGGGAATTCCCTGCAGGTGGATATGGTGGCACCACTCCTCCTCTGCAAGGATTCAGGCAGAGCGAAGGAGCACAGAGATACCACTGGATGAGGTTTTCCCAAAGGTACCTTCACGGCAGGCATAAAAGCCCTTCCAGATGCTGGCACCAAGGGCATGGGGGAAGGATCCTGTGTAACAAGCTGCAAAATCCCTCTGCCAGCACCCTTGTGTAAGAGCCTGTTCAGCCTGCTTCAACCCATTTTGGCTGGGATATTGCCCACAGAGAAAAAAATAAATAAGTTGGAATTTCAAACTGGGCCAACAATAAGAGTTTTGCCTGGCAGGGACTGCTGCTAGAACTGCCCCAAAAGCAATAGGAGATGGTAGATAACAGCAAAGCTCTCGCCAGGCTCCAACCAACACAGGCCCCACAGGCACTGTTCGTATCTCCTACATGTAGCGAGGGCCCAGGGCTGGACTGAGAGAGCTCCCAACCCCACTAACTCTTTCCTTCTCACCGCCTGTCAACATCCAAGACCATAAAGCCTTTCAGGAAGGAAAAAAGCCCTTTGTATCATCACTGACGAGGCTTTGTCCAGTCTGGAGTCAAGTCTTCATGAAGACATTTCTCATTCAGATGTGGAAATAAAGGCCGGTAAATTTATCTTGATTTTATTGTGTTATTTTTCAGACAGGAAAACAGATTAACTATTTCAGACCCCCATTTTCTTCATGAATCACTTCAGCAATGAAAACAAAATACCTGTAGTTTTACAGTTTTAACACCTAAATATGTGTAAAAGTACAACTACTTTGATTTGAATGTAATGCGTTGTCTATTTCAAAATGCAGTGTTTTGCTAAAGATTTAGGTTTTGGTTTTGGGGGGTCTAGGTAGTAGAGTTTTATTCTTCTTTCTTTTAAGAGAGAATTTCTTCTCTTGGCTTGAATTTTTTTTGCTCACTATTTCTACTGATGACATATTGAAAAAGTTTACTTTTCTGAAGTCTAGACTGTTATTTTCTCAAAAACAAAAGATTTAATGATCTTTTTGGGGAAAAAGAAAAATAAAAACCTAAACCACACAACCCAGGGGGCAAAAGTCATCGAGCATTTTGTACCATTTTGCCTTAGTGGGCTCCGGTTTACATGGCTTTGAAGATTTTATCCTGAAACTTCAGCCCCTGGTAACACTGTAAAGCCACGCATCAAAATTTATTGCAAAATCCAGAAAAATTATGTCCCAGCTGCTCAGTACGGAAGCCAAATTCAGTGGCTTCTTCTAACCACAGCTGTTTGCATCCGTAGGCCCCACTGTAGCAGCCATGGCTGGTCCACATGCATTTTTAATCAGGCAGTAGTATCTAAGTCTTGTATCCTTTGCTAATTGCTATTATCCAGTTCATAGAGATCTCCAGGAAACCCACTGTCTTTTAATGCTCTCACTGGGCTAAATGCTGGGGAAGCGCAATCACGGCTGGCCCTGGCAAATAGGAAGCGACACCTGAAGAAGTGACAGCAGATAATAGAGCTTAGTTAGACTTGTTTAGTTAGAGCCAAGATTTCTTCACTCCTAAATCAGGAATTGTAATTTCAGATCACTGTAGATTTCAGGTTAATTTATTGGGTTTTATGCTCCATAAGTAAAGGTGCAGGAGATACAGCCACTCCATAAAAAGCACACAAGTTAATTCATACCCACAGGTCAATTGGAGGTGAATGAAACTAGTTGAAAGTAAGAACAAGGCTTAACAAAATTCACATCCAACCTGCACAAAATCTGAACTTGAAACAGTGGAAAGCTATTTGGTAAGCAATCTTCCATCTGCCTTTTGCCCCACCACCATCTATCTGCAATGATTAAAGACAAGAAGACAAAGTACACGGAGCATTAGCTGGTTCCGAGAACAGAACAGACCTTTTGTTACCCAGGACATCAATAATCCATGGCATGAGCAGCTGAAAAGGAAAAATGTTACTGATTCCTGTAACTGAAGTGAAAACCAAATTGCCTTGCTCTGGTTTTAGTGGTTTGATAGATTTTCCTCCTCATTCACTGGTTTAAAGGGGAGGAAGGAAGGGATGGTCATTCAGTCTCTGCAATACCCTTCACGTCAGGGTCCAGAAGACACCTGCAACTTCAGCAAATGAGAATGTTGGTTCAGTGCTTTCTGGGGCAATGTCAGTTGGTAAAGTTCCTAAATCCTCACAGAGATGCTGCTAAGGGCTGTACCCATTGAAGGAAGGAACTCAGGAAGCAAAGGGACAGCAAGCTTATAGAGTTGCAACAGGGCAAACAGATGCAAGAGCAGAGCTGGAGATGTGGAAACAGTCAGGAATAGTTATGATGAGGAATTCAGGTTGTTTCTGAATTCATCTCTATCTCACATCCTAAAAAAAATAAAATAAAAAACAACCAAACAAAAAAAATAGGATACCTTGCTATTCTATTGTTAATTCTGCTTATTTTCATTGTCTATATCAAGGCACTGTTCTTTTATGACATCATATGCAACCATGCATGCAGGGGTTGGGGTGTTTCAGTTTTGTTTTTTCCATCTAGTTTGGCAAGATTCCATTAGGCTGGCAGGTTATTATATTTTTTTAGTAAAGGGACATTTAAAAGAATTGATTTTGAATCTCTGACATTGCAATCAATACATGTAAGAGAAAATATTAACTCACAACTGCCAGTTTCTGCTGTGATCATGTTTTTTTTCCTTAGTACCAGATAAGATCAGTCACTACCTAAATGAAAAGTGCTGGGTAAACACATTTTGCCTAAAAGTAAAGCTCTACCAAAGCAAACAGGGATGGAAATATCAGCCATCCCATATCCATTCAGTTCTACAGCGTTCAAGGTGACAGAGCCCTCCTGCTTCTTCTGCACTACGCTGAGCACATCCCAGTTCATTGGATCAAAATAAAAAAAGACTTAAAAGATTTGTCCTGGTCATGTGAAGAAAGAAGCAGCTAAACGTCCCTGGTTGCAAACAAAACTGGGCAAGTTTCTTTTCTGCCTGTCCATTCCAAGCAGTTTTACTCCCCTTCTTCCTGGAAGTGTATCATTCCTCTGAAATATTGTTTCCTAACAACATCATTTACACATAGCTCTCTGCTTTCACAAATGGGAATGTGAGATTGGGAAGATTTTGTGAAGAATTAAAGCAGCTTTTGTATTGCCAAGGCTCATAAAGGTCATTATGTGTTGTTAATTAGTCAAATAACAGATGTAGCAGTATGAAGAGCTGTTGCTGTTTTCTCTTGCTTTTTAATTACTGCCCCATGAGCATTGCACTTAAGCAGGGAAAAAGAGTGTGAAATATAACGATTATTATGTGCATACGTGAAAACATGAGGAAATACATGAATATGTATACATAATATTAGAATCCCCATCATAAAAGATGTGGCATGCTCAGCTCTCAGGAGAATTAGGAAAATGGGAAAAAGAACACCAAGGCTGTGTTTTTATTAGCAAATTAAGCACTACGAGGCCCAAGCACTGGAAATCAATCTCCTATATTGCTACCTCACAAGACTGGCTCCTCACCAGCTTTTCTGGAGTGGTGACCATCACAGGGCATTCTGTTTTTATTTTTGAATCTACTTCTGCTTTATCTTAAGAAGCTGTTCCAAGCATTACACCTCCACAGAAGTTTCCAGCTATCCTCCACTTTCCAGCACAAAAGGGTAATTTAGAGCAGTTTGTTGCATCCATGCAGTTTCTTATGTTTTAGTCTTAAATTCCCTGGTGGCTGTACCCAATACTTGCTTCTCTCTGCCTGGTTTTCCTATGATCTGTCTCCTCCCAGACATTTTGTCAGGTTGAGCAAACACCAACCTCAGCTAATCTGTGTCCTGTGATAGGCTCATCCTGGTCACCAACGAGCCTTAAAGTAAAGCAGCGATGTGGGTCAGGAGCAGCCTCCCCTCCTGCTGTGGAAGCAGAAGTGCAAGTTTTATAGACTTTTGTGTACAGAAAGTAAATGGTGTTAACAATTAAAGATCATTTCCTAGCCTGAGATCTGAAGAATGCCTCCAGTTAATAAAAAAATCCCAGTCTACTCACTGACAAGGCTTCAGAGTTTTCTCTTGCTTCACATATAATAGAACAGATCTTCAAATATTTTTCCAAAACCATGAGTAAATAATGGGCAGATATTCAACATGTCCCTTGGGTTGGATCACGGAGGAGAACGCTAGCTAATTTAGCAACACAAAATCTTTAAAGTTTGCCTTTTTAGCTGCTACTACATTTGTCATATTTTGTTTGATCTTGTTGAAAGTTATTACTACCTCAAACCTGACTTGTTACAAATAATCTCATGGCCTGCCTTTATCACAGTCCTCAGAGCTCCTTTAGCATTCTACCACTTACATGAAATACTGTCTCTACCTTTCCAAATTGCAGCTTTGATTCTGAAAAATTCAGTTTTTACCTCTATATCCAAATTCTCCTCAGGTGAGTGTTTGCAGGCACATCCATTTCTACATGCAATCACTCTCACACATTTGCACCAAATAATGAACACTTGAGTGTTCTTCATCACAGAGAGACGGAATGCAAGAGCCACAAACTAAGCAGCTGTTAATTAAAACTGCTCTATCGAGAATCCTGGGCCTCTTCACAGTTCTCTAAGAGATCAGCCAGAGAATGCCATTTGAACTTCATGTTGTAACACAAGAGAGACCTTCAACTGGCTAAGCGAGCCATTATAGAAAGGGTCAGAAACTGGGCCACTGTCCCTGTTTCAATTAATCATGTAGGTGAAAGATAGAATTTGGTTAAAACTACCCTGGAGTGCATTTGCCAATGGAAAGGAATATTTTGCATTTGCAAGAGCACCAATTGCATTTAAGAAGGTTATTAGCATCTTACATCAGAAAATTAAGAAGTGCCAGTGAACACATTTTGATGCTAAAAGCCAGTTGTCTATAGACTATTAAATTGTTAGAATGATCCCTGGCCAAATGCAGTTACCCCAGACAGCTCCTGGATGTGGTTCAGAAGATAGCATAAGCCAGGAACTATTCCTAATAAGCACTTTGGATTCTGTCACCCTGTTTTGAAGGTTAAGACTGTTTAATAGCATAGATGCAGGCCATTCAGTGCCAGTTGGCTTTAGGTACCCAAGACTATTCTCTAGTCATTTAATTAGCTGGTGAAGAAACAGCCAAGTCTATAAAAGTGATCTCTTAATTCTATGTCTCTGTTTATTATACAAATACTACATACAAACGTTTCAGATTTCGTGCTAGGTATGTAAATCAATTGACAGGTGCTAAGAAGGGAGTCTGAGACATGCAGGTACAAAGAAAATAGCTCACAAAATGGACTTGGCTCTAAACTTCTCACAGTCCAGGTTAGTTAAATACATGTGATTGGACTTTCCATCTTCAGCGGATTAACCTTTCTTTAACTGCCTTGCTGTGGGATTCTTGCTTATGTTCAAATATTCAGGTTTTTTCTAGGTTCATGTTATTTATTTAGGAACTTTGAGAACAAAAATAACCTTTTTCACATCTGTTTTCTCAGAGTGTTTTCACAAGTATTCAGTGAAGCAAGTCAGATGAGAAGTGCGGATCTTTTCCCAATTTTCCGCTCTTTACCTCTTTGAATACACTAGAGAAAATATCAAGTTTGTGCACATTAGTCCATTCCTAATAGTTATCCCTAATGCACAGAAGAGGCACTCAGGGAGACTGTTTTACAAATTTTTTTGTTGATTCTGGTAGAGTAATTCAAAGTGTTTCACACCTAGAGGCAACCAGAAGGTAAAAGTACAAATCAAGCTGTTGGTATCAACAGAGGTATGCACAGCCTTTCTTCCTACCACCCAACACCTTTTCCAGTGATCAAGATATATTCAATACCTATTTCATAGAATGGCTTGGGTTGGAAGGGACCTTAAAGGTCATCTAGTTCCAACCTCCTTGCCATGGACAGAGGTGCCAATAAAATAATTTAAAAGCCTATTATTTTGCCAATTCTTCTTTACTTCTGTTGTTCTAAATTGTTCTATTTACCCTGCACAATTATTGGTATGAGATTAATCCATTAACTGCAATCCATCTGCCCTCTGGTTACCACAAAGGATCATTTGCTCATGAAGGATATGCACTTCTTCTCATTTGCAGACATATAAATGCATGACATTCTGCTCCATTCCCAAAGGGAAAAGCAATGCAGCATCTTCCATCAGAATTGCCACTTTCTTGCCTCCTGTGGCTGTGAATTTGGCTGGAAGAGCCGTGGCTGTTGAGATTTAAAGGCTTGAGGTAATCCAGCCATTCAGTTATTAGCGGAGCTAGTAAGCCAAACAAGCCCATGTACTAACTCAAATGGCAAAATCCCACAGTCCATCATGGTGGAAGTCAGTGGGAAAGAAGGCAAAGGAGATTGGGAAAGTTTGATTATTTCTGAAAACGCAGCTTGTACTTATCCTGCTTGTGTGTGTCCAAGAAATAAGCATTGATCAAGCTTTAGTCCTACTGAGGAAAAGTTCAGTGTTGGCCAGAGCTGTTGAGATAGGATGAGGCTGAGCAGGTTGAAAAAAATCTCTGTATACTTTCATGCGTCTGTGCTCCTATAACATGACAGAAAAAGCTTTCCAGAGAAGTATCTGAACAGGGAGTCCTGTTCAACAGTGAAGCAGACACTCCATGAAACCACATCAGAGGGAAGATTCAGAGAGAATAAAGGATCGAGCAGGATAGCTCTTGCAATATTTAAATGTCCATTTTCATCATTTTTAGAATAAAAGCTTACAGTGTTACCTCATAAAAATGATTTTTTGGTTTGTAGTTTTGAAATGTATTATACTCCAATAAAAATAGAAAGTGACCTATTTTGACTGAACTGAAACTACTCTTTTTATACCCAAGAACTCAGCTGAAATATTAGAAGGGAGGACAAATTTCAAAAATCATCTAAAACCCCCATGATTTTGTTTTGTTCCATTCATCCCCAGAATGCAGCCTCTATAGAGAGAAATGGTGACATCACCATCTGTAAGCCAGGAGAACTGGCACACATTCCCTAAGGAAATAATTAGGAGCAGTTAGATGAAACATAATAAAGGAGATGCCAGATGATTGTCAGTAAATCTTTATGTCTCCATGGAACAGGTCCATGGCAGAAAACAGGAGACAGTTTGAATCAAGGACTGCATCTCATCCCTTTAACCACATGGGCAGTGCAACCAGTGTTGTTGTAATGGAGAAGCCCAGAAGCCCACCTGGCTGCCTCATGTTAAATACCATAAATCCAGGCCTCCAACCTGACCCATGAACTGGGGTGCACAAAGCATGGCAAACTGCAGCTGCTGTGTGGCACAGAAGAGGCAAAACATCAATTTTCCATCTTCATAGCCTTTCTCTCTCACACACAGTACACTGTGGGACCTTCTGACTGGAAACACTGCTTCAGGAATGTTTTAAACTTTATTTTGGGAGGGGGGAGAGAGACAAAATGCCTGGGTCTATTTGGCCAACTAACAGGCAGTTTGGCAGCTTGAGATCTGCTTATCGCCACAATGGATTTTACTGCTATGACACAGATGCTGCACAGAGTTAAAGAAACAGCCCGATGACTGCAAAAGAATGGAAGGAGAATGCTTTGCTGGAGAGTATGGCCTTCACCTTTTCAGATGGAGAAAGTGCTGATGCATTTTTTTTTTATTTAGTATTCAGTATCCATCCCCTTCTTAGAGCTTGTCCACAGTGGGAGATGCATTTACTTCCAAGGAAGTGCTTTCTCTGTCCAGATGGCTGGAGGTTTGCAAAATTCATTGGCCAGGCATGGGAGCAGACTATCAATCTCCTGTGTTTGCTCCAAGGCCAAAGGGTTCTGTTCTAGCAAGCTCTGAGCTGGGAAAAGCATTAGAGAGCTCCCTGCAGCAGCTGCTCACAAATACCAGGAAGGAAAGTCCAGAAGTAAAAAGGTTGGTTTCAGAGTAGTAAGTTAAATGGATCTTGTGTGACACTTTGGAAGATGATAATGCTACAGATTGCCAAGGGCAAGGAAGGTAATGTATTTTCTGTTGTCATTGGAGGATAAAATCTCAGCTTCACTGCAATAAATGAGTGAAACTTGTGTTAGGTGTTGCTGCTATCAGGTTGTCACTCAAGGTGTTGAGGTGGCGACTGTAGGCTGGATTTCAGAGAAAAGCAGGTTTGTGCCACACTGTGGTCTGTTCCACACTGAGCACACTGGTTTGTGCCATAGCAGTAAAATCCATTGTGGCAATGAGCAGATCTCAAGCTACATGTGTTCTCTGAAGGGTGGAATCACAGTACCTGTGACTGTGAGGCTACTTCCAGCTGTCTTTAGAAGGCCCCGTCAACTTTTTTCCCCTGATCAGGCTGCCTGTAGTGAACACCCACAATGGTGCCTCTCATACTAACCTGCCCCTTAATTCTCTTACCTAAGTTCAAGCATACTTTCATGTGGTGAGCTGTGTCTCAGCTCCTGCATTCTCCCCGCAGGTGAGGCAGAAGGATAATCACAGTAAGGGAAACATGGCTCCAAATCAAAGGCCCAAACCTGATGCCTCCAGCATGCTTTCTATCCAAGATGAGCTCATATGGCTACACAATAGCCCTTTCCTTCCCCCCTCTCGTGATTTCTTTGACCTTGAGCACTTCCCAGATGAGGTTTTCTACTTACATAAGGTTTTACACAAATTGCTTTCATTAACAGAAAATGTCTCCTGAGTCACTAATTCCTCTGTTAGAGCAAGTTAGATCTAATAATGATTACGATTGTATAGTATATGACTGCAGTGAGGGAAAAAAGAAAGAAAAAAATATTAAAGATATAAAGCTTACTTAGAATAAGTCCTAGAAGGTGAACTTGGAAGCAATAATAAAAATTATAATTAATGAATATGTTGCCGAGTATTGACCAAACGATACTTACAAGCTTGCCCTTCATTTCCCCAATGCCTGACTACTCAATTTGTTTTCTTATTAAAATCCAAGGGCTTTGTGAAAATGTCTTTGAAAACAATCACCAGAAAATAACTGCTCCTTGTAAAAAAGAGTAAGAAACAAATTTTATGCTCCATTTCTCTGTTAATACCTTTTGTTTTAAAAGATTTGTATGATATTTTAAAATCAATGCCAGGAGAAAAAAAGTATTATATTGTTTGTCAGATAAAGTACACATTTGAAGATAACTGTTTAGCCAATGAAACAACTCTGGGATGTGCATTAGGTCTGAGTTGGGGAATCCTAAAACTACCAGAGTGAAGACACTAGGAGAAGAAGTAGAACTAGGGACAATTAGGAGAAGAGGAGCAATAACATGATAGCTAATTGTGATAACTGAGTAACAAAGGATCAGACCGTGTTGTCCAAAGGATAAGCCTAAACAGTGATAAAAATAAACATAAAACAGAATTCACTGAATTAATTTAAATCACAAGTTGCCTGACATGATTTTCCTTTTGGTATTTTCATTTTAACAGAGCTGATAACATTTAGTGCTGCTGTCTGCTAGCAAGAATGTACGAATTACTGAGGTCTTGCACAGCAGCTTGCCAGGGTGGGTCCATCCTTCCCACTCCTTCTACAAATATTCTCAGAATGGACATCTAGCATCCTCCATCAGCACTCACATCACACAACATGCTTGGGTGAGCCATTAGTAACAAGGAGTGAAACCCTGAACTCGAGATTAACACGCATAAACTGCTTAAACCAAAAAACATGCTTGGTAGAGAGGACTGTAGGGAGAGACAAAAACTTACCTTCCATACAGATTTAGCACAGACAACTTTGAGTAATGAATTACAAGGAAATTGTGTTTCCACGCACAGCAAGCCCAGAAATTATATATGTAAATTATGGAAATATGGTGATTGATGCAATTAAGTATACCAGTAAAGCTGTCTTATCAGCTGGCAGATGCTTGTCCCTACAGATGAGGTCTCTTTGGCAAAGGGAAATTTCACAAAATTGAACGTTTTTCCTTCCTTTGCAGTAGAGCACATGTCCCCATTTTCCTCCTCATAGAGAAATTTTCAGCTGATAAATCCTCTGCTATTGCCAGCACTTTCAATATCAGCAATGCCCTTTTCCACATTGGACAATGAATCTTCCGGCGTCTTCAAGTGGAACTGTGAATTTTGGCTCTTAAACTCTGTATACAAGAAAGACATCAATGCAACTTCAGTCTTTTTTATCATTGTTTTGCTAACAGTCTTCTGAAAGTTTGCAACTCATGTTATGTGGCATGGATCCTTTGAATTAGCTGTTTATCATCCAGTTTGCCTGTGATTATGAAACAAACAGATTTTAATCTCCTAGTGCCCTTTCTGTCTCTAGGTTTCTACACAGTGAGTCACTACTACATTGTACTGTATGCCAGATTGTCAAACAATGTTTGTTTCCCATTTTTACCTCTGTGTCAGATATGTTAGAGCATAACATTTCCCTTGGTAATTAGGATACAGACAGCAGTGCTTGACATGTGGGCTTTGCTTCCATGTGCAGCTGCCAGATGGACCGGAGCAGAGAATGCCTAAGCATGTGATTGCAAGAGCAAGCAAAGCAAATACACAGCCTCTTTAAAAATGGAAATATTCTCTACAGGGAGGTATTACCCCTTCTATATGAATGTATCTGAGCCTATTTGGGCTTCTCAAGATAAGCAAACTGTGGCAGAGGAATATTAGAGTCTTTATGCATGATGGCTGGAAAGACAGGAGGAGCTGAGCCCACAAAGTGTATAACTCCTTCGTCCAAGTCTTTGCTTTGTATTGCTGCCACTGCTGTGTGAGTTAAGATAACGGGAACTGTGTGTGAGTAAAGATGATGTAATTTCTTGGGAAAGGTTCATTAAAACAACAGTTTGATGTAGTGGTAAAACCTAAAGGACATTGTGACTAACAGCTTTGTGATGAAGAAAAATCTTCCCACAAAATGCAATGCAACAAATTAATATTTTTCTCATGCAGTGGAGCAAACAGCCTAATTTAGCTTCAAGACTGAGTGTTGTACAAAAAAAATCAGTGCCATCTCAAAGTCTGAGTCTTTCCTCCAGAACAGTCATTGCTGCTAGCATATACCAATCCCAAAATATGACACTCTCTGTTCTGGTTTATCTGCTACAGCCTCTGAACTAGGGTTCAGTACACTCATCCCTTCATCATGTGTATATCCATCTACATCAGGTGTAGCCAGGGGCATTGTTTATTTCTCCTCAGATAGATTTGAAATAAGTCCTTAATAAAGATCATACAGTGATTTACAGATGAAGTGGAAGACAAACTTCCTAACTTTGAGCGAACACTCCTGTCCCACTGAAGTACATGACCAATTTTCTTGTTCAACCTTCTAACAAGTACCAAATAAGCATGCTAGTAATGCAAAAACCAATGAAGACTCAGGTCTTTTTTCCTCCTATATGTATTTTCTTTGTCCTTTAACATCCAATGACAAAGTGAATGATGATAGATGATTTTTCAATTTGAATCATGATCACTGTTAGATGTTAAAGGATAAAGGAAATAAATCATTTTGAAAAGACATAAGGAGGTGATGGTGTTTTCATCCTTCAAAGCCCTTTCCAAATCATTGGCAAATAGAAGTCTTCCTTGACGATGGTAATTTCATGGTCTTTATGTCTCCTTGAAGAAGAAGTGTACTTGACAGCTTCTATGTTTTTGTTATCAGTAACCTAGTGATTCTTCAAGGGAAAAAGGTCAAAAACTATGCACAACATTAAAATGAAAAATGAGAGTAAGAAATAAATAGTGCAAGTGAAAAGAAGAGGAAAAGTCCCGCATCAAACCAGATTTTCATTGAAAACTAAGCTCAGATTCAATTTCAGTCAAAATAGATACAAATGCTCTTGCCATGAGATACCTTCCAACAAACCAAACAGGTCTCTGTCATCTCCAGTCGTGATTATCTCTTGACAAGACATAGGGGAAAGCTGCAGATGCTGGATAAAGTAGAGGTCTGCCAGTGCACACACAGCAGGGTATCTTCTTTGTTCCTCTGCCTCCAAGTCACTGAAAAACTGATATTGTGTCCTCCTACCAATAAACTATGACGTGCGAAAAGGTTTTGAATGAAGAAAAATATTTGTCATATTTTTACAGAATAATATTTTGCTGATTTGTTGAGGATTAGCACTGTCAGAACAGTCTTAGGTTTGTATTTGGTGTCCAGCAACACACAGTTTTGTTACATAAGCTGAAAATAGAAATATTTTGTGCTTTAACACGTTGTTAGCCCTCTAAAGTATCTTTAGAGCATGAATCAGCAGAAATACCCCAGTTTTACAGCTGAATGAGCCAACAGTCTTGGTGACTCTAAATGTTTATACTCTTGCTATCTTGAGTATCACAGACATGCAAAGTGTGGAATCACAGAGGAAAAAAGGCAGTCCTGTATTCTACACAGTGGTCCATACAGCTTTACTATAGCATTAACACGAGACTCCTTACCATCCTCCTTAGCACACGTTGTGGGTCCCTTGTGTCAGCACTGGAGTCCCTTTAAACTTTTCAGCCAGGAAACACAGCCCAACGTATCCTGGTTATTCAGCCTAGATTGCAGACACAGGGCCTCCAGCACAACACAGGAATGTGAAGATATTTAGGACTTTGCAGAATATTTTTGCCCTGACAGTAGGGCTGACTTCAAGTTGCATTTAGATACTAAAACTAAAAAAAAATTAATACTAACCATTTCCGACAAATTAGCACTTCCACAAAAAGAACACGTTTCTTGAATTCTTGGAGTAGCATGCATCTTTCCACTTAGGGTTCACGAATACTTACTGATATCTTACCAAAAAAAGCCCTGATTTTACAACCAAAGACATCACAGCATAAATTACAAACCAGAGAGTAAATACAGTCTGTGCAGACAGTTTTGGTCATTAGCTTTTACTGACAAACTCGTTTGATAAAATTGTCTGTTACAGGCAATGGGCAGAGACCCAGTTTATCATTATCGTTTGTTCTCTCATCACCACATGTATATCCCAAAGCACAACCATAAACCGAAGTCTCCTTCTGTGCCACAGAGACATCCTTTGCTGGTAGGAAACAAGGCAGGCTGCTGTAGCTAGAGAACTGCTCTGCTGGTAACTGACCATAATGGATTCTCCTATATGTAAGGTCAAGGCCATCGTTAGGTACATAAATTACAACCAGTAAACAGAGGTTTCCTTCTGAACTTAGTGCACACTGGCTTTGTGCCATCCAAATTGTTATCTGTCTTACAAACACCATCAGCATCTCAGTGTAGTTTGTTTTTTAACGTTCCTGAGGATCTGGCTATTTTTTGAGACAATGTAATTGAACTGTAGGCCCACTACTTAAATTGATTTATTTGTCTTGTTTCCTAAGACAACATATCAGTATACTCTAGAAGAAATTTCTATCATCTGTTTATTATAAGCATTACAAAGCAATGCTTTTAAGCAATATTATGGATAGTGAGTTCAATGCAGGACTCCCCCATCTCTTACAGAATAGAAAATTGTTGTAAAAAGATTTTCCCTCTCTGTATCTCCTTTTCCCTCCTGCACACTGCATGTGTCCCATGAACGAATCACCCCCCCCTCCACCTCATTAAACATTGTGCTCAAAAGACTTTTTTTTCCCTGCCTCTGCTCATTAATTCCTTTCTTCATGTCTTCCACTGTTTCTCTTGCCATACTATATTTAATGTCTCTGGAGCACTAGGGAACGGATGAGGATAGAGTGCTGTTTCTAATACAGATGATACAGTGAAAAAAATCTATTGTTCTCACGTGAATAGAAACCTGAAGCAGATACGGCACCTATGTGTGAATCGTGTTTTGGACATACAGAAGACTTGGAACCCACACAATTAGAGGGAGATGGAGCTTGCTACAGGTTCATGACTCAAGTCAAGGATGAAAAACATATACATCTGCAGTGCTTAAGCTAAAATGTCAGCATATGATAATGCTTGAGAGTGACTGCATTTTTTGAACTTGGAACTTTGTAGCTTCATGTCTTCTATTTAAGTTTTTCAAGGAAAGAAGGTCTTCACACGTGTAGGCAAGGCTCCTCCCTTTCTGGATGCCATAGCATATAATAAAGGTCAAACAGGCCTTTAGACAAGGAATGTTGAAAACAGACATGGAACAGAAAAAGACCAGGTGCATCATAAGCATCACTAAGCAACCCATGAAAGCAATATTATTGAAAGTGAGTAGCATAAATGAGAACCTTTCCACTGACATCAATGAACCGACAACTTTAACCAGTCAGAACTAGAGGTCTCAAAAGAGTATTTTAGGAGGACAGAGGAATCAAAAAGTTGTCAGTCTAGCTTTGGAAAGGCAGTGCTGTCCACATCTACAAGGTGAAAAGTGATACAAGTAAAAAAAGAGCCCTAGAAAAAGCAGAGAAGGCTTGTACCTCCATCCTTACTCCACACAGATTGCAGATCTGGCACCATTAGCAATTGTAGGAATGAATAAATCAACAATTCCCTTGTACAGTTACCATTACATCTGAGGACAACATGATCCCTGGTGGGATTGAGTTTAAAGCTGTTGGGACTTTTTGGAAGGAATAATGGAATTATAAGTGGCAATTTGCCACCAGCCACAATAAAATAATAGTATATTAATACGGTCCTATCTTTGGCCAACAGGCTAACACTAGTGAGATCATTTTATCTAGTTACTCCCTGTACAGAGCCCCATTTCTTGTTTTTGAAAATTTTGAAAAGAACATGTTTTCTGTGTGGCACAGTCAGGTATTTTAGAGGTCAGAATGCAACGAAGATCTTCTTCCTCTTTATCCCACCTTGATCATCTTTCTCTGAACTATATCAACTTTCATGATATCTTTTTAGGATGCAATTTAAAAAGTTAATAATCAAAGTTGAGATGCAGCATTGATTTATTTGTGGCAATGAAAACAGCCCCAAGCATACCCTACACTTTTATTACTGGTTATTACCTTTACATCATTGCATATCACTGACTTTCAGAAGCAGTGCCATGCAATCTCCCAATGTCAATTCATAGTCATTTAGTAAAGAGGTCCCCCTTCTTCTGAATATTCTTGTTATCACTTTCTCAAAGCACTGTGAACTGATTTCAGTCCATCCAGACCAGCCAAGTCTAGATCTGTGGTGTTTCTTAGTCAAGTTTTCATTACTGCAGCTAAGGTGTCCTGTGCTGATTCGTAAGTGTAAGACTATAGATATTAAAGCACGTCTCAGACACAAGCAGCACATTTTACACATTAATAGAAAGCGCTAAAGGTGATTTCAAATAGCTGCATCACTGACTGCATGCATCCCCTGGGGTGCAGGATTGCCAGCTCTGACACGAGGAGTGGCTGGTTCTGTGCTGTGACACAAGCCGAGACTGCAGATGTGCTGCATCAATGGCTGCCTTTTAAAATAGATCGGGCAACGTTTGCTGTGAGATTAGGTGGAGGGACAGGCTGTGCTTAAGAGTGATGCTGATGGTGCTCAGTAATATTGGAAATGATTTCCTCACAAGTGTTAGCTCCCACACTCCTGGCAGAATCACTCATGTTGTCGAGGTGAAGAAAATGTTCCAGACAAGCACATCACGGAGACATTCAGGTGTTTCTCCTCTGGGAGGAGCAAGGGCAGAATGATTTACTGCTCTCTGTCTATCTCCTTAACCGCCTGAGGCAGGGCACACAGACATGTCATGAGAGGTAGGAAAGGTTATTTATGTGTTTACCACCTCCCTTGGTGTCCTAAAGTGTCCCCTGCTCCTGGCGAGTCATCTTTTTCCTTTCAACTGCTCTCTTAGGACAGGGTGAGACTCTAAAACCATCAAAAGCAACGCTATCACTTGGTGCCTTGTGCAAAGTAACAGCTGAACTGGAAGAATTTTAGAAATAATTAAAATTGTATCTTGAATATTCCCAGCATTGTCCCCTCTCTTATCAGTTGGATGTCAAGTATGGGTCTTTCTTGAGGCTTGGGCAGACAGAGCAGAAGCTGTCCTCCTTTTACCCTTGCAGTTCTACAAAACTTTCACATCTCTTTGTCCTCTCTTGCTCTCCTCTTCCCCTCCTCTCATTTGTCATGAGCATTTAAAAGGCAGTATAGACGCAAACAGGCCCTCTTCCAGGCTTCATTTTTCAGTGCATTCCTAGTTTTAAGAGCAGAAACCCAAAAGTTTAAAAAAAGCTTCTACTTAAATAACACCATTGAAAACCTGTCTGAAAGGAAGACACTTAAAAATGAGATAAGTGGTACATTCAGACTGTGATAGGACTATTCTGAGCCTCCCCTTCTTTGATTTTTTTTTGAGCTCAAGTTCAAAGATGACAGCACAGTAGCTCCTTTGAGATGAAGTGAAATATGTGGATGACTTTGATAAATGAAACTATTCTTTTCTATGATTAGCCTGTAAGTAAAAAGAAAGAAAACTAGGACTAAATTCTTCCACAGCAAAAAATAAAATAACCAGAAAGGACAAAACTCTAAGCAGACAGTTCCTCTGACTTCCATTTAGCAGTGACTGAACAGCAAAACCAGAAATAACCTGCAAAGAGGGCTTACAACTAGGTGTGTTTGGTCAGCAGCAGTTGTTGAAACAGACAAGAAACCTGAGAGCTTGTCCGGAGCAAGGAAACCTGGGTTCGTTGCAGATTGCTGCAACTTTTCCAAACGGATTGTTCCAATGCAAGTGTGAAAAAAAAAAAGGAAAATACTGCATTGCTGTGAGTACCTGCATTGCATCAGTCAACCCCCGTAAATCAGGAACACACTTGAATTAACAGACAAGCATCATCCTTCTTCAATAAGAAGGAAAGTCATTGTACCTGTGCAGCTGTACAGCTGTTGTAATTAGTTAACTCAAGTTCCCACTGCTAGGACTCAGCAAAATTCCACACTGTCACTGCACAAGTTCCTATCCATTTTAAAAGACTCAAGCACTACACAAACAGAGAGCTTTCATAGTTTCTTCCTTGACAGATGGCCTAGACAACCACAAACCCTTTATTGTATACAAACATGAGAGAACACTGTGTGTGCAAAAAATACACAGCGCTGCCTGCAGGGTGTTTGCCTAAAAGCCATCACGGTGAAGATGAAGATGACCATCAGTGAAACCAAAGAGGTAAGCAGGGAATCACTGAGAGACTCAATCACAACAGAAAGAGTCAACATGAAAAGAAGTGTAAAAGAACCCTGGAATTGTGCAATGGAGGAAGACCTTAAAGTGAGAAGAGCAGCAGTCTGAATATGGTTTGGTGCTGCTAAGAAGTCACCCAAAGCATCATCACCCTACCCAGGCTGGGTCAAACATTGTACCCAGAGATGCCAAAGGGAGACAGGACCCAGCCAGTGAGGAAGAGCTGAGGGCAATGAGTGTGGATTCCAGTGTGCTACATGTGACCTTACAAAGTGTTTCACCCACAAATGTGCAGCACAAATACATGCACATTTGGAACACCCTCATCTACCCTGGAATGGGGGTGCAAGTAGGGGATCCGTATCCCTACTATTGCTCCAACTCTATTATTGAGGTTTATCTGTCATGTTAATTGATACTGAACCTGAATGGAGTTCACAATTCCCAGTTAATTACATGTCATTATCACTTTATTGCTTTGAACATGATTTGGGTTTAAAGCATGTGAATGTACTCCTTGTGAAAACCAACAGTGTTAGTTTTTCATGACACCAGTAAAATATCTCATCATATTTCATGGTAGCTGAGACCCTTATTTCCACTGACCCTTTGTTAGATCTCATAGGGAACATAAATTGAAGTTTAATAGCACTGCAGTGTAATAGCAACATCCCAACTACTCCACTACTGGAAAAAAAAAAAAAAAAAAAAAAAAGGCACCATAACAATTCTGTTTAAAACTTGTAGCTTATTTACTAATGTACTAATATGCCTCTGCACAATGTTACCCACTAGGTGGATCTGGAGAAAATACACATATATACAACAAATGTACAGTAGTAAGGTAAGGCATTGTATTATACCTGTTGTTTTCTTCTTCAACAGTAACGTCTTTGATCAAATTAAATCCAATGCTAAACTTAACAACTGCAAGCAGAAGCTTGACAAGTTACCGTTCACACTTCTCAAGCACGGTGATTTTGCAAACAGACATGGCAGAAAAACATATACCTTCAGCCTTATTTTGACCAGTAATTGATGAGTAACCTTGGAGTGCAGATATGCATCACCCTGAGCACAGATATTTATTCTTTCGTATGCAATAGGTTTCTTGCCTAAAAAGCTCAGAAACTATTCTTTCATTTTCCTCTTAAAAACAGGCTGACATGAGGCACAGTGGCAGTCACTTTATTTTTACTGCAGAAAGAGTAAAGACCTGGTTAGTGATCTGACTTCACAACCAGACACTCCTGTCTGAGTACAACAGAAGGAAGACCTGCATGTGCCTTGATATCTTATTTAATTGCACTGCACTGAAGAAAAATAAAATTCAGGAGACAGTTTTCCTACTATTAATTGTTGCTTCTCATTGCCTTTCACAGCAGCCAATTGGGTCACAATTTCTATCTCATCTGAAAGCCAAAATGTGAAGAACATATCCCCTTTTCTGTGATTTACAACTCAGAGACTTCCTGAGCAAGACATCAATTTATTTGCATGGTTGTCTATGGATTTTTCTTCCATATAATTATGTAAATGCTTTAGGTTATTTGTTGTTGTAGAGCGGGCCATGTTTTGTAGTCTACATCTTGAGGTTGAAATGTTGCCAAGCAATGATACTTGCCATAAAATGGATAATTATCAGCCCAATCAAAGTACGTCACAGCCTGCTCAAATCCGAAGTCTCTCTGGATATACAGTTTAATAAAGATTTAACTTGGCACAATTGCTACACTGTTTTCTGAAGTGATTGAGCAAAACTTTTTAGATTCAGCAGACGAAGTCAGTCCCTACTCCAGCTATGAGAAACGATAATCATGAACATCTACAGATTTCTGGTCTTTCACCACCTGAATTTAAGTAAAGCACTGCAAAGTTCACCTTCCCACAAGCACATGCTTTAGCAGATGTTGTATCAGCAGTTACTAATTCTACAGAAAATAGGACGTGTCAAGAACAAAGCAGATTCAAGAACATCATGAAAGCACTAAGACACCAAATGGGAAAGCGGTTATCATTCATCCTCTCTCCACTAGAGCAGACAATAGAGGACATCTTCCCCTGTGGGGGCATGAGAAGATGAGGGAGAAGAATGCCTACTGTGAAGGGATACACTGCACAAAAGTCACCACCATCTTTCTTCCTTGGCAAGGGGAGACACACCATTAACTTCACAAGGACACAAGGAGACAGCAGTGGCCCGAACAGCAAAACTTTGCATCCCAAGCCACTTGTCTAATAATGAATGTATTTAGGTCTATGTGGGATAAATAGGCCCAGATCTATTATTGAATAGATTGACTCCTTGCTAGCCTCCCTTCAGGGAAAGGAGGTGCCAGAACAAAAAGGGTTCTCTCCTACAGCCAGCAGGAAGAACAGAATGATCCTTTTCACAAGTAATTCAGAGCAGGAGACTCCTATGCATTTCAATTATTTTATGCTTACAAGAAAGAAAGTGGTATCTCCAGATGAGATTCAAGCATCTTGATGCACAAGTTCATGAAGCATTCCAATATTGTTTACTGGAACAAGTTGCCCAGAGATGTGGTGGAAGACCCATCCCTGAAGATATTCAAGGTCAGGATGGACAGGGCTCTGAGCACCCTGACCTAGCTATAGGTATCCCCGTACCTTGCAGGAGAGTTGGATCAGATGGCCTTTAAGGGTCCCTTCCAATTCTCAAGATTCTATGATTTAATGACTCTATGATCTTCAAAGATGTTGAATGAATCTCCTACTGATAGTGCCTGTTTTGCTTAATGATTATATAGGAATCTTGGACTTACAGATTTCAGTTTTAATTTCTTTGTCCACATACTAACATCTACAAAGTAAATATCCATATTTACTACCTTGGACCTAGTTGTCCAGATTCTAAACTTAATGGAGATTCACTTTGAACTCAATGGATAGCGTAACCATCTTGAGTCCTTTTCCTCTCACTCTATCAAAGATAGCTGGAATAGATTATATAAAAGCGCCTATTGCTCTCCATTGTGTCCAAGATGACTATTTCAGATGCAGGCATCTACACTGCAGGCATACAAACCTAGATGGATATAATCCCATTCCTGAATAAAGTGAAACAAATCCCTTCAATGAGTCTGGGTTTGGTTTATCCAGTATTCTGTCTATCACAGTAGTTAAACCCTAAAATGCAAAGACCAAATTCAGTTAGGCTACCCATGATCCTTACTCATTTTAGCTCCCTTTCTAATTAATGAACCATTTACAGAAAGCTCTGACTTTTCATTTAACATAGTTATGAATTTTAAGTATCCATCAAATAGTTTCCAGTAATGGCTATATGACTTGCAAAGTACCCATTTCAATCAATGATCATATGCACAGGATCGCATATTTATCTACATCCTCTTCAATCAGTGTTTGAAACAGTGGTCTTGTTTAAATCCTTATCAAGATAGTGAATAATATCCATTGATTTAAACAGATTTTGCCTCTTGAGCAAGGAGATTATCAAAATGTGGTTATTAGGTTAGAAAATTACTAGTCCCATTCGTGTGAAAATGATATTTCAGAACTCACCAGTACCTCCAAAAGTAACTGATTGTTTTCTTTGGACACGTCAGGCAACTATTAAGGACAACAAATAGACCAAGGACAATGAACTGACAACGGCAATCTTCAAGAAAATAATATTACGCTCTACGACCAGTGGCTTCATTGCAAAAAAAACAGGCAGCGTTTGCAAGCACAGTAAAGAGCAGTACTGTGCTACAAATAAAAAGGAGATCTCCTCTCACCCTGGAGATGTCTATTCTGTGCTGGGAACTGTGAAATTTGCTCTCCTATCTTACTGAATGAGTCTGAGCAGCCACAACTTTTTTTTTTTTAAAGAGATACCCATAATACAACCATTTTCACTCTAAATTTGATGCTTTAAAGATAGCTTTTTGTTCCACAGCATAATGTGACACGTGCAGATCTCAGTCCATCAGTTACCAGATTATAAAGGCAATGCCTTCCCTTCCTCTCTCTGCTTCTCTTTCTATGCCAAATCTCCTATCAACTCCTTTTTCTAACCTGTGTGCCTCAATATTGCACCCATACTGTCCATAACAACAACCTCATCAATATAAAAAGTGCTGGAAGTGTAAGGCCCTATCACCCCAATTTTTTTTTAAAAAAAAATGACATTAAACAGTATTTTTTCTAGCATCAAACCCCAAGAGCATCACCTAGTAACCAACTACCAGTTGGGTTTTGAACCACTGAACATCATCCATGCCCAGTGGTCCAGAAAGTTTTTCACGAGTTTTATCATACACTCACATAGTCCTTATCTCCTACATTTGCCTGTAAGTTTACCATGAGAGATTGTGCCAAAATCCTTACTAAATTTAAACAAAACAACAACCACTGCTCTTCTTTTGTCATCTCATCACAGAAAGCAAACAGCTTCAGCAATATGCTCTTCAGACATCAATTGTTCTCGTTTTGTTCTCGTTTTTTCTTTTGTTTTTGGAACGAAAACAGCGTAACTTGAAGTCATAAAGAAATCAAAGCACCTATGTTCCCATTTGACACCAATCATGAATACCGCTGCAATGTTAACAAAGCACAAGCAGCATTTTTTTTGCCTGATTAAACATAAGTATATCAAACCTACACAACACTGGTGAGAAAAGACTAATTTTAGTGTTCTTATTCCACTGCCTTGGAGCTGCAAGGGACTGCAAGGCACTGTCTCAACCTTCCTAGTGCTTCAAATTCTGTGTTCTGTGAGATAACGGGGAGGTGAACCAAAATAAATGGACAACCTGGGAACAGAAAACGATGTATGAGGGATGAGGGAAAGAGGATTAACCAGCCATTAATGAATTTATGAAAGCAATAAATTTTCCTATACTTGAGTATTCACAGATCACTTCTGAGTCTTCCTAAAAGTGGTTGGTTTCACTGTATTTTCTCACCCTGGAACATGGAGATCCCATTGTTATGACACTTGATGGTCTAACTCAGGTCACCTTCCCTTCACACAGGGACACTGCAGCCAGGCTCTGCTGGTATGCGCAGTCCAGATTTCTCTTAGAGATAAATCTCCATCTGGTGTGATAACTGCAATGTGGGAGCACCCCAGATCCCTAAAACAGAAGTTTTACAAACATCTCCAAGGGCTGCATTTCTCTCTGCTTTGTATAGAGACAGACTGCTCTTTTCACCTCTTTTCTTACAAATAGTGTTGCAGCCCTTGTACAGGGAAACATGGACACTCCCAGACCCTCTGCACCAAGGCATCTCTCTTTTTCTCAACATCCTTCAGGCCATCGAGGCCTCTTATGCCTGCTCTGAGCTCTCCAGGACTACTAGGATACTCTCAGGGGATCGTGACAGACATCTCAGCGTTAATTTTTTGATGTCTATTAGATCAGTACTTTAAGTGCTGGGAAAATTTGAGAAGATATATACAAATATCAAGAGACTTAGGAAGTTTACTGTAACCCTCCTCTGTTTTTTTTCCTTTCTTCATCCCAGGTGACTCTGCTTTGCTTAGGTATCTACATGTATATGTTTTTAATTATAAGGTTAATTTTGCTGAACATCCCTATTCAAACAGATGAGGTGATCACAAATGAGCTCTTTATGCAGACTAGGCTAAATTTAAGCATGAAAGCCTTCTAGATACTTTTTCACCAAAGGAACTTGGCTGTCTTAGTAGATAGAAGGTGGTCTCTGTTAATAACTATATGGTCATTGACTGTTTCAGAAATTGGACCTCTGCCATTTTCGTAGGTGTGGAACTGACTGGAGGAGAGTTTGGGTTGTAGAAGTTGATTTTATCCAAACCGAAAATAAACTTTCCCTTCTGAACTTCTGAAGTAGCCTCAGATTCCATCTAATGCCCGACCTCCAGTCACAGGAGGAAGAAAAACACCAGATAATACAACAACACCAAGTTCAGGCTGTTCCTCAAATGATGAAGCGTCAGGAAATGCCTTGCTTGGGAAGTTCATGTTGTAGAAGTCTGCTTCACGATAAAACACAAGGAAGTTAATTTTTTAAATGTCGCGGTCGAAGGGAGACTCGGACAGCCAATTGATCATTCAACAAGTCTCATCAACAAGTCTCTGTTTATTAGCTTTTCATCAGCAAGTCTCCGTTTATTATCTTTTTGTCAGCAAGTCTCAGTCTATTAGCTTTTCGCGCGTGCTTAAGTACATTCGTTAATGAAGCTCATACATATTGCAAAAGCAAAGCTCATGATTGGTAACCAGCTCTAACGTTAACATCACCTTGTTGGAATTTCCCTATCATTCTTATAGATACATCTTTCTCTGTTCCCACTCGGTCTCACTCTTCTTATGAATACATCTTCCTCAGTTCCCATCCTGTTTTGCTCGCTTGCTAAGCAGCTTCTTTATCCCAAGGATAGAACGCCCAGGATTGTTACTTCTACCCTAAACTATGCAGCTGTATCAAGTTCTCAGTGCTATGCCCTTTATCTCTTAGCCATTCTGTGAGAAAATCCTCAACATTTAAATATTTTTATGGCACCATAAAAATATTCATTCAGTGATCTGAAGCCAATAACAAGTCAGTGTGCAGTCATGGCGGCCATCAGTGCCAACTTGCAGATTCACATGAAGATTGGGTCAGGATTGGAAACAGCTTATTACAAAGTAGGATTTTTAATCTTCTATGTGCAATTG
The DNA here is from genome assembly GCA_013396635.1 of Penelope pileata. NCBI lineage: Eukaryota > Metazoa > Chordata > Aves > Galliformes > Cracidae > Penelope > Penelope pileata. The sequence continues at coordinate 83,748 of WBMW01005902.1, forward strand.
ACTGACTTTCTTCTTAAGTGAAAAAGTAGTGATCACTTTCCACCTGCCACCAAGGCTGTTTCTGCCCTCCTGCCTCCCAACTCCCATAATCAGAGCTGACTCGCATAAAGTTTCATATAACACCAGACAACACTGAAGGGATAGAAACTTCCAGGAGTAAGAACAAGTAGGAATAGTTAACCCAGAGTTGTCATACAGGGTGTTGCAGCCCTCAGAAACTCTCACAAAAACATAATCCACTTATTTTATTGGTAAATAACTATATGGTTAAGGTAACTATGTTGTCCTATTTGATTACTGTTTTGAACACGAAGGCATATTGAAAAAGTTAAGCATGATTAAATGAGATTAAGAGGGTAAAAATACCTACAGTAGTTACTACTGATGAATATTCATTACATGTTCCTTAAGAAGAAAATATATAATTTAAATAGCTCAAACAAAAAAACCTATATACTTCAATCAACATTTTTTCCCATGCTGAGTTATAAATCCTTTCACTGTAAGTGTTCTGCATAGATATAGAAGTCTTCCTTTTGGCTAAAAAACTTGCATCAAGAAATGCAGCTAAAAAAAGGTATGAATATAAATTGCATGAATATAAATGAATCAGATTGGCTGAAGATGAAACATATACACGTGCTGAACCACTAGTTTGTGTTTTCTATTCTCTTTGCTCTGAATTTCAAGTTATAAGACAGTTTCCTTTTTATTTCTAGTTCATTATAGTCCAGTTACAGGTGGGATTAGGATGGTCTTCTGCACTTCTACAGTACTACATCCATGCGTATGAACTGAAAATTAAGGACATTTAGTATGCTTGTTACTGTGTGGGTCTGTTTAATTATGCCATATTGGGCAGTTGGTCACTTTACTAACAGACCAAAAACATTTTCTTTTATTCTACACCTATTCTATTCTGTTCTTCTATTCTATGCCAAAGTCATGAATGTTTTCTTTTAATTTTAATTATGAGCCAAAACTCTCTATTTTTTATACTTGACATGAAGAAAAAAATCAAGGTTGCTTTTATAGCTTGTGTGACTTTTCCAAGATCAGGTCAGTCAGAAGTGTATTTAGAATTTTATTGTATTTAGAATATTTACAATGAACAACAGTCAGTTGTAGGGTCTTTGTGGCACACTATGTGCCAGAATGTCGTGTTCCATGCTGCTGTCTAGCCAAGATGGGAATCTCATTACAATTGTTATTTTCAGGCTACCACTATACTCATTATACTGCAATAGTAACAGAAAAGGCTCTTTTTATAAAATCTTGTATACAATAGTAATAACAGAAAGATCCTTAGTATAAATTCTTGCATAGTGTGAGCAAGACAATTTATCTGGTATGGGTAAAAGAAACTCACATATCCAGATCACAGGATATCTTCCAACTTGTTTTCTAAAAGTCTATTTCACTTTTAACAGGAGTTTGACTACAACTGACTGACTGGGTCACCTTCCATCCAAAATGCCATTTGTCCTAGGTCTTTCTATTTCCATGCCCACACAATTCAGTGACATTTTGTTCCATCTGTCCATCTGGTTTACACACCTGCCTTCTCTTCCTCCAGGTACAAAAGTTGATGACTATGACAAATAAAAGATTAGGTTGGAAAACAATGCAGTCTGGTTATTTCATCACACATGTTATTTTTAAAGGTAAATGTCAATGAACTTCCAACTCACATTTTTATTTCTGCAGTAATGGTCCCCTGAAGATTTGCAGGAAGTGAAAGTCAAAAAGAAGATACAGGGAAGCAAATCTATTGCTCAAGCAGCCTGAAATATTGTAGCAACACCTGACCTGCAAAAGAATTTAATCAGTTCTTTCTTTTTTAGATCACATTACCCAGCACACAACATCCTGTTCCAAATTATTTTTCCACAGAACAAATTTTCGTGATAGTTAAAGAGTGACAAATTTTTTAAGAATAAAACAAGTACGCAGTTCTGACAGGAAAAAAAGACAAAGATTCAAGAAGTCTGTGCTACAAGTTGTTGGACTTAAAGAGCAACTTAAAATAAAATAAAGAGCAAAGACAACTTACAAACTGCAGTGCAAAATGCTTCATGATATATATACAATATTCAAGTGGCTTTGCATGTTAGAGACAGACAAGAGCAGAGAAAAAAGGTTTAATCCAAGTTTTAGTATTTCATAGATTTAATCAGTCCCTAGTGTCATGATCTATGTGCCTTTACTTTCTCAAATGTTAGTAAGTAGGATGACAGATGTGATCCTTACAGTGTGAATATTTTGCCTGAGTACTCCTGAAGTTAGACAAAACAATGTGTACAAAGGAGACCATAAAAATATCTTGCACATGAAAAAATGAGTGCTATGTACCCATATTCTTCCTGTTCAGCTTCCTATTTAATGACAATTATATATTAATATCTCTATTTATATATAATTATTAATATATAAATAGATAAATGATAAATAATCAAATTGAGATATTTACTTCCAGCAGAACAGTTTCACTGTTAGCCTAAAACTTAGGTTCAACACGGCTGCCTCAGTTTTCTGGCCAATTTTCAGATCTGATCTCCAGGAATCAAGCAAGGAACTCCACATAAGAAAATTCATAGTATTCACTGTCCATAAAAGAGAAAGATAGTTTCATGGCCACACACAGGAGGGAAGGGTAGATAGGTGGAATCACCTCCAAATTCTCTGTGGCAAAGTTATTTTGAAATCAAACTGATTTCTGGAAACTCACACACAAGTTACTTTTGGATGGTATCTCCTAAGTATTCACAGAATTGTAGGCGTTGGAAGGGACCTCTAGAGATCGAGGGTTAGGGGTACATTTGCGTTCACGGAAAATGTGTTGAGCACATTTCTCACAATGTTCCATAGCTAGAGTTACAGAAAAATCTCTCTCTAATCCTGATAGATATGAGGCTGATAAATTAGAGGAACCAGCTTGGCACTTTCTTCAGTCAGTTAACAGGAGTGCCTGGAGCCTTGATTCCACGGTGAGGGGCTGCCCCTTACAGATCCATCTGTAACTGGTCAGCTGAGGAATGAAGGAAGGGAGGAAGAAATAGGCTCAAGACAAGAAAACAGCATTTTCACATTGTCAGGGCAATTCAGCACTCCAGCGACTCCCCCTCTCAATGCTGTGTCAAGTTGGTGGCTGCCGTCCCATGGGTAGGATCAGCACGTACACTCTGCCCCACAGGCAGCTGAATAACACTTCAAGGTACAAGTCTGAATGACAAAACAAGAGCTTGCTGGTCTCTGCTCAGAGGCAGCTTGTCCCTGGAGCCATACTCTGCTCATGCATAAGTCAACCATAAAGTTTACCTGCACCACTCTGAGAACAAGGTCAGGCCTTTTCCATTACATATTTAATGCTTCTCCAATTGTTGCTTATGAAAGATGATAGTGTGCACCACCAAAAGAGCACTCTATCAGGAGAAAGGAACAGCACCAACTGAAAGAAAAAAAGATGTTGAATTGAGCAGCCCACTGTCCCAATGCTGTAAAGCTAATCTATAAGGATCACATTCAGCAATTGCTTTGCAATTACTGTAAGCTCTGAGAAGACAAATCTTTGTCCTTAGCCTTTGCCATCCAATAGAATCGCAGAAGCTTAGAAAAATAAGCTGGAAAATATCTCAATAGGTGATCTAATACCTTGCCCAGAGCCTTTGTTATTCAAACAAATAAAGTGTAATTTCTCCACCACAGGTGCTCTACAATTACTCTACTACAATTACCATTACAAAAAAAAAAACAAAAAAAAAAAACCCTTTATCAGCATGGCAGTAACAACAAATCAAAGGCTGTGCTGTTCTCTGAGCTCCTTTAAAGATTTACAGCCAAATATACTCCTATCTTCATTTAGCACCATGGAATAGAGTGAAATTGCCGAAACATTTTGAAGAAAATCTCATAGAGCTTATCTATAAACCAGGTGAGAACTTTCTCTGCCCTACAAGTGCTGTGGTTAGCAGAGGGTGAGGGTACTACATGGATGGTTCTGGTGTTCATCAGCATTTCACAACCCCTATTCAGAACAAGGCAGAGTCACACCACGGTCTGGGCAGAAGAGGGTAGAAGACTAACAGCAAACCAGACATGCATGTGTGATCACACTAGGTGCTACGTAACAGCTAAAGATGGTCAGAAATATTCTTCTTCATGCTGGGTCCCTCATCATGTTGGGAGATTTTACCCACAGTGAGGCAGATAGAAACTATATGAAAGGCAATGTAAGGCATTACCAATAAATCTGTATTTCTTTATGTCTCTATCATAGAAAGGCAGCAAAAAAGACATTCTTCACAAGTGCCCCAGGGCAACACACAAGTTCCAGCTAAGGTTTAGGGGTGTGTTTTTTTTTTTTCCCCCTTGTTGTTGTTGGGTTTTTTTTAAACAATTCAAGCAAAATTGCCACTTGCATGGCTGGATGATGCATCACTTATGTCAGGTCACCCTTGAGGCAGGCATCACAATCAGATTTTAACTGATAACATCAGAGCAGATAAGCCAGCTTACTGTACGTACAGTAAAGGAAAGCTACTAATAGAGATGAGTGACCTTAGAGACAAAGTTGCTGAGTTCCACGGTGGAGAGAGAAGTAGTTAGTGTACTGACAGTTAAGGTCCATCTTGCGATAAGCTAAACGCAACAGCAGACTAACAGAAAAATTAATCACCAGCAGCTGAATTCTTATGTTACCCAGTTTCAGGAAAAACAGGAGTGAAAATTCAGGAAAAACAGGAGTGAAAATTCAGGAAAAACAGGAGTGAAAATTCAGGAAAAACAGGAGTGAAAATTCAGGAAAAACAGGAGTGAAAATTCAGGAAAAACAGGAGTGAAAATTCAGGAAAAACAGGAGTGAAAATTCAGGAAAAACAGGAGTGAAAATGCTTTCTTCAATCAGCTTTCAACATCCACAGCTTCCTCAACCCTTCTGAATCTTTTCTGAAAAAAGAGACAGCAGATATAGGGGATGAGAACTTGCACACAGCAGTCTGTCAGTTTTGATTCAGAATACTGCAGGGTACATCCCAATGTTCCCAAGTTAATGAGCAATATAAAATACGTATTTTCTGGTGGAAAGGTCATTTTTAAAAGCAATGTGATAAATATGAACAGGAACTGCACTGGAAAATTGCCCATAAAGGGCTTCCATAGTGTAAGATTTCATTTAATTGGGGTGTCTTCCTGCTTCCCAGTACAGCTCAGCCCATGAAGATGTCACCTCCAGATCACCAAATCAAGACATGGAAATAGCAGACAGCTTTCTATCCTGCTTTATGTAATAATTCTTAAAACTGGTCATTTATTCACATGAGAAAGGAAAACATATTTCAGAAACGTGAGACCTACAAATGAAATCATGGTTCTCTACATAGTTCATGTGTAATTATAGCTGAATATCAAACCTTACATTTTTCTGACAGAAAGAACAGTCAAAAAAAAAGCTGAGGAGTAGCAGGAGGTACAGATAAACATAAGCCCAATGTAATTCAGTGCTTCATGCCATTCTTGAAACTGGAATTTACTGAATGCTGATATGAGACTGAAAATACAGCAGCATGTCCTGCATGATTCCTATTTCTTTGCATAAGCAAATAAATTTAATACTAACGCAAGATTCCATATCTTCGTAACAGGAAGCTGAAATATTCTCCTGATCTTCAGATGAAGCAAGTCTAGGAAAACTAAATGTGCCTGTGCAACTTTCATTCATTGTTGATAGAATCTTTATTTAACATAACTACTGTAACAGAATAATCATTGCCTAAGCTCTTACCTACTTGCTAAAAGACCTGCAGCTCTTGTCATACTTATACAAGCAGCTTCTTCTACTTTGGAAGGAATTAAACAGGCACTTACCCAAAACAAACAAGGAAAAAGTAAGGAGTTGTGGTTGTTTTAGTTCTTTCTAATTATTTGTTTGTAAAAATGTATGAAAGACCAACTGAAACAAAATGGCAAATAATAAGAGGACATTGTCTATACACTGCTGGAAATCATGTACCTTTTGACATGAGATTTCACAGAAGCCTGGGACTGCATATCAGAGCCAGGCAGGAAAGAATTATTCTATTTTGCATGAAATATTGATCCTTCACTGTCTGGATTCATTTTGCAACAGACAAGAGAGATTATGCAATATTTCTGTGATTCTATGATTTCATGGAGACAAAGAAAGAGGTCAGTACTTGCAGATTTACTAGCTCAATAATCCATGCACTCAAAATTCAGAGACTCTGTATCCATTGCAGCACTACACGATACCAAGCATGGACTTCAGATGAGGTTTCCCTCAACATGTAAAACCCATATCGGAAGCTAAGAAATGGAAGACAGCTGCATCCTACTTCGGAGAAACCTTTCCAGGTCAAAGTTTTGCCAAGGTGAGCACTCACTAAATTTCATTATACATGTTAATTTGCAGACACTTCTCAATAACTAAGGTCTAGACGTTAGAGAAAAAAATATTATCTTAGAATGGATTGGGTTAGAAGAGACTTTAAAAATCATCCAGTTCCAACCCCCTGCCATGGGCTGGGTGCCCCCCACCAGCTCAGGCTGCCCAGAGCCCATCCAGCCTGGCCTTGGGCACCTCCAGGGATGGGGCATCCACAGCTCTCTGGGCAGCCTGTGCCTTACCACACCCATAGTGAAGAATTGCTTCCGAACACCTAGCCTAAATCTCCCCTTTCAGTTTAAAACCATTCCTCCTCATCCTATTGGTATCCGCCCACGTATTCAGGAAAAGTCCAAACTCATACAACCACACTGCTGTCTCCTCCAGAACCAAGAGCTCAGCTTCCTTTTTGAGCTCCTTCCTTCTTTTTCAAGCTACCTCCTTTCTTGAGATCCTTCTTCTTGTGCAACTTCCTTCTCACATCGTTTCTGCTGCATTCTGAGCTCTTTCAGCTCCCTCTGGCTGGCCCTTACATGAGCCCCAGGCCCACCCCTTCCGGTCCCAGGGGAGCACAGGTGCAAACAATCTGCCTGTGCTTCCCAGGCCAGCCACACCCCTCTGCCACATGCCTGGAACTCAGTTCAGGCCCTGATCAACCCTTTCGCTACATCTTGTAAAATGTCAGTCTCCATCCTGCTTGTAAGCTCTCTTTAAGTACTGGAAGGCTGCAACGAGGTCTCCCTGGAGCCTTTTCTTCTCCAGGCTGAACAAGCCTAGCTCCCTCAGCCTGTCTTCCTTGGAGAGGTGCTCCAGCCCTCTGAGCACCTTTGTGGCCCTCCTCAGGGTCCACTGCAGCAGCTCTGCATCCTTCTTGTGCTGGGGGCCCCAGGCCTGGATGCAGTACTCCAGATGGGGCCTTGCGAGGGCAGAGCAGAGGGAGACCATCACCTCCCTCTCCCTATTGTTCCCCCTTTTCTGATGGAGCCCAGGATACCATTGGCCTTCTGGGCTGCAAGTGCACACTGCTGGCTCATGTCAAGCAATACAATGGTATTTCCATTTCTACAGTGTTTAGCGGTACTAAGACTGCAAATGTTCATATACACCTTACAGCTGATACAGCTCAATGGTGAGAAGACCCCTCTCTCTCACTCAATCTGTGGAAGCCAGCTGGAGCAGCTTCTGCTCTTTATCCACCTCCATTCCTTTCAGTTCACAGCTGAATTATATTGCCAGATGCAATCACAGATAGCTGGATCATAACATCCCTGTTTGCCTTTGCAGTTTAATATTTCAGCATGTTTCTCCTGTGTTGTACCTTATGCCTCCAGGCACTGTGATCATGCTGTGTTGTTGCCTGTGAGCAGGATTGGGCTGGTTCATCCCATCTGGGGACACTTTATCTTTTAATGAGATTCCTACCAAAACCACTGCTGGGAGGGACTGGAGGGAACTGGGTATGTTTTAGACTAGATAAGGTCTCTTTGTGCTTTCTTCCACTATGGAAAGGGTGCAAATAGAGAAGACGAAACCTGGCTGTTCTCACGAATGGCAGTGTAAGGGTATGAAGTGAAATTTCCTGACTTCGTAAGAGGAAAACAAATTTCAAGTGCAAAAGCACTGGGATGCGTGCCCAGAGAGGCTCATTCCTCAGAGACATTGAAAACCTGAAAGCGAGCAAATCCCTGAGCAATTTGATGTAACTTTGAAGTTAGAATGGTTCTGAGCAGGAGGCTGAACTGGAGACCAGCAGAGATCCCTTCCAGCCTGAATTATTCTGTGAACCTATTCACCATTCTCTTTCACATCCCAGAATTTAATGAAAACCCTGAAGAGTGACCCTGACCTGAGAGATGCATTTAGCATTAGGTCAAGGTCATTAAAAAGCAGAAAAACTCAGAGGATCCTGTTTGCATCTCACAGCTCCACCAAGAAAAGCTCTTTATGCTTGCTCACCCTCAGCCCTATCACTTCTGTACCATGAACAGTAGTGAGGTCCAAATACAATTGCAACCCTCTTGTGGCACTTTTTTAAATAAATGAGATATAAGCATCTTTCTCTTAACAAATGCCAACACTGTAAGCCATGCAGATGTGGTTGCCCAAGGAGAGTGCAAGGTCAATGTATTTTAATATTTCCCTGATACGCCCTTCCAGCACTTAAACATTTGCAGCACAGGCTCATTCCTAAACTAAAGATTATTTTTTTTTTTCAGGCCTTTCAATAGAATTCTTTTCCATTTGTTGTCTGGACAATTTTTAAATTTATGGAATTTTTACTATCTACAGTATCACGTGTTTAGTGACCCAGATAAAGATGCTTAATGAATAAAACATTGAATAACACATCATCTCACAGAAAATGATATTGTTTGAGCATTGCTGGGAAAGAATGTCCACCCACAGCAAGAACAGCAGCTCTGTGAGTACTTGAACAAAAGCCATTACAGACTTTTGACTAACTCATGTAATTTTTTAAAGTTCAGGTTAAAAAAAAAATCCAATTAGTTTCATTTCACTCAGAAGAAAGCAAAACATAGCCCACAGAAAGTAATGCTGTAGTAAGACAATTTCTGTTTTCTAACCACTCTGTGGCACAGCTGTGTCTATATGGAAAATGTCAGATCGTTTAGAAAACTCCAGGCAAGATGAGTGCTGCGCTTGTCTGGATCCACACGATTGCACAGCATCTTTCCCAACACAGACTGAAAATCTTGAACACAACCCTGATAAAAATGGATCTCAAAGTTCCAGAATGAGTAAGATTGACCATTTCTGAAACCCCAGACCACATTTTCTGCTATTTTCTATTACTTCTGAGAGAAATTTCAAAGTACTCCCCCTTCATTTGTTGTGAACAGGTTTTGAGATCAGTTTGAAGGGAAGTTGACAGCAGGTAGCTCTCAGAAGGCTCCAGGCTGTGCGCTTACATTACTTCTGCAGCACATTGGAGATTGAGAATGAAACTCCAATGAGAAGCATGATGAAGGATAAACAGGATCAAATGCCTCAGAAAATCCATTTCAGAGAGACATCCAGACAGGCAATGGGAGCTAAAGGGTTTTTAATGTGGTCTTTCTATCAACCTTGTATTTGATAATACAGGTCAGCACCCTCCTCCTTTTCAGCCAGGAGCTCTTCCCTGGATGTCCACTTCTGGGCCCTTTCTAGAAACAAGAAGCAACAACTGCACTAAAATATCGTTTGCATCTTACACCTCCTGGAACCTCACCATCACTTTCTACACCAGTTTGTGCAACCACTGCAAGCATCTTCCACATCTCTGCCTCACCTGTTTTGCCAGTAGATTTGTATGACAGCCCAATACTGTCCATAGCATTTCCACCTCAGGATGCTCACCTGGAACATTCTCTTTGGTCTGACCAGCTCTGCTGACTTGCAGATCAGGATATAAAGTGTTTGGTGAGTACCAAAACCCCCATCACCCTGCTATACCAACTACAGTGAGTGTTTCTGGGTACCACGCTAGCCAGCAGTTCCTATGGATTAAGCAAGGCATAAGGATTCATGAGTCAGCTGTTGCCTTCAATCCAGCAAATCTTTTCTCCCAGTTCAGCAATAGATTTTGCTGATTTTGGCTCAGATTTAATTCTAAATATTTAAAAACACTTGGAAGGACTGCTTCTTATTAGATTTCAACTGCTGTTACAATATGTTTCGACTTTTATTTTCTTTCTAGGTTTTCTATTTTCTATTGTTACTCTTCCAGGAGCTGATCTCATTTCTATTGGAATTTTTTTCTTTTCAGTGGTTAGTTCTGATTGATTAGCTGAGTCAGACATTGGAAACCATCAAAACTGGGAACTCTAAAACAAAATAATGAGATAATATTGATCAGAAATATTTAAAAACAGAAAAGACTGGACTGTTAAAAAATTGAGCGCAACAAAACTGTCAAGTAAAAATATGTTTCTGCCAATTTGAAATTAATTACAGGGCTACAACTTTTCTTCTGTAACTGCCAAAGAGTTTTGCAATGTGACGCAGCACACAGACACTTCTCAGCAAAGAAGCAGCACTTTTTCTCTTGTGGTTGTGTTGGAAATGGATTTCTTAGAGGCTCAGGTGCAATTTGATAAATCTGCTATTGAATCAATGAGCTGCTGAAGCAGCAGGAGCAGTGAGCTGTAATGGCAGTATGTTACCTTTGTTTATACCAGCTTTTTGAAGACATTTTTGCTAAACCTGTACTTTTGCCCAGTATCAATATATCATTAATCCCCATGAAGTTAGCAGAACAATTTGCATGTTTTGCTTTATGTACAGCGGGGATTGTTAGGCAACAAAAAAACTCGAAGAATTAGGAAATTATGTTTGCAATTTGGTGAATGTTCAACAAGAAAAATAGACAAATGAAAAATATCACTCCGGAGGTGAGCACATGGCTGTGTGTTCTGAAGCATGTCAGTCAGTTGATCAATCCTTTCTTTGGATTAATTGTTGATTCTGGGAACAAAAGGAAACAGGAACCTTCAGAGAACAGCGTGGTGTGTGGCAGACAGGGCCAGTTCAGAAGAAGCAAGAACAGATCAAGATCAACCAAGGGAGACATAACCCTTATTCCAGACTGTGCAAGACAGAAATCTTTGTCACTTTAGTGATCTTGGACTTTAAAAGTGAAATATTAGTTCTTTCCTGCCTCCCCAGGTTACATAAATGTAGTTTGTGTTGTTTGTGAAGCAAAATAAATCATGCTACTTTTCTCCTGCTCAACTGCTTTCCCAGCAGAGACTGCAGGGATTACTTCCCAATGGGTCAGTAAAAATCTCACTCCTCCCTAACATAATTTCAGAGATGTAATCACTTCTAGAGCTTTTCTTCTTGACTAGGCAAAAAGTTTAAGAAATCTTAAAAAAAAATAAAGGAATAAGAAAATAATAAAAAAATAAAGCACCTGAACACATCAGATGAATGCAAGGAAAAAGTCTTAACCTTTTACTGATAGCAGAGGACGTTAAGTAATGCTTCCAAAGCTTAAGTTTTTCCAGTCTAAGTAAAAGGCAACCTGAAGTTGAATTTGTTATGCTAATGTCCTCAATGTTCACAGAAAAGGACCAGATCTGTCGTAGCGCAGATGCCATATTAGCCAGCCACTGACAGAGGAATGGTTTATGCTCTGAATATGCCCTGCTGCATGTGAAATCAATGTGCCTGAAAGCACCATGGGCAGTACACAGTGACATAACAGGACAACATCTTTCACAGGTCTTGGGAACCTTAGATTAAATGTTGGTTGCAGTAGAAGTGGCATAACGTGATAACCAAGAGGAATTAAATCCTGAAATTGGAATTTGACTGGCATGAATGAGCCTAGATTGAATAAATATGAACAGAGTTTTTATTTTACTAAAATGTCCCTGTTTTTTAGCTATGAATGAAGTAGGAATGTGATTTTGCTAACGCAAATGCATGTGCAAAAAAAAAAAATAGAGCATTTCAAGCACAGCACAGATCTATGTGCAGGAATGACTGATGACTGTTGAATTTTAAATTTTAATCGGAATTAAAAATTGCTAACGCTTTTGAAGAAGCTAGCAGTAAGCAAAGCCAGAGGCACCCCTCTAAATTAAATGGACAATTTCCTCCTGGAAGAAGGAATCGGTGAAAGCACAGACATCAAGAAAAAGCTGAAGATGGAAACATCCTGCAATTTGGTTGTAAATCTCCAACTTCAAGGGCTGATAAGCCTCCTAGCACCTCACAGGATCATGCCCTCCGTGTTTGCCTGGAGGCTGCAATGCATGCAGGGTTTGCAAAAAGATAAAATTTTACACTTGGCTTGGCTTCTGGGGAAAACAGAGTGGTCTATGAGCACTTCATGCAGAAGACAAAAATTGTGAGGATGCACTCACTGTCAACTTGTCATGTCCAACCTCGGGTATCTGTGAACAGCATATGTGACTTTTTCAGGGTGCAGAGATGGGTGGATTTTCGAAATAGAAGACAGTAGAACATTAACTGGAAGGAACTCTAACAAGAGGATCCTCACCTATATTACCTGGTTTAAAACAAGAGAAAAAATCATTTTTCACACAAGCTATGATTATGTAGAACTTATTGTACCTTCTGGAAACCCAGACCCAACATTAACCCACACAATGTGCTTTGGGCAGAGTTTAAGGAAAGGATGCTTCTAAAGGTGTATTCCCGCACGGAAATATCTGAGCCATTGTGAGTATTCTCATTAGAGAATTGAAGAGCAAGTATCAAAAGTTTTCACTGTATAACGTTCTTTAGGACAGAATTTACTACAGGACTTGAATGTGACTCTTGATTTTAATGGATGTAAGACTATGATTTCTTCCTACACAAACATTCAGAAGAATCAAACACCTCAGTTAGGGCATAGAACTGTAGCCAGGGGTAATGTGAGGCAAACAGAGAAACAGGTGCATGACTGCTCTGCCCCTAAGCACCTGTGTGATAAGTGGACAGAAGGAGAGATTTCCATAGTCCTGCTTTAGCCATCCTCAGTGGCTACCAAAGTCAGCTGTGCATGCATAGGAAGTCCAATATACTCAAACAGAATTTGCATTTTTTCTTATCAGGGAAGAAACATCCCTCTGTTCTGTCAAAACTTTCTCAAAGCTTCCTCAGCTGTGACACAGCTTCGTACTGAGCAAAAGATGCTACTTAACCCATGGTTGCTTAAATCCTGACTGATTTATCTGTCTGTGACTGTGATATAACCAACTCCATCCCAATCCACAGTGGAAATCATATCTCAAAAGCGGGCATTTCAAAACAAATTTCGGGCACATGTAATACAGTGGGAGACACCACTCATGATTTAAGTCCAGACAAGAAGCTGGGAATTGTTTCAAAAACACCTTCCATTGTGAATTAGTAGGAAGCCTCTTAAATCATCATGTCCAACACTGTAGTGGCAAAATATGCAAAGTGCAGCTATATAAGTGATAAGAGAGTGTATCCTTTGGATTTATAGCACATTAAATACCATAAAATTCCAGGCAATAATTTATTTAAATTTTTCTTAATGAAAATGAGTATTTCTTCCTTGAGTGTGGAAAACTGTAGAAATACAGATTATTTTTAAAAGTTGGCTATAGTCCCAAACTTTGCTAGAAAACAAATCTGAGAGTTAAGATACAAGGAAGCATGCCAGGTAATTTTTATTTAAAATTACTTCTTAATTCAAATGAGTGCGCTTGAAATCTACTTTGGCCTTCTTCTCAGGGTCAGAAAAACCTCTTTATTCTGATGTCTAGTTAGATCAGACACAGCTTTGTCTGGGCTGTTCTTAAAAATCTTTAAGGATGAGGATGTCAACACTTGTCTGAGCAATCTGTCCCGGTGCTATTCCATCCTCTTGGAGAAAGTCTTTTCCTGATGCGCAATTTGAACTCCCAAGCCACTGCCAGTAGCTCCTGTGTCATGTTAAAATATCTGCCCCTCCCAAGAGAAGATGGATGGATATCCATCATAAAGGAGTTTAGCTTCATCATACCGGTAAATGGCATTCAGTTAGTTGTAGGCTGTTATTAGGTAACACTTTGGTTACCTAATATTTAAATGATTAAATACCTTCTTTGTCTTTCTCACCATTCATCAAAAAGATTCACGTCCTGGCATTTTTGAGTTCTATACAGTCAAGTTAAATAGTAATTTTGTGATTACATCTACCTTCTGAAAAGAAGCAAGGATACAGGAATTAAATCCTTCTGAAGTGATAGTTGTTATCATTCCTATCTAGTTTGCATTGTTCTGACTCATTATAGCAAAAACAAAAAAAAATACACTAATGCATTAATAATGATGTTCCTAACTCATTAGTAATGTACATCTGGTGTTATTTGACAGGCTGTGTAACTTGGATGATTAGCAGCAGTACAAAAGCATCCAGAAAAGGAAAGAAAACACAAGTCCTTCATTGCCTTGATTCATTGTAATGTGAAAAAATCCATTCTGTGTACAGTGAGCTGCACCCTTACCTACTATGAACTTACTTTGTAAGGAAAGAAATTTTTAAACTAGACTTAAAGTTATCAGCAGAATAATGTTCATTTCTGCTATTCCAGCTCTGTGCTAACCGAAGAGACTCCTATGTTAGACCTATCCTTCCACTTCTTACAGGGTCTATGGCCTGGTCTTGTTTAACGTACTGCCATAAAGGTAGCCCACATGACTTTTGGAAGGCCAGTAAGACCTAGATTCAACCCACATAGCTTTAGATCATGATGGTGAGAACGTTGTTTCCCCAGTCACATTGGACTACCTCTACTATCCATGAAGAGAGACAATCCGATTCTCACTTTGAAGTTCTATCACTAAATACAGACGAAATCTGTGATGGCTATTACGTCGTTGTGCCAATAAGAAATGCTCCTAATTTGAGCCTTTCTTTCTTAGCACTTAGGAAACATCAGTTCCTTGCTCTCTCCTGTTCCTTACTACCATGCTCCTCTATGAAATGTCAATAATAGCTCACCAACCTGTTGGTCTGTCATCTCATCATAGTGAATGTAAGTTATGTACAGGGAATGAGACACTAACCTACATCGCTGCATTACAACTCAGAAGTTTCTAATCTGAATTGAGAGAGTACAGCCCAAAACAGCCTGAACTCAAGAAAATGACTCCTGAATAATGCATTTTTTCATAAGGAAGGTTTCTGAGATGTTGTTAATTTTCTACTATGTAATGCATCTCCCTGACATTTGTTCTGATTTATGGTTTGCCTTTTCGTAAAGGAATTATTACTATAGACATCAGGAAAATTCATAATTTGAACATCCAAACATATAAAATTTTGAATAGAATCCAGTAGAAAGACATCACATTTGCACATTCACAGTGTCTGTTTCTAATTGGGTTCTAATCATGTTCACAAGTGAAAAAAAAAAAAGAAAAAAAAAACCTTCTTTGGGGAACTTGGGTTTGGAGAGAGAATAGAAGCGATTCTAATTTATTACCATCTATATTTGATATGGCTTATAGTAATATCAATCCAGAGTGTAAAATTAAACAGTGATCTCTGGTCATTCAGCCTTCTGATGTTCCTACTTTAAATGAAAATCGTGCTTCTGAAGAAACTTGTGATGAAAACTTAAAAATTTTCAGTATTCTTTTCAACTTAATTGGGGAGAGGAAAGAATTGATGTCCACAAAGGAAGAATATTTTTTTTAATATAAAGAAAAGTACACTCCATGGAAAGTATCAGGAAAAAAAAGTTTGTTTTTCACCCCAGAGAGAGGGCAGGACTTCTAGAAGACACATTGCTCCAAACGTTGTACTGCTTCCTGAGGCAGCCTGCCAGGCAACATTTTGCAGCAGTTGGTCTCATTTTGCACTTCTCAGCTCCTTCTGGCCACTGATTTCTTGTTGGTACGACCAGGATGTCTCTTGTGACCATGATGAGAGCAAGAATTTTGTAGAAGGAGAAGGGGCTGGATCTGCAAATAGTTTAGTTAATAGTGGAAAGTAAAAGAGTCATCCTCCTTAGGATGCACTGAAAGGAGGGAAAGTTGAGCATCTGGATTGCTGTAACAAGGCTTGTCCACAGAATGACTTCTGCCTTTATATTGCAGGACATGCTCCTCATTCCCATGTGGAGGGCAAGAAGGCAGGGCGACAGGGGTGATAGAACAGGCCTTGGGATCTGGGCCCAGCGAGGTCAACATACAGAGGATCACTATCTACTAGCTTGCAAATACTTGTTTGTTGTGACGCTAAGGCTCGGACAAACACTAGACGACCAATATGATCAAGTGAATGCCAATTTATTGCAGCTCACACAGATTCTTTTATAATTATTTGCTATCTTACCAGAGACACACGGCTATTAGTGATTGGTTAAAGACAGTGAAACACACGTTAGCAGTCCATTTCTAATTGGTTATTGACAGCTGTTGGGAAGTGAAATGTTATTGAGAAAACAGTTCCTGTTATCACATTCGGGAGTCGTTCTTGTTTCAGGATGTTCTTGTTTTTGGCTGTTCTCTGACCTTGTCTTCGGCACGTACCTCGGATCCGGACTTTATCTTCTGCACGTACCCCAGCATTGTATTCATACCAATCATCTCTGTTTAGATTTCTGCATTGTCCACAATTGCTGGATTGCTCACATGTCCGTTGTTGTGCAAAAATTCTCCCACACTTGTTGATTTGCACCGAGCCACATCTGGGTGCTACCTGATCCTTCTGCTGACGTGACATGAGGAAGGCAAGGAGATGGAAGAAGTGTTGCAGAGGGAAAGGAGCTGGACAATAAGGTGTCAAGGCAATTGGAGAAAGCCTTGGCTCAACTTCAAACTTCTAAGGGGACCTATAATCAGCCATTGAAATAATGGAGGTTTGGGAACACTTCACCTGATGATTTAGACAATATATAATTCCTCTGGGCCATATTCTGTGGTCATACGATAAAAACACGTTCTGCTATCTTGACTTAAAAAGAATTATGCTGATTTGCATTTCAGCTGATAATGAAGCAGAATATTGCTCTGCCTCCATCATTATCTTTTTTTCAACTTCTGCAATAAATAACGAAAGGATCATATTAACCTCCCTTCACAGACCAGATCCCTTGAAAATACTGCTTAGGTTGAAAACCAAGCAAGTCTTAATCCTGACATTTTCAAAGTCTTGATCAATTACTGAAGGTTCCTTCAGCATAGTTGCACATTCATCAAGTTGCTCACATTTTATTTCCAAGCTTGAGTACTTCAGATTGCAGGGAGAGTGTGCAGTGTCTGGAAACTAGATTATTATTATTGTTAGCTCATTTTCTCCATGTCAAAGAAGCAATGAGAGTTAGTTGGTCATTCTCATTTTCTAGATGCTCTATTAATGCTGTAGTGATTGGGGTGATATCATTGACCACCCATTAAAATAAATGTGAAACTGTATTCACTGGAATGCAGCATGATTGCTGGGAAGACTTCGTTTAAGTGTGTCTGGGAAACCACACTCTTAGCCAAGCCTATTCTTAGACACCTTATTTGGTACAACAAATAGGTATGATTTACTGGCTATGCAAGCTAGAGATGTACTGAGGCATTTTTTAGTTCTTGTGCTCATGACTGGAAATATCAGAACACTTACTAGAGATCAGACAGGATGTGAAATGATGTTTGCAGTTTGCAGGAAGCATAAATAGCACTGACACATTCAGTAGTTTAGCATTTCCACATCAGCACAGGCTAAGCAGGAACAGTAGTTTCATGGTCAGTCCATTCACCTCTCAATGGACAAAGACGGGGACCCTTGGGCCCTCGCCACAAGTCATGTAGGTATGCATTGAAAAGAACACATCCACTGCAAGGCAGGATGGCTGGCAGGTGAACTTGCCAAACGCGTAGTTTAGCCAGCAGGTAAGAGATGCTTCTGCACCACCTTAGTGTGACTAGCTCTGACCTTCTTCAAAGAGCTCTTCAGGTGTCTCTGCATCAGTCTGTCCTTTGCTAGATCATTTTTAAAGGGTTAGAGTATTTCAAATGGAGGAATAGCACCATTATTCCCTTCTGCAAAATGGGAAACGAAGGCACAAACCAAGCAAAGGCACTATCAATCAACAGTGCAAAGACTGTTCAGCTTTTGTCTACTGCTTTATCTGCACCACCTCTGTGTTAAAGAACTCCGACCTAAATTTTCCATTAAGAGATGATTTACAGATTTTCCTCTTTGCCCACTGTCTTAGTTTCTAACAGAAGTTACTTTTCTGATAGTGTCTGATATGAAGCTATGTTTTGGTCCCAGAAGAAAAACGAAACTGATAACACCTGGCAGTGTTGAACAGAGCCAAGGACATATTCAGTTCTTCAGCTTTGTGTATTTTTCTGCCAGCAAAGCAGTTAGGGGGGCACAAGGAGCCGGGAACTGGGAGGGGACAGGACCTGGGCAGCTGACCCAAACTGACCAAAGAGCTGTTGACATCGTGTGATTTTTACAGAAGGGGGTTAGCTGGGAGGAGGGACTGCTGCTGGCTGGGTGTCGGTTGGTGGGCTCTTGCTTTGTGTATCATCTATTTTTCCTGTATATATATATATATGTGTTATTGTTTCTTTTATTTTCTCTGCTGTCTCAGTAAATAGCTTTTATCCCAACTCACAAGTTCTACTGTATTTTTTTCCTTAATTCTCTCCCTCATCCCACTTGGGAGGAGGGAGGGTGAGCGAATAACTGTGTGGGACTTAGCTATCTGCAGGGTCAAACCACAGCACCCGCATATTCTTTTCTTTCCCCACCATGCCTCAGGAATAACAGCAGGCTCCTTTTCTGCCTTTGAGGATGGGTGGGCAGAAGAACTCGGCATTTTCTATAAAGTCCCAGCTTCTTGCTAGCAAGTAAGAGAAACAGCAGTTCAGTTTCCAGGCTCACTTAGTATATGCCCTTCCTACTGAAAAGAAAAACAAAAAAAAAAAAAAAAAAAAAAAAAAAAAAAAAAAAAAAAAAAGAAAGAAAGAAAGAAAGAAAGAAGAAAAAGAAAAAAACCTGACTAGTGTAAGATATGATGCAGGCTTTGCAATATGTACTTGTCTACAGGGAGCAGGAACAGCACCTGTAGCCTGGACTGAGCACACATTTCATGACAAATAGCACAGTTGCTCAATTCATTTTCTTTTTTTCCTCAGAAATTAAGGAAAAAAAAAAATAAAGAGTTCCCACAGACACATTTGTTATTTGAGTTAGTCCAAAAACTTCTGTGTTCAACAGAGTGGCTGCGGATTTTCAAAATTCAGATGGCATTGCTGAGAAGGGACAGGTGAGATGAGTCTCATTTCCAAGCATTCATGTCTGTCCTTAGGTGACTTCAATAAAGTCGCCTCAGTGCTCTGTGCCTCAATTTTCTCTTTTGTGGATGGGTTTGACCCAGGGCTGATCTGAGTATTGCACTCTTTCAAAGTGTTTCAAGTTCGGTTTCCTCTTCCCTCATTGTATTGCAGTCCGTGATTTCTGCTATAGCAATAGAGAAGGCTGGAAAGATCTCCAAAGCAGTTTCTCTATCAGCACAAAGCCTAAGTTTTCTTGTAAAAAAATCTTGAGTTCACAAGAAAATTGTGCTCTGTCCTTGAATGATTCAAAATGATCCTTTAAAATAGCCGGAGAAAACATTGGAGCCTCAGTACTGCAAAACAGTCCTCATCACTTTCATTTATGGATATTAAAAGCTCAGGTCGTAAAAGGTGATGGTGAGAAGACTGTTATTAGCTTCTTTTTATTCTTCAGAACAAACCAATCTGCACTGAGGGGCACTCGGTGACACTCAGAAGATGTCATATAATGGGAATATGTCATCAAAAAAAGATGAATGCATGCAATTAACTGCAGGAGAACACACCCGAGATTATGTTAAGAGTGCCCAGGTTCAAGTGTACCACTTCGTGTAGCCTCACCCTGTGCTATTTTGGACATCATTTGGATGCTGAATGAAAATACAATCCTAAATGTGCACAGAATGTAAACATTTTAAAAAAAAAAAAAAGAGAGAGCTGTCTTTACAGTATATTCTCACAGTTGAGAGCCTGGCTCAGCAATTCCCATCTCTTTAGCAAATCAACTAGGTACTTGATAGGAGCTGTTACAGAGGTAACCTGGCTGTAACAAGACAAGCTCTGACAAAAAAAAGGCTGATAAACACAGGAGAAAATGTCTGCCTCTCTGAAAAGTCAGCCTGGAAACTTGGTCTTTGGCCTTGGAGCTTAGCCTAGGAATGACGGACATCCTTGACATATGGTTGAATATCGCATATGGGAGGCATCCTGAAGATACCACTTATGACAATGAATTAAGAAACTGAGAGACAACTTATCTGAGAAACTGGGAATTGACATGAGATAATAAATTATTGTTTAAAGAAAATAAAGAAAAACAAGGAATATCATGACTTGCCTGTCTCAGGAAGAAGACTGAAATGAACAGCATCCATTGTGGTGTCCTATGCTCTCTTTATGTCTTAAGGATAGAAATTAGGCCTGATTTTTACCCATCATGGATCTTCTCAATGAGAAACACCTGTGATGCACATGGTCCTTTTTCTTTTCTTCTCACATATGCTGAATCTTCATTGGAACATCAGGTCAGCTCCAATACTCTGTGACATTGACTGCAAAACTCTGTGACACTCCACACCTTGTAATGAAGATCAACTTCAAAATAAGACTTTGTCCTTCAGTTTGGTCCCCTTTTCAGAGCCCATCCCTCAGGAAGGTCAGTCTCCTTTGTGGTCAGTTTTAGACCCTTTCATGTTGCCATTTCCATTAGGTCAGAATGAATTTGACACTGTCTTCTGGGATCGGTTTGATTTGCTTGGTTCTGGTGACTTTATGAATGTATATATTCATAGATAAATATACAAGTATAGTCATATAATTGTGATAAGTATATTCTTTTTCTTGATAGAGTTGTGATAAATATAGTCTTAATAAGTATCTGTGATAAGTACATTTGCTGTTATACCACTATTTGTTAATCATAGTAAATCTGTTCATTGTCACAGTAATATTCATAGATTTGCTGAGCTGTAATTATTCTCAAACCTTATCTGCTGCTATATTACTGATTTCCCTACCTCAAATTACCTTTCTATTACCTCTAATTGCTGCTACTATTAAACTGCATTATACCTTTAATATCTCTTACATATATATACTTGTTTCCTGGTGATAGCTGTAATAGCTTTTTATCCATAAATAGATAGGTAGATAGAGATATAGAGATATATATTTGTGTTATTAATCATAGTATTCTTGCTAGTGGTGATCTGTAGTGATTTGTAATAAATAAGAGTTTTTGGTAAACAAAGAGTCCGTGTCCTTCTGTATAAGGGAACCGTACAAACTCACTGTTACGATCTCCATATACCTGCTGGCCAGGTGGCACCTCGCTTTTTGGATTGTGACAAAACTTACCCACAGGCTTAAGACCTACTGAATACTTCATACCTAAATGTTTTCCCAGATGGCACCCTGGAGGAGGCTCATCTGCCCGGAGAACAACCAGATCTATTCAGTACATCCCTCCTCCAAAAGAGAAATCTCTATTCTCTTCCCATTTAAATGAATGCCTATACCTAAGAATGTTCCTTCCTTGTGTGTGGCACATCCATCAAGCTGACAAATGCAAGAAGATAAACAGCAGAATCCTATTGCCATGTTCATAAATGGGAGACACCTGCAGTATTCTATTAGCTAGTCCATTTCCCCAGCCTGAGCAAGACTGTGCTTTGCAAGATCCTTGTTAACATCTTTCCCAGTCAGGTTTTATAAGGTTAGACTAACTTTAGCCTTTCTAAAACAATGTTTGCTACTCTGAAATCAATAGAACATCCTGCTGAAGACTGATGACATTTTTGCACAAGTTTCACCCTTTTGTTGTGTTTTTGTTTTTTCTTTTTTCTTTTTACAGCATTAGAAAAATAAGCTGTCTACAAAGAAAATGTGGAGAAGTGGAGAAACATTTCAAGCTATGAATATGAGTCAGGACAAAGCTATTGGGACTTTTGAATGTAAATGACAGTTTTGATGCTTCCTTAAACAGAGACAGGAGTATGGGACTTGTAGGGTAAGAGCCAGCAGTAACTGCACTCAGAGAAGAATTTCCTTTGAAGTCAATGTGACTATTATTGCTCCACCCTGAGTGTGCAGCAGCCAAAGTTTGAGTTCCAGTGATATGAAACCTTTAGGCCTGTCTCTCACGTTGAACCAAACTTACTCTTCAACTGTCTATCAGCCTTCTGGAGTCATGACAAGAACCAGAGCTTGATAGATAATAGTGCAACTTATCCTTTCACAGCAGAGTTGTCTAATCAGATTCTAGACCAAAACAAAGCTCTTTATGCTGCTTAACATATACGTTAGACAGAAGCAGAGCATTGCTTTCTGCAGCCAGTTTTGAGATACTTTGTGTGGCAGAAGGTGAGTTTGAGGACCATCATGCATTCTGCTATCTGCCAACGCAGTTTGAGGAACAGCTCTATCAGGCTACCTCAGAATTGCTCTTTTGGTTCAGGACTCTCTGTTCTAACAATGAATTGATTCATTACTGCTTTCTTTTAATTGTCCAGGAAGCAAAAATTAAGCCAAGTTATATCAGGTGACACAAAAATACAAGTAGGGGTAAAGCCTATGCTGTAGAAAGCTTAAAATTAATTGGACAATACAGAAACATATAGGGAAAGAAAATGGGACTAAAGGACAGATATCAGATTGCAGGTGATAATATTCTTTGAATCATCCTTATCAAATTTATGACAATAAGCTTTGATGTTTAAAATAGGATTATTGTTTCATTTTGTGATCAAAAAACAGGCATGGAATTAGAAAAAATCCTCAGTAATATAGAAATCTGCAGTAATAACAAGAAAAACAGAAAAATGGAGTCCACATACGCTTCTGATAATATTAATGATCCCTTTTATAGAAACTACTCTGCAAGCATGGAGAAAATAATTGTTTCCATTTTTTTTTTTACCAGCAGCTCTCAAAGTCGGTGGTGTTTCCGTGGGGCTCTTGGAAATGTGTTGCTAACCACAGAAACACATTTATTCAGCACTTGCTGTGTTTGCAGCACTTTTACAGCACTTTTTCCGAATTCCAAAAGGAGACACAAATGCTTCATCTCTGCCAGGAAATTCCCCTGGCCAGGTTCCCTTCTCTGCCCTGAGGGACAGCAATACAGCACAGCTGCAGACTGCAGCTCTCTGCTTCTATCTACTGTACAGGGTGGCCTCATCCCTACCACCTATAGGGAATATTCCTTGGCTCATGATATGTTCCACATTGTGTCTGGACATTGTGCCAGTGCTAAAGAGATGAAGTTGTATGTACAACAACATGCTGGAGCTTGCATTTAAAATTTGTTTCTGTTTATTTACTCATGTGGACTTAACTCCATAAACCTCCCAAACCTAGCCTGAGGGTTGATTTGAGCAAATGACCATTCCCCATACACAGCCACATTCCTAATATAGAAGATAAAGACTTAAATGTGGTGATAGGACAAGGGAAAATGGTTTCAAATTTAAGGAGAGGAGATTTAGATTGGATATAAGGAAAAAGTTTTTTACAATAGGAGTAGTGAAGCACTGGAATGGGTTGCTCAGGGAGAAGGCACATGCTTCATCCCTGGAGACACTCAGGGTCAGGCTGGATGGAGCTGTGAGCACCCTGATTGAGCTGTAGGTGTCCCTGTTCATTGCAGGGGAGTTGGACAAGATGACTTTTAAAGGTTCTTTACAACTCAAACGATTGCATGATTCTATGAAATAGTATGGATGCAGCCAGGCTGGCCTGAGAGTAGACAACAGAGTCCATGAACTAGTGCCTTTTGCCAGCATAGCCCGAGAGCAGCAGACAAGGGTCTTGGGGTGACCTGCACTCCTGAACCCTCCCACTGTGCTGCCAGCATCAGAGCAGAAAAGCACACATTTTATTTTCTGATGTTTCCTTTCCACATGCTAGGGGATTACATGGGAGAACTGCACAAGTATTAAGTAAAGGATTCCTTATCAAAGTAAATATTAGAAGTGCTACAACTGCTGATAGTATTTATTCTTGCAACACATTCTTGCTGCTATCTTCAAACTTTCACCTCTGCGACCTGTTCTCTTCTCAGCGATTTTCAGGAAGGTTATTTTGCAAACTTGAGGTCTATATTGCTAAAATATTTAAATAAAATGAAGGTGAATAGGAAGACCTTCCCCTCTCATACTCTCAATAGTTAACGCTCTGCCAGTACTCTACGCATTTTCCTCTTCTATGTCCTGTCCAAAACCTGATGTCTAGCACTTGCTGAACAGGTCCAAAGCAGACCAACCTGTGCAGCTGCCGCTGAGGCTTTGTGAGCCTCTGGAGTGCTGCTCTCTGAGTGTGGCTGGCACTGACTTCAAAGGCGCCTGATACAGTTTGTTGTGCTGTAACATCACAATTAACTGGAGAAACAAAGGCAGCCTGAATAACTATCTCAATTTTAGCCGTTACAGATTTTGCATTACTGGAAAGATGAGTATAACATTGGTAAGCCAGGAGCAACTGCAAAACCAGTCATACTTCTTAAGCCATAAAGTAACTCAGGTGAGAGGCAGGAGCCTGACTTTTGCTTCTCAGTGACTTTCTTTGCCCATAATTTCAGTAGCAACAGGTTCGCATCCCAGTTTGCTCACCAAGGCAGTGCTTTGTAAAGGCAAAGTTAATTCTCACTCATGACAATTAAGCTTTCTGATGACATGCTTTCTGATGTGCTTTTATTTGTATGGAGAGATTAATGTTTGTGTAAACAGAAAGGATTGTTTTAGAGACCTTGCTGGTATCTAACTGCTGTTCTTTATATGATTCACAAAAATATTGTGTTTTTGAGTCTGCTTTTAAAAGACCAGCCCATCTTTTCTTTTATTTCTTGCATGTGCTAGTGCCAGTTACATGATCATGTCACTCTCTGACTTTGAATCAGCAGCTGCTATTACTCCGTGCATGACTGTCTTCCCAGTAATGCAGATTTATGTGTCTGGGATAAATAAACAGAATGCCTGAAAATGGAGCTGTGTGCACCAAAAGCATATATTGGTTCTTTTATTGTGTCCCTCAATTCAGAGATCAATACATTATTAACCAGTTTATCTCTAAAGATTTGTGGGATTCATTTACTTTTCATCAAATACAATCACCCTCAGGGCTATACAAATTTAGTGAATCCTCCAGGTACTAATTTTGCCCTAGTCATAAATAAAAAAATGTTCCAATAACTTCTTTTTTTTTTTCATCTGCGCCTCAAAGAAAAGGAAACCTTTTTTTCAGACTCAGCTAAGCTTTTCTTACAGTCTTTAAATGTCTGCTTGGTGGATTTTATCAAGGTTATGAAGGCATGATTTTTCACTTTCTGCTGTTGTGCCTAATCCACTGATGTACCAGATCACACTGGGAACACAGCCATGGTACATGGTAAGGGAGAATCATCTTCCGATGCCTTTTTCTCAAAAAAAGGGTGAGGAAATCTCTGAGCTCAAATCACTGGGAGTTTGGAAAACACTCCAGAAGTCCCGTTGCATGCTTAGCCTGTTGTGCTGTGGCAGAGACAGACCATGAGATAAGAGGGCCATTGCTCAGCCCCCAGGGCATCTGCATTCCCCTTGCAGGCATAAGCAAAGAGGGATGCCAGTATCCCTCCTGGTGAAATTGTTCCTATTAATGCATTTGTTATACTGAAAGGAGCAAGCCAAAAATATTGCTGCCATAGACTGTGACATTCACACAGGAAGGGGAGGGAGGTTGCTTTGCTGCTCGCTGCTTCCCTGGGGTCCCTGGGAGCCAGAGAAGTTGGGACAGGATGTAGAGCTGTCTTGAGGAAATGAATGTTGGGTCCAGGGAGCTGGTATTTTCGAAGGTCCTGTGAGTCTGACTGTCTGCTGTTTACCACTGCTGTCAAACGGATGTAGCTTTTGGAGAAAGGTGAAACTTGCATCTGTGACACCGACACATTGCAGACAACAGAGGAGACAGCTGCACTGTGAGATTAAAAGAAAAGCAGATCCTTTCATCTCTGATGCTCTGCTCTAGTTTGAAACCACAGAGAGAGTGGGCGTATCTTTATTTTTCTATTTTTCCTTTGAGGTGTCTCCTTCCTTTTCTTCTGCTTCACTTTCAATGTAAATGCAATGCAAATATTTGCAATATTTGTTCCATAATTGCCATAAATGATTATAAATGATGTTCTATAATCATCATAAAAATTCAGGTGCTCATGTTAGTGGAGGAAGATGCATCTGTGCCCTTTTGGCTGCATTTATAAAACCTGAAGGATTATACACCTGAGGGATAAGGATAAGACAAAGGGTTTAAACATACATCATCCCAAAACTGAGCTTATAGCTTTTTTCTCAGATTTCAGTGTGAATAAAAATTATGTTATTTAACCGTCAAACATGGCCATGTAACTCTGCAAACTTGGCTGCATTCTAGCAGTTGTGTAGAATAACACACCAAACAGTGCACCAGTGTATTCCTTTCCTATTGGACCAAAGTAACTTGAGCAGCACAGAAGCACCTTTTTTTTTTTTTTGTCATTAATCAAGCTGCTGACAAAACAGGTGCAATTAGATTATTGCTAAAATCCAGGAGCTCAAAGAAGTCTCGTACCAGCCAACATGTCTAAGTGAAGCTTTCACTCCAAGCCATGGGGTTATTTTTTGTGTCTTCTCTTTCTGTAGGACCAATGGAGCAGATAAACCTATGCATAAATGTCTCATGAGAAAAGGAAAATCTTTGAAATCAGCATGCATATATCTTTTGAACCTACATTTATAGGTGACCTGCGGCAGGAATTAGCCACAGTGACTCAGCTAATGGATGTCCATGGATTCAAATTCCATAGTTCTTCCTGAATTCATCCTCTTTCTGCCAAGTGGGTATTCATAACTCTTAGCAAAATAGGTGTCTGGCAAAGTCATCTTTGGTAAGCCTGCAGCATGTTGGGCCACAATCAAAGTACTCTGAAAAATGCTTGTCCCTCTGAATTGAAAAGGAGTCCGATGTGCAATAGGGCAATGGACAAGCAGGGTTTGGGAATGGGAGATACATCTGATCTGCTTTCAGCTGCCGTGTCTCCAATTCTAATGCTGAATTGTGGCTCTCCACTATACAGTATCTTGTTGCAATTTGTCTGCAGACCCTTTACTCTTAGGCATCGTTCCCTGACCACAGCACAGTGTAGATGGGTTGTCTGGGATGCTGACAGCTGTAAACTCTATGGTAATTTTCTCCATGCACTATAGCTTTCACCCATGCTTTTTTTCTGCTGATATCAGTACAGAAGATAATTTCCCCATAAATATGATTAACATTCCTTAAATTGCGTTCTTCCAGCAAACATTGTGCTAGAATGTCTGCCAGTTAAAAAAAATCTAATTTTTTCAGCCACCTCCAGTCAGGCTGTCTCTCCTTATACCAGCCTTATATACACATTCTGGGGGCAAGGACCACTCCAGTGACTTCTGTATCCACATCTCTGCAGCAGCATGATTGGTAAACATGGTTCAGTGTTAGCAATGAGCCTGGTGGTAGGTGGTACAGCATGGCCAGGAACAGCCAGAAGCAGGGCAGCCGTTAGTGGCTAGAGGTATTGTTCATTCATCCTTCCTTAATGCCTGGAATTCTTGGATTTGGCTTAGGTCCACACTTAGGCTCAGGTTTATGTGCCATCCAAATGGCAGCAGAAGGTAAACTTGAAAATGTGCATTTAACTGTCCGT
Source organism: Penelope pileata (assembly GCA_013396635.1). Taxonomy (NCBI): domain Eukaryota; kingdom Metazoa; phylum Chordata; class Aves; order Galliformes; family Cracidae; genus Penelope; species Penelope pileata. The sequence continues at coordinate 111,371 of WBMW01005902.1, forward strand.
GACAGCTGCTATTCCAAACAAAGCACCTGCACTGACCCTACTTTTCTCTCTTATGCTCCCTTCATGGACTGCCTTCACCTGAGGGAATATTTCTGACTAGGACATGTCTGCTTGCTTTGCTTCCTACTGGATCTATAACAGTGTTTGCTAATTTCTAAGCTTCCATCACAGCTTGTCTTCCAAAGCATTTGCAAAGACAGCCTGCGCTGAGCTGAACACAGCCAGCCATCAATAAGTAAGCACAGTTGCAAAGGGAGGGAAGGCAGAAGTGATAGTATTCACCTAAGTACACTGCTTAACGAATTCCCACTAGACCATGGTGTGGAAGGGCAGGGGAATTATGTGCTTCAGGCTGCAATGGGGATTCAACAAAGGGCCAGTAATTAAAGTTTGGGAGCTGAGCTACTGTCAGCTCATTCGAACCTGACTAATGGTGTCTATTTATGTAGAGCTGTTGAGTATTGTTTTTCCCTTATCTTCAGTGCAAGTGCCCATTCAATCTAATCCAAGCTTCTAAAAATGACTGTCTAAAAAGGAAAAAAAAAATCTTTTTTCAAATAAAAAGGTGTGAGAAATGGAAGAAATCTTTCCTGAAGAAAAAGGAAAGCGCTGCATGTCACGTTCTGAAGGACTTGAAGAACTGTTTTTCAAATGTCACCGCAGTGCCCACTAGTCCATTAAAAGTTAGCAGCCAAAAGGAATGAAGTATGTGTTTCAGAAAATAATAAACAAGAAGGCGTTGCCATTAATGGGAGCTTTAACGTATATTTGTTCATATAGTGTCTGTTAAAAATACCACACTGAGTACCAATACTTAGACTTCAGCATTTAGGGATTTTTAAATAGAGAAGTAGTGATTCCTTTCTTCGGAATTGAAAGGAAATCATAGAAAAGCCATTCCAAAGTTGTGCCTTTATTTCTAAACATATATTAAAATACAGCTAGGAGCAAAACTCTAGGTTTGTCTAAAGTTAGCAGCAAATTCTCCTGCAGTGGTTCTTATTGTGATAGACAGGGATTTTATTCTATCTATAATGCCTAGCACACTTCACCAGGAACACTGATTAGATGGTTCTTACATTAATAAGGCTAATGTGGTACAAACTTTGACATATTAAGTAATAAAGTCTCATGGAATAAACTAGAAATAATAAATTATTTCTTGCTCTACTAAACAGAACAACAAGACAGCAACAAAATATTTCAGCTCATGGCAGGACAGTCTGAACAGTCTTTTCTGCTAGTTAGCACCAGACTTTTAAAGAAGAAAAATGGATTTATTCCCTCAAGCAACTGATTGCTCCCCTTTCTTTATCAGAATTTATTATCTGCCTGTCACTAAAGGTTTCTCCCAACCACACTGAATGAAGACTCTGTCAATATATATATACTCTCTGTCAATATATACATACTCTTCTCTGTGTATATGTATTTTCAAATACATATTATTATATGTATTTTCAAATACAATATTTTCAAATACATTGCCAGAAAGGGAAAGGAAATCCTAAGTTTCCAGGGAGAAGACTCCTCAATGAATTCTTTAAATTTGATGTGTATCACCAAGCAGATTCCAAAGCATCTCTGTTTTGAAGCTCATGGTGTTTGGGTCCTCCTATATCCATGTTTCTGGACTGAACATGAATGTGTCTTTTACTTATCCTCTCCTGTCACAAAAGCACAGCTTTCACTTGCAGATATTGGATTTCAATTTAGGGAGCAGTTGAGTCAGGTACTGATGCTCCTCAGGAAATTGTTTTCTTCAACCAATAAAGGACATTATAACTTATGAGATTCCCATGAGTTAATGGCAAGGGAGCATTTTGTAATGAATCTGCAATGAAAGATTACCTCTGATTATATTGGTGCTTTAGTGACAAACCCCAGATTGTCAAAAACGCTTTTGATTTCTCTGACACAAAGTGACACCAGCTACCCATTATGTAAGTCTCACTTCCAAACCCCAAGCCTGAAATTGCATGAGAACTTATAAATAATATATCAATAAAGTAAATTATGCAAGCAATCATTCCAGAAAGTGTCTGAACTCATCAACAAATTAGATAACAAAGAGGTCTTTTTTCTAGTAACTTAAATAAGCAAATTGAAATGGGATTTCTTCAAGAGCTTCCTCAGCACTTTCTTAGCAGCTGCTTGGGGTTCCTGGGCAATTTCATTAACTCTGGGACTTGCAAAGTCTATCATAAACACTGAAAATCCCCACTTATTTTTTAGTCAAGCAATATTAAGGCACTTTCCTGCTCCATTGACCGCTGGGCCAGCTGGCAATGTGGGGACATTAACCTTTCTTCCATTCCACCTTTCTGCTCTGAGGGGATTGCATAGGAAATGGGAGAGAATCTCCAGAGCACAGCAGTCCCAGCAGGCACAAGGCTGGAGGCCTGAGCATTACCCACTGTGACCCATGGCCTCCAACGTGGTGAGCAGGCACCCTGAGCAACTGTGTGCAGATTACGGTGTGGCAAAGGACTCTTCAGTGACCTTCTTGTCTCTGCTGTCAGGTGTCATTATATTGCCATTACCCAGAATTTCATCTCTAAAAGCCCTTTTAGAGATCTAAGCATCTTGTAGGTTTTCACCTCTATTCCCCTTTTGCATTTAGAGAGAGCAATTGTCCTTGCTGCCATTTGTTAGAGGAGAAATTAGGTATTCAGCTCTGCAAAATGTTTTGCAAACAGTGAGCTCATGCTCTTTCTTTAAGTTGGACAAGCTAAAGTCTTCAGTAAAGACAGTTTCCAAGTCTCAATTAATACATTTCATTTAAACATTTTAGTGACTTCTGTAAGACCTAGAGCTACTGTTGTTATAATCCCAAAGAGAGGATGGAGGCTCAAAGTGTGTTTCTCCCTGCTCTACTGCCAGGAACACATCAGTTAACTCTTGACCCTGAGAAACATCTGTCTTACAATAACATTAGGTCCTCTGACCCTTCTGCATCTTAGTGGAGAAACACCTTGCTTACTTCTGTGAGCCCTGAAGGTTTGAGTGAGGCTGTCAGGATGGACCACGCCTCCATTGCTGAATGCCCTTTCTTTATGAAAAAATTTCCATGGCTTTTCAGTCACCTTGTTGTTGCTCTAGATGGTAGATAGCCTTCAAGAGAAAAAAATGTAACTTTATCTGATCACACTACAGATTATTATGTTTAGAGGCAGAAGAACAAATTCACCTAGTTACTTGCATGTGAAGGGGTAGATCTGTACCATCACTGACGTCCATTTTACAATGAGAAAAATCACCCTCCAGAGATATATATTTCTTGCTAAAGAGTCTAAGGTGATTAGCTCAGATTTAAACAATGAATCTTTAGATGACTAACATAGGTGAGATAAATCCAATCCACAAGGAGAGGACGATTTTATTTGCGAATAACGGCTGCCAATGTCAATGAAAAAAATCATATTTTGGCCCAACATCTGATTTCTGTAGCCTTCAGCTGATATGCATGGTAGCCTTTTCCTAAATATTGAAGTGCTAAGATGTTGTCATAAGATTCATACTCTCTATACATGGCTGAGCTGTAATAATAACATATATTCATTTTTTTTTTATGATGTACATTGCTCTCAGCTGTATGCATTGACATTATTAAAGCTACCAGTATAATGGAGAGCAACAGGGGATACATTTGTGTTAAATGGCCTGTAGTAATTGTGTCCCTGAATTGAGCTAACAATCGTCAAACTGTGCCACAATATCTTGGAAGAGCATCTTCTCAGCTTGTGTAGTAATATAAAAATGAGAATGGTAGTTTTACTGAAGGCAAATTTCTCCTCATCTATGAACCTTATTTGAGTGAAACTGATGTTCTGATTCATTATTTTCAACTTGACTTCAGAAGCTGTAGGACTGGGTGAGGACCGCAGCAGAACCTGGCTCCATCACAGCTTTGCAAGACAAGCATCTGCAGCTATCAAAGATGTAGTGTCGAATAAACACCCGATCTCTAAATCTTTTCTCAATTTTCACTTGTGCAATATAATCCAATGACCTTAGTGCAGTTACACCTGACTTACAACAGCAGAAACAAGTACAGAAATAGGCGTCATGTAGAAAGAATATAATTTCCATCTGTGTTATGAATTCCACTTAGTGTAGCTGGAAATCAGCAACGATTCACATTACTGAGCCTGGCCTTAGTTTCTCAGTTCCCTCTAGACCTAGAGGGGGCTCAACAGCTTAGTCAAGAAGTCATCATTATAAAACTTCTCCATTGGGGTTTTCCAGATTTTCTTTGCAGTGAGTTCCTTGCAAGCTTCTTGTTGAGAAAAATACAGCACTGACTTGTAAAAATGCACTATTCAGCGGGCTTCACTTTTAAAGAAATTTACAGTCTGATGGGGATTTCTTTCATGTGAGAAGATTTGGGACCAAGAGATTAGAATTGCTTTCAGCGTATAAACTCCACTGTTCTGAACATCCGTTTGTTTCAGAATGGAAGAACTAACAGGCTGAGACGCGTAACCACATCTTTTTCTTTCTGATAGAGCACATCCTAATAATTGTTCTTTCTCCTGAGACTTTAAATGGAAGTGGTGTTTTTCTGATTTAAAACAGTCCCGTAGCCTGGGTAGCCCTATTCCTCAGTCTTACCACTCTTCTCTTTCTAATTCTCTCTGCATCAAAATTAACACTGAGTCAGGAACATTTGCTATGGATGCTGTAAGGATGTGGAGTTTCACTTTTCATGCCTGCATAGCAATAGAGCAATGCTTCAAATCTGAACAGCCCTACAGCTATGTACAGAGAGAAGAGCACTGGGACAATTCTACTGGTGTGAGCACAGAGAAAATCCAGCAAACCCACAAGAAGATGCTTTCCTCATACTTTCACCACAACACATACATACAACAGTGTTTAGTGTTCTGTTTAGCCTCCTTTTTCCTCACTATTTCCTCTTTTCTATGCTACAAGGAAAGCTTTGCTGTTGGAGGCAAACAAATAAATGGCTGCAGCTGTGTTTTCAACAACTGTAATTCTGTCACAAATCCCATGGGAGTTAGCTGTCCACTGTAAATATTAATTGATTAACCCAGGTGTGAGCAGCTAAAAGAAAAGCATTATGTCATCACTTCTGCAATTCTGCTGCTGTTGATGTCAGTAAAGTCTAAGAGACCGTGAAAACTCATCATACATGGCTGCACATTTTTAAAAACTCAGGAGTAATTTTTTTTTACCATCATAAGAGGTATTTGCCAGAAAAACAGACAGTCTTAAAACAGTTTAACTGACACACACACACAAAAAAGTATTTCTTTACGCACTGTGAATAAAAATGCCCTGCCAGGGTTTCAGCTATTTCCTGTGTTTGATATCTGGGAAGGGGAAACTGAAGTGTTTGTTCCAGCTGAACAGCAGGAAACAAACCGAATTTATAAGCAGAGGAGAAGCATGAGTTTAGCTCCATATTAAATTTGCTTTTCTTGATGTCAAGGAGCTACATGGTCTACTGCCAGACTATGCCAGCTGGCCTCTGGGCCAGAGAGCAGGTCCTCATTTATTAATAGCAGGAAAATGTGGTTCCGATTCCTGAGAGCTGCTTTTTTTTCCATAGCAGGCAGTTCCGTGTCATTTCTCCTCATCTTTCTATATTCACATGGACAAGGAGCAGACCAGGGTCCAGCTGCCTCTTCTCAGCACCACTAACTTGCTGTGTAACTCCTCTCATAACCAGGAACAAGGTTTTCAGACTGCTTTAACTTTCACTCTTTTTTTTTTTTTTTTTTTTTTACCAGATGAAATAGCACAGAGCTGATAAAGAGCAAAGGAATTGTCTCTAAGCCTTTTAGTCTATGTGACTGCACTCCCCATTTGGCATGTAGTTTAAATCCCCTTACAAATGGTTTTGGTAACAGCACAAAATAGCTCACCAGATTCTAGATGTATCGTTGCTGGAAGACCACCCCTGCACTGTAATGCTGATGGCAGATCAGTGCAAATGTCGTAGCCTTGCCCTCTTCCATCTGCAATGCTTATATGGCAGACCTTCAGGAGAAAGGCAGGGGCATCACATGGGCTGTGGGGAAGGAGTAGCATTGCTTGTTAGTGCTAATTTGCACCAGCACTTAGCAGGGCTAGCCCTCAATATGGCCTGAAGTCACTGCTGGACATAAGCTGTGGGTCAGGCATCATGATGCAGAGTTCCACTGGCTTAACATCTTCCTAAGCCATGCCAAAAATGAGATGTTTAGTGACTCAAACAGCCATACATGAGAATAATTGCTCAATCAAAACCTCAACTAGAAAAACAGAATGCAAAAAAAAAAAAGTAAAAAAAAATTTTTTTTTTTTAGGTGTAATAATATGGAGTTATTCCCAACACAAAACCAGCGATAGCCCTATGGCACTTTTTGCAAGCAGGACAAGCTTACAGAGTTACCCTATTATCCAATGCTTCTGCTAAATAAATCAGGAGGCAAAACATCTGACCTCAACCAGGAACATACTAGCAGTCAAGCAGCATGAAAAATCAGGGGTACAATGCCCTGGTTCACACCTTGGCCTAATTTCCCAACCTGTGTATCTGTATCCACAGAGAAGAAGCAAAAAGTCCTGCAGGAGGAGTCACTGCATGAAGGACTCACCAAACAAAGAAAATAAGAGGCAGCTGCAGCACTGAACTAATCTGAGGGGGAAGTCAACACGCAGTTCTCCTGAGGATAACAAGGTAGTAATGAATCATGCAAGAGGAGAAGTGGAGATGCATGAAACACCACGAGAGAGAAAATGTTGGGAGAGATTAATATAATAGGATAATGGAACCCAAGGGAAAAAGAGTTTTGGTCAAATAAGTGAATAAAGAGGAAAAAAGAGAGAGAGAAAAGAAATGAAATTTTACATCCTCATCACCTGTTTGCCTAATTTTGCTTTAATACGTGTGTCATCTTTTCTTTCCTCCCTTCTACCTCACTAGCGATACTACTTTCCCTCCTGCTCCCTTTGGCCAGCCAATTAAGAATGTTGATATGCAGATCTCTGTTTTTCTGTTGTGAATAGCAGAGTGGTTAACATCTCTCATTTAGCAGTTTGTTTTCTCTGCAGATCCTATGCTTAAAGACCTAGCTAACGCATGATGCAGTTATGAAAGCGTAAAGTCACCTAAGAGGAACGTTCCACATCTCCAGATGCATCTGCTAAATTCTCCATCTGATCCAACAATGTCCTCCAGCACTATTTTTTTCCCCGCTAGTCACTGAAAAATCAAATTGTCAAGAAGCTGCATTTCCTCCATATATCAATCCACTGAAAAATACACACTAAAGGGATACAGAGGAGGCGGACACCACAGTAAGGCATTTGTCAGCTGGTGCACCTGCTCGCTGGCAGATTGCTAAATGCAGAGGGTGTAAGAGTAAGCAAATCTAAACTGAAATTTCCTTCCCCTGTATTAGATGTGTGCTAGTGCTGAAGGAGAACATCAATAGTGTGTAGCAGAGGAGAAGCCTACTTGCTGTTAGGAAAAGGTAGATGTGTTTGGATGGGAGGTTTGTGAGTAGGGGTGGTCACATTGTCCCTTTCCAAAGGTTAACTTAAACCCAAGGATGTGAAAATCTAAGGAAAACTAGATGCTTCCAGGTCAAGTTTCAAAGCTAAGGAAGCTGCAGCCTGTAGGGTAACCTCAGCCATGTTACTGTCCCCGGTGATCTGCAGGCTGAGCTCATTGGATGGGAGCATTGAAATCTGTTACAGCCAGTGATTCAAGCAGAGGACATTATGAACCTGGCTCATCTGGACACAAACAGGACATGCAGCAACTGCACATAGCACTCAGAGCATAGCAACACGTAGCAGAGATGAGCAGCTGGCATCTGAAAGCAGAAGTCTCTTCAGTCAGTGTAGCTGAAGCCTCAGAGAATATATGCCAATGGCATAAAGAAAATGAGGTGCAAGGGAAAGCATCAGACTCGCTACTCCAGAAGCACTCTAGAGATAAAAGAGGATCTCCAGTAACAGGCTCTGCAAACCTGTCAAGTGCAAGGGGGACTGATTTTAACATTGCCTCCAGCACCATTTCTCTTCTCTGTCCTAAAACTCCACCAGGGCCACGTCAGAACCAAGACATGAAACGCCTTGAAGATATGTCCTGTCTGAGGCAGAGCACTGTCATCTGACCAACTAGAATACTATTTTCAGAAATGTAACTTAAATAAGGAACAGCGAAAAATTTAGCTTATATCACAGTGAAACAGTGACACTCGGGTACAATCCTTCAGAAGATGGGAATGAGGATAACAGTAGCAGGAAAATGTTTTACAGTAATGAGGCAAACTGAAGAGATCTGATTTGATCAAAACCAGGATTCTTTTGAGTCAAAAATTTGAAGGGGAAGAGAGAGATTGGTTTGCACAGAGACTGAGATCCCTGTGAGTAACTGTAAGTAGAGTCATTATGGGAGAGCTTCACAAGAATCATGGACTTAATTTATGCCTGGATGCAAGCAAATTGCTTAACTATGTACTCATCACAATTACAACGTCTGGTGTTGCTTTCTCTTCAGTCCAGATAACTGGGAAAGGCATTGTAAGCATACACAGTGTATAACAGGCCTTTAGATAAGATAGTCTGTTAGATAGCTCAGAAAAAATAAATTAAAAAAAGAAAAAGGAATTTAGAAGGATAATAGAAAGGATTGATCAGTGAAGAAAACTGCTTTAGGGGTCAGATAGTGCAAGTGCAAAGGTCACATAAATAGAACAAGAAAAGGTAATACAAAGGAAATTGAAGTAAATAGATTTATTCTCAGGAAACAGCACAGTAGTATTAGCCCTCTGCCATTCAGGCCATTCACATGCACGGTTTTGCTGTGTTGCAGTACTTGTTGCTATGTTTATGCTGCTAAAAAAAGAAAGAGAAGGCTAGGAGATTCATTCACAACCCTGAGGTAAAAATGACACCTACGGCTTGTATCCACACTGCTGGTGCTGCCACTTCCTGCAGATTTGTTTGGGAAATTACTGGTTGGAATGGCCCAAAATAAATGCAGCAAGTGAGCTAAGGAATGTCAGAGTGCTTATTTGCTGAATCTCTCCACTTAGTTATAGTGAGAATAAGTCAAGTACTCATGAGAAGACTCCTTGAAGCCTTTCAAAATCAAACAGCAACATCTGGGGGTAAAATCCTCCCAGAGCCATGTGAGGCCCCACCTACATATCTGTAGCAGCTGCAGACATAACCCTTACAGGACACTGACAGGAACGAGAGTCCGTTCACTGGACTTCTGATCCCCCATCAGCTACTGCCCTGACAGTCTAACCAGATCAAACCTGAAGGACTTGCTTGAATTTCTGGAAGGAGTTTCAGGAGTGGAAAGTAAACTACAGTTGCCTGTGTCAATGCAATTAGAAAGGCATGAGCTTTCCCACAACACACAAATTGCTAATGGGACCTATGTAGAAACCTTTCCATTTATTTTGTTGATAGCTCCTTAGTCTAAAGTTCCTTTGCCATGCCACAAGACAGAACGAAGCCACACACCCCTTGCTCTTAACCTACAAGGACGCAGTTGACCAACATTGGAAGGCCACTGGTCCATAAATGCTATTGATGTTGGTGGAAGGTTTTTCACAGAGTAGGTCCAGAGAGAGACAATGTATTCTGATGTTTAAGAAGATATGGATCTACAAACAAATATTTTTCACTAAACTGAAGTTGTGTTCCAAGTTCTAAAACTTACCAAGGAAGGAGTTTTCACACAGTTCTCCACAGGATTTTTAGCACGTCCTGTGTTTACGATAACTACACTGGTTTGGAAGACTGTACACAGCAGAAAAGTACGAGTGGAATCCCTCAAACTCAGCAGAACCTCTATGAATGGCTGGAACTGAAACAAAGACTTACCTTTCATTCATGAAACCATCAATGCAGCTGGTACTTCAGAACAGGCTGCGGCAGTATGAAAGTGTACTTGGATATAAGAAATCCGTGTGCAAAAGTGACAAAGTACTCTCTATCACACTGTTACCTGTATGACCGTATAACCACCAATAATTTCTCACATTTATCTTTCCATAGCTCCAAGTAACAAATAAACATCTCTCCTATTTAGAGCCAGGTTTTCAACTCAATGATCCTTATGTGTCCCTTTCAACTCAGGGTATTCCACGAACTTATGATTCTATGATTCTCTGATCTATTTAATAGGCAAGAAATGCCAATAAGGTAAAGAGATATGACCTTTACTCACACCTTCCAGTACTCAAACAACCACATTAACCCAAACCAGCCTGAGCAGCGTGTCTCTACGTGCAATGCTATGTAAGTAGACCATCCCCAGCTGTCCTGTCCATGTCCTGGAGAGCCCAGAGACCAGCTTGAAACAGCAAACACTTCATCTGTAGAAACTGGGAATTGTGAATGTGTCTGATCTGCTCTGCATCAGCTGCTCCTGATGATGATGCACGTAGAGCAGATGGTAGCATGGGTAGCTCTGGGCAAAGCTGGAGCAAACTAGCCAATTAAATTAATCTCTCCTCTGTCAGGCTCGCTCTCAAAATATGATGGTTACACTGGCAGCTGATTTATCACTCAGCCCTGTCTGTTGGCACAGGTATTAGCTGTATGTATTTTATAAGATCACACTACTTTTTATAATTTGACCATTCTGAAATTAAAACCATTTAAATAAACAAATAAATAGCTTGGCACACACTCTCACTGCCCTGCACCCTCAGCCAGTCTTTGACAATTACGCAAAGCAGGTGTGAAGCGGCACCACTCAGGAGGTAGAGGACAGGGAGGATCAGAGCCAGATCCCGAGTGATGGAGCCTGGCAGGTTTCCACTGAAATCAGCGTGCAGCTCCAACAGCGGAGACCATGCCAGCTTCCATAAAGTGTAAGTTTGCTTGCAGCCCTAATATCCAAACTGTTCTGCACACTTCTTACCTGAACAAGTCCATCACTAGAGCTCTCATCACCCTTAGCACCTGGACACAAGGGAGAGATTCGCACAGCATCACCTTCTTACCCAGATGTATCTTCTGGTGACACAGCAAAGAGAAGCAAGGTAGGGCCTCAGATTTTCTCTCAGCAGATGGAAGGAGACACCTGCCAGGTGCTTTCTCATCTCTGTCTTTGGCAGCTCTGGTCACCTTTATTGCTCCTAACATTCTAAGGGTGTTCCTCTAAGAGCATTCAGTATTGCACAACCATGTCCCTATTAAATCTCAGGTGACAGCTGACCCTGCTCAGATCACTATGAATAAGGAACACAGTGGAGATAGCACCTGTCAAAAAGGAAGACCTCGTGAGGGTTTCATTGACTGCTCTCCACTCCTGCTCACTATTAACACCTTCAAGAGCAGTGACCCCTTTGATCCCTTCCCCACTCAATTGAAGATCAAGCCATCAGGCTGGAGATGCTTTGCAGCAGCAAGAGGCTCCCACTGCTCTCAGGGCTGTCCTCAACACCAGGCACACTCCATCACATAAATTCCACAAAGGAGCACACCACACATTGAATCTACACAGGTATTAGCCACCAGTACCTGATAAGATTATTCTTATCTTTGTGAAGTGATGATATTCCTACAGAAAGTTTTAGCTCTGATCTTGACCCAACCAAACCTGTTGTTTGAGGAGTCACTATGACAGTAAAACAACAGCTAAAAAACTGCTAAAAATCTCCCAACAGCCTACACTAAGACAATAAATTCCCTAGCAGTTAGCTGGAGGTTCTTCAAAAACCATTGCTGCTATAGCATATCTAAGAGGTATTTGTACCTCGGAGCTACAAGCCACAATAGGCAGCAGCAGGATGCAGTGGGGACCCATGCAGATAGTGATACCATCAGCCATGTTCCAGTGCAGCAGTCTGGCATCTGAGCTGTTGTGCACTGAGACTGCTCAGTAGCCAGGCCAGGATCCTTCCAAACTTTACAAAAGCTGAGGAAAAAAGGATGCAGTTTCTTTAGCAGCTCCTGCTTGATGAAGGTTTAATCAAATCCAACATTTGTAGGAAATTTCAAACTGCAAACGCAAGCGTATTTTTTTATAGTCATGACAATTAGATACATTTAACAGAGAGATGTGACCAGTTCTCTCAGTTATAGTCATTAGATTACCTCAGCTCACAGAAACAATGGGCAGATCCTAGAATCACAGAATCATAGAATGGCTTGGGTAAAAAGCAACCTTTAAGCCCACCCAGTTCCAACCCCCATGCCACCCACTAGATCAGGTTGTCTAGAGCCCCATTCAACCTGGCCTTCAACACCTCCAGGGATGGAGCATTCACAGCTTCTCCAGGCAGCCTGTACTAGTGCCTCACCACTCTCTGAGTAGAGAATTTCTTCCTTATGTCTAATCTAAATCCACCCTCTTTCAGTTTTAACCATTACTCCCTGTCCTACCATTATATGCCTTTGTAAAAATGCTCTCCATCTTTCTTATAAGACCCTTTACAAATTAAAAGGCTTCAGTAAGGTCTCCCCAGAGACCTCCCTGCTGAACAACCCCAGCTCCTTCAGCCTTTCTTCACAGGAGAGGTGCTCCAGATGTTTTTGTGGCTCTTTGCTGGGCCTGCTCTAGCAGCTCCTTGTCCTTATAGTGCTGGGGCCGCCAGAATTGGATGCAATACTCAAGATGGAGTCTCAGGAGAGCAGAGTAGAGGGAGTCTTGGTTTATAATAGTATCTACTGCTTAAACTCCCAGTCTTACATGTCTTACTAAAAGATATGATCTATTTCATCCATAACTTGTTGGAATCAGCACAGGATTTCTTGAATGAAAGTCTATGGCCTGTGTTGTCAGGATAGATGAATATCATAAGATTCTCTAGCCTTGAACTACCTGTGGCAGAGTTAGAAAATCTTCATGGTTTTACTAAACTCACTGGAATGGTGTTGATTTACATCAGCTGAGAATATATCCTATTTTAAATTTCATCGATTAAAATCAGCATGATAAAACTGGTGTAAGCAGAAAGTGAGCCAGCCCATTTGCATCCTGTGGGGCTATTGAGGAGCAACCCTTTCTCATCCAGATGGTAATTCAGCCCATTTTAGACACTGAGGTTTTTTATTTTCCCACTTGGATTCAGAATTTGTCAGTCATTGTGGGGAAGACAAGGCTGTGAGGTAGGTGCTTAGAGACCCATACTAAATTATGCACAGCAGAAAATCTGCGAAATGTACTTCAAGAGCTGGAAATTGACCATGTGTGACTGAAAATTGCAGAGAGACAGAATCCTAATTTCCAGATTAACTATTTCATCAATTAAAGCTGCATTTGCAATCCTTTCTTATTTGTCTGCCAATCTGCATCTACTGCTAATACAAAGCCATCATCATAATAGAAACCAAAATGGATATTTGATGCCATGTGCATATGGCAGCCTAAGGGTTTTGGGTTTGTTTGTTTTCTTTTGAAAGAATATGAGTTCCAGCTAATTAGTTTTTTCATGTAGTTGCATTAGTTTGTAGAATTCCATAGTTCCTATTAAGTAGAGACAGGTAATTAAATGAGAAAATGAAGCGAGCTTTGCCGCATGCTTTGTGTTTACGGAGTTGAAAGGGCAGGGTTTATATTTAGGATAATGTGATAGCTGGTTACACAAGAATAAACAACTGCTGCTGATCCACCCAATTCTCTACACATGCTGCAAGTGTGCTTCAACGCTCAAGCCTCTCAGAAGTCCAGCTGCCTCCTAAGTGTGTCTTCCATCTCTGTAAGGTCCAGCCCCTGATGTTACTGCACTAAATAGTGCTTGACATACTTTGCTTAAATCCAAATTAAAGTTTTAGGGCCTCAACTGAGATTCTGTGAGCTGAGGCAGCCCAGAACTGCCAAACTGCTTGCAAAGACAATGGTGTCATTAGCAAAAAGCAGGTCCGCAGGTGGGAAAATAGGGACCGAAAGCAATGTCAATGGGGCAAACCTGCAACCTTGAAAATTTCACGAAAACCTGCCTTGCTCTCTGCATCCAAGCTCAATTACTCCAATATATGTACATTGTATTGGGCTTATGTGGCAAGGTTTTAGTAGCTGGAGGCTGCAGGGAAGGCCTCTGTAAACAAAGCCCGGCACTGCCCCATGTCAGATTAGAGCCAGCTCCAGCTGCTCCAAAAGGGACCCACCACTGCCAGAGCTGAGCCATGAGCAATGCTGGGTGTGCTCTGGGAGAGCAGATGGAAGAAAGGGAAAAACACTGCACAACAGCAGCTGGGAGAGAGGAGTGAGAAACGGGAGAGAAACAGCCCTGCAGGCCCCAAGGTCAGTGCAGGAGGGCAGGAGGTGCTCCATGTGTGGAGCAGGAGTTCTCTGCAGCCCAGGAGAGGTCCATGGTGGAGCAGGCTGTCCCCCTGCAGCCCATGGGCACCACACAGAGCAGATCTCCACGTGCAGCCATGGAGGAGCCCACAGTGCAGCTGTGGATGTGGCCTAGAGGAGGCCACAGCCCATGGAAAGTCCCCGCAGGAGCAGACCCTGAGCTGCAGCCATGGAGAGGAGCCTGCGGTGGGGCAGGAGGTCTGGGGGACCCATGCTGGAGCAGCTCCTGAAGGATGGGCCCTGTGGTACAGAGCCATGGTGGAGCAGTGCTTGAAGAGCTGCAGCCTATGGGAAGCCCATGCAGGATCAGTTCAGGAAGGACACAAGAAGAGGTGACAAGCAGCTTCCAGGGTACACGATGCCACTGCCAATCTGCAGATCAAACCTGAGAAGGTGAGAGGAGCAAGGGAAGGCTACAGCCAGCTTCTCCTGCTGGTAGATGAGCAGAGCCTCCCCCTAACTTGTCCCCTGGCACCTGAGGCTGCCTCTTGGTGAAGTGTTCTTCCCTGTGCTTATTAAGTTTTAAGGAAATATTGCTTCATTCTAAAATCACCTTTTCAAACCTCATTTGTACTCATCTCCCTTTAAATTGATTAACCATTACAATTGACTACATTTTTGATTTGCTTTTGATTTTGATTAACTTCTTTTGAACCTTTTGCACATCCTGAACTCCCATATACAGAGATCCCTTGTCTCTGAAATTAATACCTCATATTCTGCCACTTTTAAAGATATATGCTCTTTGGCTACAAGCTAGCAATATTGAAACTCTGAAATTCTGAGTTTATGCCTTTTTTTAAAAAAAAAAAAAAAAACGTTAATAAAAAGCATATTACCCCGAATATTTATTTCAGGGCTATATATCTACAAAATTGTTTGCAGTTCCAACACAGTGAGGTTTTTTAAAGTTTTGTGGGGGTGAGGAGAGAGTTGGGTTGAATTATTGTTGGAACATCTGTGTGAACTGAGTCCAAAAAGAAGCGGATACTGTCATAAATCTAACCATTTTCTAAAGTACATTTTGGAATTTTTGTGGTCATTATTGTGCTGGACAGAGTGTAGAGTACGTGGCATTTTTGATTCTAGAACAGAATCAGATGAACTGCTTCCTTATCCGTAAATCACATACTACATTACTTAAATTACTCAAAAACCCACAGTCTCCAGCTGAGATTAAGCCCTTATTGTACAGACAAGTGGCAAGAGATAATACTTATTCTTAAGAATTTACGATACGCATAAGCAAAAAGTTAAAGGCTATCAACAGTGAAACTATTCCCATTTTTCATAGAGAAAGCCATGGCAGGGGGAGCTGAGGGCAAGTGATTTTAATTCTGTCTTGCTGAAGTTCAGCCATATCTTTAAAAACATTCAGGTCAATGTGACCTCACCAGAAGCCATCTGGGTTTTAGGTGTTTGAGTGGATAATTCCCTTTTCTGGATAGTATAGAAATGACACTGCTGCGCCTCTCATCGTCCCTGCTGGGACAGGAGATACACACCAGCTGCAAATGGGAATTACTAAGACTCACTCACTAGGGTCCAGAAAGTATATTGAGATCCTCTATGGAAAAGAGATGCAGAAGCAGAAGTACTGTCCTTCTGTAACCATGTCTTTATTTACTCATCCAGGCTGGCCCCTTTGCCCACTCTTTCTTAGTAACTCCCTGCTTGCTTTAATGAAAGTCCAAAGATAGGATCAGCTCAGCAAAGTCCTGATATTTGAAGTTATTTCACTACACACTATCAGATCCACAACTTTAGATACCTCCTTTAGATGTCTATACCTAGTCTAGTAATAAAAACTTTCTACATATTCTATAGCAAGAAATGGGCATCATTACTGAATGGTTCTTCTGACCCTATTTATTCTGAAGTCATATGAATCTTTCTCTAAAAGCACCTCTTCCTCTCCTGTCATCATTAACAGGTCTAGACATTTGGTTAGGTACGTATCTGTAATCATGTGGAAAAATCCCAGATACTGAACCTTGAATGATGGCTTTCAAGGCCTCCAGCTGACATCTAAATGTACTAAAATACCTTTTAAAATCCAGGCCTTAATGCCTGAAGACTCCCTTCTGTCCATCTCTTGTTTCCCCTAAGCTGTACATGTTTCAGAGATCCAGGCAACACAGCAAACAGCTGTGGGAGAGGGCTTCTGTTTGAGCTCAGCAGGCAGACTGTCTCTGACACTGGCTTTGAATCCACCTCAACCCCTGCCAGAGGCTCTTTCCAGACCTGAGCTGAAAGCAGTTCTGAGAGCATCAGGGTCTCCCATTTCTCTGCTGAAGCTGCCGCATCCCGCCTGTCTGTGATCACACTCTGGATTTTCTTTGTAGAGGCCCATGTGATGCTATGTTCTGTGTTTTCGATGAAAATAGTGGCAATAACATACCAATGTTTTAGTTGTTGCAGATTTGTCTGCTTCTCACGCTGCACTGCCAGCAAGGAGCTGGGGCTGCACAAGAAGGTGGGAGAGGACACAGCCAGGACAGGTAATCAAAAAGATATTCCATATCATATGATGTGCTCAGCAATCAATGCTAGGGTAAAGAAGGAGGGGAGGGGGGGACAATTGGAGTGATAGCATTTGTCTTCCCAAGAAACCATGATGAGTCCTGCTTTCCTGGGAGTGGCTGAACATCTGCCTGCTGATGGGAAACAGTTAATGAATGTTTTGCTTTGATTGAGTGCAAAGCTTTTACTTTACCTGGTAAACTGTCTTCATCTCAAGCCACAAGTTCTTGCCCTTTTGATTTTCTGATTCTCTGACCCATCCCATCTGGGGAGAGTGAGCATGGTGCTGAGCTACCTGCTGGGCTAACCCACAACATCAGCCCACCAAAACCTGTGTTCAGAGCTTGCTGAGAAGGAGGGATCCAACCAGCTGCTCTGTGGCTCTGAAACAGGCAGAAAAAATATTCTCTTTGCATTTTTTATGCCTAATTTAATGGAGTAACCTTCTGCTCTGCTTCTCTGGAAGTCAATGATACATCCACAATATCACTGGATCAGCAATACCTGTTTTGAAAGTGAACTCCTAGGCTATTTTTAAGAGCTGAATCAGCTGCTTTGTTATTTCATTCCAAATGCCAGAGGGAAGCAATCCTGGAGCAACAATCTCAAGAGCACCACTTCCCACAAACATTTCACGGCAACCAGAGGTTCTAAAGAAACTGGAAAGCAGAGCTGGCATCACTGGATGAAACAATAAGAGCCCAGCAACATCAGTAAAGAGTAGAATACTGTTCCTAAGACTAATATGATAGTGAGTCTGACCTTTAGTGTAATGGAAGTGAAGGATTTAGAGCAGTATGAAATTACACTCCCTTCTAGAAATAATTGTTGGCCTTGTTTACATAACTTGCCTGGTAGATAACAGAATTACAACTTACAACAACAGAATTGTCTCTGTTATCCCAAGACCTGATTTCCAGAGCAAGAATAGGCAAAGAAAAGGTACCATATCTAGGCTCACTCCACCTTCCACCTTTTCAGTAAGCATGCATATCTCCGAACCAGCTTGCAGACCAATGTGTGCTGCCTGGCTGAGCAAGCCTGAAAAGCTTTTTTCTGTGCAGTTGCTCTAAGTCTTGGGCACTCCAGAGGGCACACTCCAGCAATGCCTGCAGCCATCATTACAAATTTATCGTCTATGCAATCAGCAGAACTGCCTGGCCCTCAAGTTAAGTCCTAACCCCACTAAATGGGTTATTATCTTCTTTGGGATCATGAGAATATTAAGGCCTCAAAGAAACTGAAGCACCATCACTAACTTGCAGGTTAAGAGTGAAGCCCTTCACTTCCCAAAATGCCACGTTTCCTTCTCCCTTCTGCTCTCAGTAGAAGTATGTAAGTACCCATAGTAAGGGAAAAGGCAGTGAACACACGAGGTGATCGATCATCTTCTTTCCCTCCTGCTCAGCAAATCTTATACTCAAGCACCTAAAGGGATTAAAAGCAGGAAGTCCAGATATTATCAAAGCTGTAAACTCTGTGCAGAAATACCCAGCTATCCCATCCAAGCCCTGCGTTAGTTCAAACTTCCAAGTTCAAGAGGAAATGTCAGGTAACCTGCAGGAATTACTGGGGACATTACTGAAACAATCATGAAGAAAGCAAGAAAAACAAAGCAATTCAGATATTCTGCCTAAGAGAAAACAAAGATAACATTGTCTGATCCCTCACAGAAATGGATGCAATAAATGCATTTATTTGATAAGCACAGGTGGGTTTCTCATATCTGGTGGATATCGCATACTAATGAAAGCAAATTAAACCAACCATGCAAGTTGAGGTGCGTCTGTACTAGAGGATGCAAAACAAATTAGGAATATTTAAGACACAAAAAGAGGTTTAGCCATACAGAGCTTGACTAGATTTAATTCATCCTGCTGAGAATAAGGGTAAATTAACCTCGCTGAGCTCCAGGACGTCACAGCTGGGTTGCCACCCCTCCCTGGGATGGTTCATCAAAAGCTGTGCTGGGGACTTCTTCACTGAAAGCCTTCAAAAGCTGCACCCTGCTCTAGATATAGGGGTTGGGCCAGATGGACTCAGAGGTCCCTGCCAACCTCAACCATTCTGTGATTCTGAGCTTTACTCCTCAGCATTCCAACTGGTCTAAGCAAGTAAGTAATGCCCTTATATCAAAGTGTCAGCATTGTTGTCGTGGTGACAGCTGCACCTGACCTCATCACAGAGGCGGACAAGGTAAAGGTTTGTTTTCTATCTGGTAGAGCCATGTCTGACTGATATTCTGAAAGTATTCCCTCCCCTCCTAGAAAAAACAAAAACACTATTCTTGTTCTTAATATCCCAGCAAATGTCTGTAGCTCAGTTTCTTGCAATGGTCATCCTGCTTTCCTTTAGAAATGTACTGGACAGAGGGAAGTGTCAGCCCCTACACACGCTTTCTTGGAACATCCAAAGGGCCTGTAGAGGAGAGACAGAAAACTAATGAGGCTTCATAAGAATTTAAGAGATTATTATATAACACTGATGTTTTTAGACGTCACATAGTGTGTGAATGAAACGATTTAAAGTGGTAGTAAATACAAGCTGCAATATCTTCCAATGCGGATGATATACATAATATATGTGATAATGCAAACACTTATCACAGAGTGTTCTGGTTTCTTTTTCATTGTCATGTTCCAGGCCCATTCCAGGGCCACAACTCATACCTGCTTATCGAGGGTTAAAGTGGCCTCCAGTGAAAGTATCTCAGTGCAATATTTCTAAGGCATAACAGCAGCCATGTCCCGCTCGCCCACCCGCAGGGCCTCCCCTGGGAAGGAAACTCTTGTTCTTCCTGTACTCTCTACCTGCAATGAGTAGGAGTTTCATGCTGGTGGGATTGGAAAATTGAGGTCTTGAGATGGTGAGTGAGAGACGACAGGGCTGCAGTGAATGATAGAGTCCATTTTAAACAGCATTTTCTTGTTCCTAAACACTTGAGTGCCAAGTAAGCCTGCCACAGGTCTGTGTCTGGGCTGCTGAAGCTGGAAAACCTGAAGTCTTTGTTTAAACTGGAATTAAAACTATGTGTTTTAAATCCTGTGAGCCTCAGGCAGAAGAGCAAACAATGAGAAAGCCTTGAAGGAGGTCTTAGGTCTGCAACCATGATTGCAGACAGACAACAGATGCACAGTTAATGCCCCATGATATGATAAGCCATGAAGAGAATCATGCTTCTACACTAACTCATGGCACTGTTTTGTGTTCCCAAAAATTTATAGTTGCTGCTGTGTGGTTCAGAGGATGGTCACAGCAGGAGGCTCCCCTGGTACTCCTAGACTGGTGGAAACCTGTTTGTAAGTGCACAGATGCACAGCTCGGAAGGTATTTCGCTTCCTACAATTCCCATGTGAAATTTATTATTAATCTCCAATGTGTCTCAGTACCGGGGCTGTAAAACAAAGATCATACCTTGCCTGGATGATTTAGATCAGAAGATTTTCAGAAAGATGACTGCCTTGCATTAAGTGTTCATACAGCATCAGCGATGTGCGGTTGTGGTCTCAGCAGGCATCTCTCAGTTGACGGAAATAAAAAAAAAATTCCAATAAACCAGAAGGAAGAAATAAGATCAATTTTAGGATGTACAGCTGCAGCTCTAATGCAGAAAAAATGGTTCAGTGGATACTCAGTTTCTCCACTGAACTTAGAATAAATGGCAGGCTTAGGAGAGAAAAAAAAAATCAATGAAGGAAATATCCGTTAAGAATCACTTTCATTTTCTCCTCCATTTTTAAGAACCGAACATGATGCATCAGAAAATGATGCATCTTTTAAAAACACATATACTCAAAACAATTCTGTAAGAAGATTAAAAATTCTATATCTCAGACTACAGCAGAAAACGAAGAACATAAATTTTTGTAATGACAATGGACTTCTAAAAGAAAATCGTGTATCAACTCTAATAAAATATATTTAAGAAATCCTCTTTTAGCAGTCATTGAGAACAACATAAACTTAAACAAAGGCTCTCCTAAACTTTGTAAATTCATTTTGAAATTGAAGTCACAATATGATTTTCACAAGAAAAAAATGAAATTTTAATTTCATAATTTCAAAATTAAATAATATTTTTTCTGGAATCAGTGAAATGCTTCAGAAATATCAGCACACACATAAAAAAAAAAAAAA
>WBMW01005902.1:132378-361449 GCA_013396635.1 Penelope pileata
ATAAAAATGAATTGACTGACTCAAAAAATGATTGTCCAAAGGGATAAAATGTAGTTCCCTTGACTGAACATTCTGGCCAGCTTTGAAGATGGGCAGCATTGTCATTGGACAAGGCAGCAAAAACAACAATATTAACCAATAACTCATATTTATGTCAATTTACACAGTGCCTCAAGAAAACTCTAATGTGATTCTCCTCTTTCCAATTCAGTATTGACATCAGCACTTCAGTGGACAGCTTCCAAAGGGCACATAAACCACCTCACTTCCCCCAAAAAAGTCTCTGCAGCAATTTTGCTTGCAAAAAAATAAGGACAGGTTCCTCTCACTGTCCATAAGCAGATGTTTTCTGGAGGAATAGTGGTTGCTTTATGTTTGTAGGACCTGTAAGATAGTCACAGAGGTCATAGTCTGGGCTGCTGAAAAGCGGTAACAAATCAGAGTCTGAGCTCTGGTTTTGGTGGGTGAAGTAATCTCAATTTTCATGTGGTGGTGTGTATTAGAGCAAATTCAAGAGAGATGTCTGATCAAAGGGTTCAGCCTGAAATAAATAAAAATAGCACTAGCCTTTTCTCTTCTGAGAAGTGGCAATTCAAAGCTTGTCTGGATGAAAGCAACTTTTAATCTCTGTTGCCTGTCTGGGTTTGAACAGGTAGGTTTTATGCAGTGTTTGCGTTTGAGATCTGTAGCGCTACTTTTGGAAGCAGGGAATGTTTCTAGGCTAATGGGGACACATACAATACTTAATATAGAAAATATCTATATATAGCAATTATACATAGGTATACTTGTAGTATCCTACAGGTCCATTGCTTCCTGATGGAGACGTTAACATGAACCATTAAGCAACACATTGATTGAGTGTTAGCAGAGAGCTCTCATCTTCAGTATTGCCATAGGATTTTAGAACAGGCAAAGAGTTCCTAAGAGATATCACTGCACTGAAAGGTTATTATAAGATACTTTTAACATAGGTTTCTGCCAGAAATGGTGTTTAACATGAAATACATCGCACTTTTTTTTAAACATTTATTTTGCTTGTCTTCTATATTAATTCTAAGATACTATGCATATAACCCATACTTTTAAAATTAACTCTCTTGTTTGTGATTACTGTGCATGAATTCATGAAGGACATTACAAGTATATATTAACTGCTGCCTGTGTGGTTCTCTTAGTAGTCAATTTTTAAAGTACTGTGTTATTGAGCTATAAATTTTCCCACAGCAGAAACTGAGTTCTGAAAGGTTTCCTGTGGGACACTTTTAGCTTTATCCTGATGAAGGTAATAAATAAGGTAAGTAATAGTCTAAATATGGTAAGTAATAGTCAGGAGGAGAATGCATTTGAGTGGAAGGACTGCACTAACAGGCCCCTCATTTAACTGCAAAGACCCATTAGATGTTACAGGATTTATTTACACCTAGAGGTACACGTGTGACCTTCTCCCAGCCTGGCAGTTGCAGCCAGTTCCTCACCACTTTGTGTTAGTATCAAAGACACCAAGACAGGCTTTAGAGCAGCAAAATAATTGCTTTGGAAAGAAGGGATATCTGGGTTTCTCTGGCCAGCAAGGCTGATATTTCTGTGACCAATATACCACTGTCCTCAAGGACCCTGCAAGTGATTAAGGACACAGCTAGTGACACCTAGTGCTGTAATAGCCACAGCAGAAGAGCAGGTTCATTGCTTTGAATCAACTCTGTAACTGTTGCATTCCAAGGCACCACTTTCAGTGTGAATGTAGGATGTTTGTATTTAAAAAGCAAAAATGCTGTCTGCTCCCACAGACTGGGAAATCCCTCCATGCTGCCGCTCTGTCAGGTCCTCATTTTGATAACATTCAACTGCCCACACCAAGGTCATACTAAGTGCAAATGAAAATTTTGTTGTAAATCAAAAATTCTCATTAAATTTCATCCAATTTCTTTTTTTCAGTTTATTAAACTTTTCAACTTAAAAGTTCCATTTATTCCTTAAATTTTCTAGTGATTTTGTTGGTAGCAAACCACAATATTGCAATTCCAGTTTGCGGATCTGATTTAAACTGTACAGGAGCAGCAGTGTTCCAAAGAAAGAATTCATTGCTTGCACCAAGTGATAACAGATCAGAACTATAATTTATTAGAATAGGTGCATTTTTAATCTTTTAACTTTTAAGTCAATTCACCTTTTTTATTTCCCTTTCAAAAGGATTGTTTCAGTCACAAGAATGAGTGCTTGGAAACGCTGCTGTGGTATTGCTTCTAAGGTTGTTCAGTGCACTTCCTGGCCATCCACCTTGTGATGTGCAATCAAAAATAGAGGCCAGAAGCCAGGTAATGAGCCCATCCACTGTGGAGCAAAGCTGAAACCCCCATGAAAGACCTTTTAAGTGAATGGTGTTGGAGTTTCCCACTTAATTCATTTTAAGTGTTTCTTCACAGCACATACTCATTCAATTTAGCTGTTGATTGGCATTTGTTGGCAGCTTTGCTGAAACATATCAGCAGATGCGGGTGAGATATCTAAGGAAAGGCGATAGACAAGCTAAATTAAAAATAACACTTGTACGAGCAATGAAAACCTTTCGTCTTCCCTTGTTGAATGTAGTTTTTAAGATGTTAATGTATATTCCCCTAAGTGTGAGTTTCAAGAAAATTAGGTATTATAGGAATGAGATTCAAAATAGTAGCTGTGTGTTAATATTGTCATTACTTGAACTGAAAAATCTACAAAAGGCTGACTTGATAAATAATACTAAAACACAAGTGCATACGCTTGGGATACACTAATTTTCACTTCCACTTTCCAAGTCTGTTCCACATGTTGCAAGTTGTTTGAGCTCAGTGAAATCTGTCAAGAAGTATGCATTTTGTCCTTATCATCTGCATTAGAGAGGTGCTAGAAGCCAGGAGCAGAGATAGTGCATGCGTTGTGTGCAGAGAGTATGAAACCATCTGAACTTCAATGCTCTGCAACTCATTGAGCAATGACACAGCAAATGAGGTGACATAAACCTTGGCTGACTTTGACATCTCCATAACAGTAATCTAAGTTAAAGCCCCTAACCCCGGCAGATGAAATTCCCCTCTAGATGCTTCAAAAGTGTCTTCTGCTCATAAAAATGTAAGCACATGCATGTGTCTGAGTGAGTTATTTCTCAGCAAATCCTGCATATTCCTCCTCCCCAGCTGTCTAAGTCCTTAATGAATCCATAATGCATATAAATTAATTTTGGATAAGTGCTACTGGGAGTATCAACTGGACAACACAATCCACTTCTGTGGCACTACAAAAGATTGTTTTATTTAGAAGAAAATTGTATCCTTGTTATCTTTGCCAGTTGTCAGATCTAAGGAGCTGCTTTTACAAGAGAAAAATTTCAATGACAAGTCTAAGAGTCATGGGCAAGATACGGTGAGGGAATCTTTTGCTATCACAGCCTTTAGTGCATTAGACCTTATGCTCAAACAGTAGATTACTGTCTTCATATCTTCAATTTGGCCCTACTCAGCAACATTAAATTCAATTCTAAATCAGAAAACAAAATGATAATCTAATTTATATGGAAAAAAAAAAAAACTGCTATCACCATAGCTCATGTTGGAGCCTGCCATGGGCATAAAATTCCACTGAATTGTTAGTATTAGATATAATCAATAGATATGGGATCAGAATGATTATCTTATATTGGAGCTGTTAGATCAGCAATGTCACTATCTTCTGTTTAATATTTCAATGTAAGTCTCAGCAGCAGCAATTTCATACTTCTGATCTGAATGTGAGACATTCATACTATTCCATGAATACAAGGAAAGACATTTGACTTCCTAGATCAGCAGATAAGGACCTGGGAGGTCAGTGAATCAGGCTATGTATTTATTGGATTAGCAATTCTGCAAAGTCATTTTAAGAAATGCAAAGAAATTCTTCTGTCTCACTTGACTTGATGCCTTGTTATTCACAAAAACAGAATTCATGACCCTTTCATTTAAAGGCTTTTGCTTCCTGTCTAAATCTTAAATCAATTCTGTTACCTCTGAGCACTGCACATTTAATTCTGACATCTCTTCTTGAATTTGCTTTGAATTCCTCAAAGTCAATGCTGCCTAGATAAGCAACCTCTTTCTGTTTCAATTTCTGAAAATAACAGATACACAGTGTCTAGAATGGGTTTCACTTGCATGTATGTGGAAATCATTTCAGAGATTTTCAGACTTTCCTATGCTAAGCAATGTTTCAGTTCATCATAAATCTCTAGGCTTTTAGCATTACCATGCAGGACTAGGATGTTCTTTATCAATAATGAGTCTAGTCAGGGTGAGAATTGCTGTCAGACACGGCTTTGAGCAATAATAAGACTAACGCTCAGTTCAGAACTGAACTTCTGGGGAGTGAAAAGGGTAAATTTTTGGTAGGTGACAAGGGCAAATTATGAGGTGCATTCAGAGAGGTTCTGGCTGATTAACTCAACATGGGATACACCTCTTAGAGATGCCCATCTCTCAGTTTTTAAAAAGCTTTTAAAATGCCCTGTCTAGACTAGACGTCTGTTTTTAGACATCCAAATTTATCTGGGAAGATCCTCACCCATAATGAAGGATAATAACTTGTAGTATCAAAGACTTGGAAATAGGAGAGATTGATCATATGTTCATCCACATTTAGCAGTAGCCAAACTACTTTAGGTGTAATAAAAGTTGGCTAGTGTGCAGACAAGAAAGGAGATAAATAAAATGTTATCACCTGGAATTTAGTAGTTTTCATCAAGGACAGTATTTAAAATTTGTGTGAGGTAATGAATAGTGCTGGAAGTTGTAAAAGAAAAGAAACAAGGCTTTCTTGATCAATCTATCAGTTCATCAACTAGTTAGGTCAAGTCATTTCCATCAGTCAGGTCAATGAGGCTGCAGATGATTGGTATTCACCCACTGTAATGCAAAAATTTGGAATAGAAAAGATCATTCTTCAGTTTCTCAGCTCTAACTCTAAGGAGTTAAGATGAATATAAAGTGTGGATGATTATAGCCAAACTTGCTTACTTCAGAATTCACTCTGAACAATTGTTTGAGACAGGATGTTGGCTGTAGACAAGCTGTGAGCAATTCTCATGGTCTGTGCTTCAAAATGAAAATAAATGTTGAGCTGCACAGCAGCATTTTTCATCTTCAAAATGTTTAAACATCACAGTCTAAATTTGTTCCACTTGAAATCAGTGAAAAAGGTCTTGTGTTCTGTTGGAGTAGGATGGCGACCATTATCTGAAAGATCTCTAAATTACTCTGAAAATTAAACCAAATCTTTTTTCTAGTTTTGAAATAAATGCTATTTATCTTCAGAGAATGTAAGCCTCTAGTCACAGAAGACCATTGAGCTTAGTTTATTGGTGGGTATAGGAGGTGACTTGCTAATTTGGTGTAGACACACCTGAAAAAGACACAGAATTGCATTTTTGCTGAGGAAAGAAAAAGAAAAAGAAAAAGAAAAAGAAAAAGAAAAAGAAAAAGAAAAAGAAAAAGAAAAAGAAAAAGAAAAAGAAAAAGAAAAAGAAAAAGAAAAAGAAAAAGAAAAAAGTAAGAAAAGAAAAAAGGAAGGAAAAAAAGGAAGAAAAAAAAGAAAGTTCGACAGGCTAAAAGATGAAGCTAGACAAATTTTACCTTGAAATCAGATACCACTTCCCAGCATTCATAGTGATGAGGCATTGGATTATATTTCCAGAAAAGGTCATACCTTTACCAGTCTGACTTTGTCGTATCTAGAATCACAGAACCATAGAACTCTTAGAGTTGGAAGCGGCATTTAAAGGTCATCTGATCCAACCCCCCTGCAATGAACAAGGAATGTGGCTTCCACCACCTCTCTGGGCAACCTGTTCCAGTGCTTCACCACACTTACCATAAAAAACATTTTCCTTAAATCTAAACTAAATCTTCTCTCCTTTAGTTTGAAAAACTCACTTTAGACATTGAAATGAGAAGCTTTAGAAAGAACCAGTTTTCTTCAGCTCCATGTCAGTGGGGATAGAGGTATTTCCAGAGAGTAAATGACACTTGAAGCAGGCTGAACCATTCTCTAAAGGTGCCATTCCTCCTCACAGATCATACAGAGCCCATGTCTGAGATCATGAAGTGCTGTTGGGTAAAGGCAGCCATGCTGCTGATTGGGAGGTCTCACATAGATTACAGAGTTTGGCTGGTGCAAACCCAATCCAGTATCAATTCTGTTCTTTCAGAAAGGGATATACAATGAGTTTCTGGTAAAAAATATGTGCTTGTGGGTAGATAAGAGGAGAGAGAAGGTCGGATGATGATGGTCATTCCTGGAAACACACCTTTTGTCATCTATTTTATTGCTGTGTCCTGAGGAGTGCAAAATTACTTGGTTTGCCCCTCATATCCCAATAATATGTGTGCCTTTACATTGATATTCTGACTATTCTAAAGTGCAACGGCATTCTATGCCTCGGCCTGTTGTTTGTAGGAGTCAAAATGTTTTTCCTTCACTGATTAGGTGACTTGAGATACAGTCATTTTTTCCACTTCTTTGTTGCATCACAAATTCATCACTGCAGGGTAGAGAATATTCTTACTCTCATGCTAAAATCAATAGTGAGACTTGGGAAATGTCCTTTGTACAAGGTTGGAAGAAATCTTGGGAAGTTTTTGTCTTTTTCTGCAACATGGGTCATAGATCACCAGCCTGGGTTTTCAGAACATCTTCTATTCAGACAGATTATGAGCTCTCCTTTGTTGATCTTCTAAGGCTGTCTGGACATGGTCCTGGGCAGCCAGCTCTGGTTGGCCTTGATTGGGTGTTGGAGTTGGACCAGAGAGACCCAGAGATCTCTTTCAACCTCAGTCATTCTGTGATTCTCTTGAATATCCTGCAAGAGTCTTTAACACAGTCTTTCCTTTCCTGCTTAGAGAAGATTTTTCTCTTTGATTCCAATATACTTCAGCTTGTCCTTGCTCCAGGGAGATTTTAGACTGGAGCAAGGGCTTGCAGGGGACAAACAAGCTTCAATGAGATCACCTGCAGAGAAACAAAGCTGTGCTCATCTCATTGAGGTTGGCTAATTTGGGGGTTAGCTTTAACTTCAGAGTCCTGTTCACAGACTTCAGCCTTATTCACGTGGATAGGGAGTTATCTGTATTAATAAGCAATAATAACATATGAGAGAAGACATATAATCATTTTCTCTGTACTGAAAGAGTGATAACCTCCATCAAAGCAAATAGCATCTCCAAAAGGGACCATTTATTAATGTGTCAGTAGAGCACAGAAGAAAGATGGGATTATTTCACATTCACAGCTTGTTTCTGCAAACTCAGACTATATGCATGCGGATCATAAAGTCAGCTATCCTGTTTATAACCTCAGTTCCCTTTCCTTCTGATTGTTTGGCTTCTTCTGAACTCTCAGTCTCATATTTCCCATTTTATAGGACATTTCCCAGCATATTTTTCTGGCAAGTAACCAGAGGTCAGCTATGAAATGGTGGCTTTGCATGAGATTCTCATTTACTTTCACTGAGCTTAAACTTAAATACATAGTCTCAGCAACTAACTCTCCATACTGAGAAGATAATAACAAGACCTAGCTCACGTCTTTAGTTTCTAGGACATTTATATCTCCATCATCTACAGAGGCAGCCTAGATTGGACCAGCTGAATTTTAGATATCTGAAGTTGGGTTAGATTAATCCTAATGCTTTGACACTCAAGGGTTTGTAAATCTTCTTTCCATACAGCCTGTACATGTGACAGTTTACATCTTTTTGCTCATTTTGCAAGCCAGATGAGATTAGTCAGCTTTGAACTCAGCATGGCCAATGAAGATTTATATCCACCGAGGGAATACCAAAAGTCTTTATGGTCCTATCAAAATGGTACCCAGAAAATGGTTTTAAGAAACAAAGTGAAGCCTGCATTTATAGACCCTGTGCAGAACAGGGAACATGATTTGCCACTGCAGACACTTTAATACTTTAATGAGCTATTTAATAATTTCATTCAATAGAGCCAAACACCAATCTGGGTAACTTAAATTTTCATCTTCATCATCAGATACACAACAAATGACCTGAAAAATATTGTGAGTTTTCAGTAATTCCTTTAAAAAGCAAAGAAGAAGAAGTGCTTATACCAGAGAGGTAAGGTGGCAAAAGCATCTAAAAGACCTTAGGTTAGTGAGAATAGTACCACGCCAGGAGAAAGGCTGAGAAATAAAGCAAGCAGCAAAGGAGACCTTGCTCATCGTATCTTCCACAGTGCTACCATTTTCACAGCACAATGAATCCTTTTGAAATGGTGTCTTTCTATTATGCATCAACAGGAAAGTTAAAAAGCATTTTTATTAGCAATATGTCTCAGTGGTGCACTCAGAGATCAGCTAAAAGCTTCTTTGAATAGTGAAAATGCTAAGTACCAAGTACAAAATATTTCCTGCAATACAAGGCTTTTCTGCAAACCAAAGCCCAAAGCCAAACTCTAATGTACCCTCATGCCAAGTCACACACACACACACACACACTGAAATAAAGAATTGGGGCACCAACTACCATTGATATCTCTAGATCCTTTTCTGAAGTAATACAAATTTGTGGCTTCTCTGCTGTCATCTAACTGATTTTTGGAATAGTTTTTGGAATAGGACCTGTACATTAATTCCAATCAAAGGTTGCCTGTTTGAATATAAGCTGTTTTCCATTATCCTGACACTAAAGAAAATAAGCAGGACGAAGAGGTAGACATGTTAAGATCTGTCTTCACTTTGCTAACGGTGAAGAGTAAAGTTCTGGCCCCATAGGGGTAGTAAATGTATTTTTAAAATTGACTTAAGTGGAGTTAGAATTTCATGAACATGAGGAAGACACTGACCAAAATTCTTCCTGAAACAAAAATGTCCTCATCGTATCCCCAGGGATGGTATTCCCACTGCAATGAGACACACGGGTAGAGAGTTGCACAGGAAATCAAGGAAAATCGGGGAGTTTGTTATCTACATAATACATGCAAAAATATATTAATTTCAACTGTAGAAGTTACACAGATAAAAGCAGCCATTCAGAGATAAAAGCAGCCATTCAGATGCAATCTTTATTCCATATATATGATGCAAATGGTGGAAGCAGTGTAGGATGGGACAAAATGCACACTATTACAGCCTCTGCGCTAAGTATTCTAGTGTCCTGTCACGCTCCTAACAGCTGATGTGATAATGAACAAATGCCAATACAAAAAATCCTTAATAAAGTAGTGTACTTGCACTGTCTACTGCGATACCTTAGGACATGAGCATTGTCATTTCTAGCAGATGACCTTTCTCCTTTAGGTCACATCTTTCATATTCTGCAGTGTTGAAGGACTAAGAAGTCTGAAGCGATGGTGGGGCAGGTTTACATCCACATATATTCATCACATCACTCTTGTATTCTGCTAAGTCCTTCTGTTTCTCCTTTAACTGGAGATGCACAGTGAAGACAGAACAAAAGCAAATATGTTAACTGCAAATTTCACTCATTATAATAATGTGGCTTTATCTTCATTCTTATAGAAATGCAACTGGCTTAAGTAGTGGGAAAATCTCACTACTTATACCCATATTTAAAGCATGTTTGGTGAAGACTTTCACGTAAATTATTCTGTTTTCAATTGACTAGGTTACCTCAGGGGAAAAAAAAAAAGGAAAAAAAAAGAAATAAATTTGTTTCTCTTCGATGCAACATGTATTTTATATCTTAAGAAGTGCATTTTTAAGCAAATTTTGTTTTAGTGTAAGTTTATTGTAATTTATTGTACTCTTGAGCGACTTGTTTGTAAGGCATTTATTTAATACTTTAATCCCTTGCTGTATTAACATGCTTAAAAAATTGACAAGCTCCATGACCTAGTTCCAATTACAGGATGTAATGCTGTAATTCTAATTCAGGAATTGTCACAGAAAATTTCATAAAGGTTTAAATGAGCAAATAAGTATTATAAGAGGCAGGATCAGATAAGTACAATAAGAGGTAGATGATTGGTACAAGTAATTGAAGCCAAGAAGTGAAATCTGAAAGGTTCTTCAGAAACACTGCCATGTTACTTCAAAGATTGTAGTCCCCAGAAGGGAAGAAGTGATGGAAAAAACACATAGCTCCAGACAATTCAAGCTTTCTAGAGACTTTCAGCAACTGAAATTCTGCTCTTGAACATCACAGGTGCTCTAAAATAAACCACTGCTTTTGAAAGATCCCTCACCATGTTTTGGAAAAAGGATTAACTGACATGAAGATTTGGACACGGGGAATCTCTATGAGAATTTGGTGAAACAATGCAACTAAACCCTAAGTTCTCCCACTTTCTCTACCAAGCTCAGGGTGGTTGCTCATTTTGGAGAAGCTGCAGATGAAGGAGGAAGCACAGGCTAGCTAGGGTAGGAATCAAGACTGACATCCTTATGGAGGTGTCTATAGCTAGGTGCTTTCTATTGTGTTGCTTTTATCATCATGGCAGATCTCAGCAGCTTAAACATAGCTGTCTAGCATCACTTAAGAATTGCAAGACATCCAAGACAGAACTGCCATGTGGGAAGCTAAGTCTCTGGCATGCATGTAGGCACAGAGTATCAGTGCTTCTTGATCCATCCAGTCTTTAGTCATTGACTTTCCTGTCAGAAGTTGTCACTCCGAGTGCCTGAGGATGGGATGAACTGCTCTCTGGAGGTGCCTCTTTTCACTGATTAGAGAAATAAAATGCCCACATAAATGTATTTATGACAGAGCTAAGTCCTTCCTGACCAGCACTTGAACAAGGTAATTTCAAATAGTACTAGACACCATGTGTGGTGGTTTCACACTGATGGCTGGCTGACCTCCACCACACCGTTCTATCACTCCCCCTTCTTAAAGAAATGGAGGGATAAAATATGATGGGAAAAGATTTATGGGTTGACACAATGACAAGGACATCATGCATAAATCACCATAATGGACAAAACAAACTCAGGATAGGGAGATTCACTATTAATGTATTGCCTATTATTAACAGACTAGAGCAGTGAGAAACTAAAAGCAAACTAAAAACACCTCCCTTTCCATCCACCCTCTTCTACCTCATCCCCTCAATCAGTGCAGGGTAACAGGGAATGGATGCTGTCTCTGCCACTCCTCTATGGTCACTCTCTGCCACTGTTCCAAGTGGGGTCCCTGCCATGGGATGCTATCCTTCCAGAACTGATCCTTCCCACAGGCTTCCCACAGGCTGCAGCTCTTCAGGCCTCCTTCAACATGGCTTGATACTACAGGGGCCATCCTTCAGGAGTTGCTCCAGCATAGGGCCCCACAGGCTGCACGGCCCATGGCCTGCTCCTGCGGGGACTTTCCATGGGCTGTGGCCTCCTCCAGGCCACATCCACAGCTGCACCGTGGGTTCCTCCATGGCTGCACGTGGAGATCTGCTCCGTGTGGTGCCCACGGGCTGCAGGGGGACAGCCTGCTCCACCATGGGCCTCTCCTGGGCTGCAGAGAACTCCTGCTCCACACATGGAGCACCTCCTGCCCTCCTGCACTGACCTTGGGGCCTGCAGAACTGTTTCTCTCCCATTTCTCACTCCTCTCTCCCAGCTGCTGCTGTGCAGTGTTTTTCCCTTTCTTCCATCTGCTCTCCCAGAGCACACCCAGCATTGCTCATGGCTCAGCTCTGGCAGTGGTGGGTCCCTTTTGGAGCAGCTGGAGCTGGCTCTGATCTGACATGTGGCAGTGCCAGGCTTTGTTTACAGAGGCTTTCCCTGCAGCCTCCAGCTACCAAAACCTTGTTCTGTGAGCCCAGCACACCAAGTAACAAATATGATCAAGCCTTAGGTGTCCAGTCTTCAAATAGTTGAATTTAAGTGAGTTGTATCTTTCTCCTAAAGTTCAATGAGATTAGCAACACATCAGTTGTTCCTCTCATTTTAGACCAGTTTCATTCCTTGATATTCTCTCAAGCCCTCATAAACTAAGCAGAGCCTCTTGCTTACACTGATTATGACAAAAATGGACACATCCTCACCATGAAATGTTAAACAGTACTGTACAATACCATACCACTACTAAATTATCTTAATTCCACAGTCAGGCTGTCATCTCTGTGCTGCCTATTTAGACTGAGATACAGATCAGCCCAGTTACCAAGCTATGAATAATTCTGCAGGATACATTTTCAGCCCAGGCTAGAAGTGTGTCAGGGCCATTTGAACAATTCAGCAGTACAAACCATCACACACCATTCCCAGGATTGTGCCCTGAAGTCTTTTTATTTTCCAGTACAGATACGCCCTGTAGTCCATCTGTGATTGATACCAGTTCTACATGCTTATATCTGCAGCCCTTACTCAAAAGTGCCTATTTACCTTGGAGTCTCTGGCAAGTACTGGAGAGGTGTAAATGTATCTGCTTTCTTTTTATATGTTGTGCTGTAAAAGAAAGTAAAGTTGTAAAGCTGCCCCAGCTTGCTGAAGGTGCATGTCAATAGCTGGCTCGTTTTCAGCAAAACTCATTTTCTGGCATGCAATTAAAGAAAAAAATGACGGCATTTCAAATGTAGATTTTTGCTAGAATTCCACAAGCAGCCTCAAATTCCATGACACTCATGAAATTTACTTTCTTTGTTCAGGTATTCCAGTATATTCCATTCCACAATAAATTCTTTAGTTATATTTTTTCTATCTTGTCCAAGAGGCTTCCACTGTACAGTTAAGCTGTATCTGTCCATAATCTGGAAATGCTCTTCCATCCAAAACACTTAAACATGTACGATATTAAATACTGAAAAATGTACTCTGATTTCAGTAGGATTCTTTATATGTTTAAAATTCTGAGTGTGCTGAAATGTTTTGTTGAAAACAGGTTAAAATCTGTCACCAGCACTCTTTTGTCTATGGACTATAATTCCATATTTTATCAAGGATCATATTTTACCTCTGTTTACACTTCATATCAGTTTATGTCCACCTTGCTATTCAGTGTTAATTAAGTGTTAATTAGGGCAGGAAACTGATCTAAAAACAACAATTCCTTACCTTCTCCTAATAGTTCTGGATATCACTCAAAAATGCATGAATAAACAACTAAAACCTCTTTCTGAGTTTTCATATGCGGATGACAGCTTAAAAATCAACCTGAGAAATGCTCAACCTCTTTAGGTTGCGAAGATTAAGTATTTCTCTCTGAAGATCATATACTCACAGAACCATAGAATCACCTTGGCTGGAGAAGACCTTCAAGATCCTCAAGTCCAATCATTAACTAAACATTTTCAAGTTCACCACTAAGCAATGTCTGTAAGTGTCACATCAACGTCTCTTAAACATGTTGTTTTGCTTTGTCTGTAAAGTTTTTAGTTAACTTCTCTACTCTGTTTAGCACATGGAATTATGGAAGTGAAGAAAGTGGGAAAGAACATTTTGGGTGTAAAGAATACCTCCAATACATCATTGAGTGGGAACTGAATATCACTCCATTCCATTAACTAAAATTACTCCTGAATTTCATGAAGAATTGAGTTTTCAGAATCAACTAATTCTTTTGGATATTTGAGCTTACTGGAAGTCCTAATGTTAAAAAGACTTTTAAATATTTTACTAGGGTGCCTTGATTCTTTCATTTATTATGTGGAATCTCAAATATACGATCATTACTTAGATACATTTAATTAAATACTAACCCATCTTATCTGAGAGCCCTGTAGTCAGGAATTACTCATAATGAGTTATCAAAAGATCAAACATGATCTACATATTACAAGCTTACCAGACTAAAAATCATATCTGGTCTTGGTGATCCAAATTTTTGAAAATGCAGGCTGCATTCTGCACAATCGTAATTGTTGTCACAAGCACTTACTACTGCAATGCCATTTCTGCAATCAATTCCCATCAGTATTGCAGCAAATAAAATTAGACTCTATTTCTTTATCAAAAAAGAAGCATGAGCTAATTTTTTGACTTGACTGCATGAATAATTTTCTTGGAGTAATATAGCAACCCCTGCTCCCTTTCTTATTTGAGGATTTTCAAATTATATTTTCCTCAAACATTTCCTTGGCAGTTCACTTCCTCAGCATTTCTTTCTCAGACGCTCAAAAGATCCAGCAGCAATTTCAGTCAAGATCTGTCTGCATTATTTGAAGCATTAAATAATTTTACTCAGCTCTTACACAATCACTGACATTCAAAGAGCACAAAGCTTTTAGAAATTGTATCATCTCAGTTGAATTTACAGGCAAATAAAGACACAAAGCATTAATGTAAGTAGACCCATGTTATCCAGTAGGTCAATTGCAAAGTCAGCAGTGAAACCTGGATCCTCTATATAAATTTCCATTAAAAATAAAAGGCTTAAAAAATTTCCCAAGGAATAGTAGACAGCCCCTAAAGACTTATGAGAGATTTAGGCTAGATGTTAGGAAGAAATTCTTTACTCAGAAGGTGGATGCTCCGTCCCTGGAGGTGCTCAAGGCCACGTTGGATGGGGCCCTGGGCAACCTGATCTGGTGGGTGGCATCCAGCCCATGGCAGGGGCTTGGAGCTGGATGATCGTTCAGGTCCCTTCCAACCTAAGCTGTTCTATGATTCTATGATACGACTTCAGCCGTGTTATTATGATAGGCCTTCTTACCCGTGTTGGTCTCAAGAGAGAAGCTTCTATGTTCTGGTCGCATTCCTGAAAGTTGCATGATCCTTGTGCATAACTCAGAGAATGAGTTTTTTAGTAGCACTTTTCATTTTTCAGAGAAGACAGTACCTGTAGAAGATGCTACCTAAAAAAGACTGGCAGATAGGTAGAAATGAGATTTACACACCTTGGATGACATTCAAAGGCATCCAGCATCACACAAGGGCATGGAAGACACCAGCCAATGCTGGGTACCTTAAGGGCATCCTAAGACACGAGACACATTTGTTAGACATCTGAATCACACTCCAGCCCATGGTTACCCAAATCTCTCTAGGCTTATCTGGCTCCACTGACTAGCTATCCATTAACCACAGCACAGCTAAGATACCTAGAGAGCCTATTTAAACCTCTGTGTAAGCGTCTAAATTTAGGTGCTAAACTTCAAACTGAAAATTCAGTTTAAATTTCAAACTGAATCCCACCCATAAAGTCTATGAGACAAGCCCCTCTGTGCTTGTATCTCAGACCTAGTGAAGATGTTACAACCTTTTATACAAGCAATTTCATTGTACATGACAAATGAATTTACAAAAAGTCTTTATGTGATTTCTCTAAGGAAGGAGGTTTCTTCAACGATGACTTTGGAATTGTTCAACTTGGTGCACGTTTCTGGTGGTCTAATATAATTTTTCCCTTCACTAAATACCATAGATTTTCTCTTACTTTTAAATGTTGAAATTGTGCTCCAGATGTTCCTAACAGCTGTCAGAAGATGTTGCAATCTGAGTTCTCACCAAACATATGGAAAAAAAGATCAAAGGGGAAAAGGTTCCGCTTCCTATCTGTGGACACATAAAATATAATTATCCACATCTCAATAAATCATTTTAATCTCTAGGCTGGAGAGAAAGAGTCTATAGAGATCATAAAATCATGAAATCATAGAATGGTTTGTGTTGGAATGGACCTTAAAGATCATCTAGTTCCAGCTTCTCTGCCAATGGCAGGGACACCTTTCAGTAGATCATGTTGCTCATCCTAACATTGCAGCTACTCTTGCTTTGAGCAAAAGGTTGGTCTAGATGACAGACAGAAGTCAGCTCCAGATCAATTTTTTATCATTCAAATTTTTTTCTCATAAATATGCACTCAAATGCCTGTGACTCTTCTGATCTGTTTTGGACATCTGGATGAGAAGGAAGGAGCTTAAAAGCACTTTCCTACATCAGCTATAAAAGAAATTTAGAAAATCACCTTGGATGTAGACATCAGAATAGAAAGCATCTTCATTTCATTAGCAGGATCCTGCATGCATTGTTTTGAACGGTGCTTGGAGAGGCAATATTCTAACCTTGTGATCCACAACTTGAGGTAAATATTAAAAAGATTCTGGTCTGTATATTTCAATAATATTATGTCAGGATTAAGAAAAAGGTGTCATAAAAAATTTCTGTACGGTAAAAAAAAAAAGTGAATTATTTTTTTAATTCTACTCCCAGCTATGTTCTGTCTTTGAAATAGAGACTGAAATTAGAAGTGGAGCTAATTCAAAGTCTCTATATTGCCTGGCTCTCACCTATCAAATCCTGGCAGTTTACATTTGTACTGGTGATCCAACTAGTAACACCACCTCAACTGACCGGCATGACCATAGCCATGCCATTCAATTCTCATTTAATCAAAAAAGTGGGTAAAGGCACCCAAACTGCTTACTAGAGATCATCTGTGATATACATCTAATTTCCAGCGTATGTAGGAATCATGTGGGAAAATATTAGGAGTCCTCGTTAAGAGTATTGGGCAATCAAGTTCCAATGACCAGCCCCTGGCACTCTTTAATTTGTCTAGATACAGCTGTAAAATGTTCCAGGATTACCTCCATTAATTATCTTTGCAGGAGGGCAGGGGAGAGGAGGAGAAAGAAAAACATCTAACAAGATCTGCGTCACTTCTACTTTGTTTTTTTTTTTTTATTTATTGTTATAAAGTCAAGAGCCCTATATTTTACTAATTCCAAAGGAAATTTTAATAAACAGAGAATAAGGGGCATATAAACTATAACAAGAAGTTCATTTACCCAGGATCTTTCAAAGAATATTGTTTATGAAGTCATAAAACGCATTTTTGTCAGTAGTATAAGTTCTTTGCAATTTCTGTTATTGAAATAGCCTAAAAACTGGGAAGAACTAAATTAAAGATAAATTTTCTATTGCATTTTTAGGTATGCAGTGTTATTTGACTCACTAAAAGCAAGTTCCAAAATGGCACAGTGTCTATACAGTTAATTGCACTTCGCTCACAAATACAAGATTAATGGTCCATGTCAAATGACATCGTCACATTTAATTATGTAAAATATAAAGCATCACTAATTCATGATATGAACTGATTTCTCTTGAATACGAGAAATGCCATTTCTGGACCAACTACAAAGCAGGCACATCTGCTAAAATCAACTGTGTCATTTTGTAGACACTTATAATATTCACTCTCACTGAAGAGCAAAGAGTATTTGAGCATTTGACGACCAGCTAGAAATAAACAGAGCAAATCAAAAAGTCCTCTTGTCTTATAAGAAAATATTAAAAGAAAGAAGTTAAAATTCAAATAGTCGCAGTACAGAGAGAGACATATGTTGAACGGTCTGTGCTCATGGCTGTGTAAGAGTCAGTAGTTGATTAGGAGAAAGGACAAGGCAATTAAGACTTCATGCACGACTAGGACTTGCATGGCTCATGATTTTTCTCCCAGTCTGGTTCTTCCTGTGGCA
This sequence comes from Penelope pileata, assembly GCA_013396635.1. Classification (NCBI taxonomy): domain Eukaryota; kingdom Metazoa; phylum Chordata; class Aves; order Galliformes; family Cracidae; genus Penelope; species Penelope pileata. Next base: position 149,769 of record WBMW01005902.1, read on the forward strand.
AGGAAGGAAGGCTTCTGTGTGTGGATCTGAATTCACTGAAGTTGTACATCCTACAGAAAGCAGCAGCTCAAATGGTGCTTGAATTTTCCTATTTAGGAGCAGTTGAAACAAAACCTCCAGGCACCCTGAGGTAGGGGCTAATGACCACACTTACTAGAAGTTGCTAGAGCTTCCCCACAGTCTTGTGGTTCCCCTTACCTTATCTTACTTGACAGCACCAGGTACCTTCAGGTTTCTCAGAGGGCTCCTAGACGTTCTGCAGCGATCCTGGCTGTAGTCCTCAGACAACACAGAAGCACCCCGAGCAGATTGCTGTGCACACTGCTGCCGCTGCGGGCTGCCTAAATCAGCTGCACTCAGGAACCTCAAGAAGGTTCATGCATTTTGTTCAGGACTGTTTAATGCAACAGTCAAGGAGCAGGGAGCAGAACGTGGGATTCCCCCACTTTTTCAATTATGACAAAACATTTGTAACAGAAGACACAATGTTTGATTATATTATGTTCAGTGACTTCAGGTCTATTTAGGACTCAAGCATAAAGTAGGTACAGCGTCCATTTTGTTCCCTAAACCACTGCCTACCAGACTCTGGGTGAGTTCACCAGAGGAAATAGCCTCAAAATGCCTTTTCCTTTTGTTTGACCCATCTAAATATTTACTATCTTTCTTCACAAAAGACAAGATCCCATAGAATCATAGAACTGTTCGAGCTGAATGCTTGTATCATGCATGGATCAGCACTGGCCTGAGACTATTCCTGATGCTGCAAAGTCTGAACACGGCCACCAGGGAGTCAGAAGCATTAGCCACATGAGTGCAACAGAACACTCTCCAGGTAAGCTACTAGATACAGCTATAGCTACTAGGTATTTGGCTTGTCCCAGAATGCTCATTCTTACATTTTAAACCTGTACAAGTCCATAAAAATATGAAAAATAGGGGTGAAATGGATTCTTGTGTGTTACCTAACTTACACTTTTTCCAAGGCAAGATCTGTATCACGAAGCCACTCCACAGATGATCATCTAACCTGTCATTATTAATTGGCAGTACAGTATGACAGTAGTTCTGCTATCCATACATTGTAAGCTTTGTATGCAGGAAGAGTGACACTGGGAAGGAGTTCTGCAGTGGTGCTGAACTGCTTTTTAATTGCTTCTTTCAATCTGCTCACCTGTGGGCAATTTCACCTGTGCTGTCAAATGCATGTTTTTTGCAGATTTTTTTTTCACATGATGAAGTTTTGAAAGAGTGCAAGGAGGAGGGTGATGCTGGCTAGCTGAACTTGGATTCAAGACCACAGCTAGTGTAAAAGCAGAAAAGAATCAAATATCCTAATCAAACTAAGAACTACTCTGGTTAAATGCACCTGGTGGCTACAACCTTGGAAAAAAAGGGCCCTTTTAAGCTACAAGATTTGCTTTACTTGCAGTAAGATGCAGAGTTTGGTCACAGTCATCAAACCTGCTGTGTTTCACTCTAATGCTGCTGTGTTAGGCTAGCCCTGTAATACATATCTATTCTCCAGCAAGCACTTTGCAAGACAGTTTCAGAATGAAAAACACCTTCAGAACTGCCTCTTCCTTCCACTATAAATGAAACAATATTTTTCCCACTTTCTTCGAACTGATCTTTTAAAAATCACTTTATTTAATTCTAGTCTACCTAGAAATGTAAACAGGAGCTATTGTTAAAACTTAGAACTTAACCACTAAATGAATCCTATTTATAAACTATTCATTTTGAAATAAATTAAAAAAAAAATGAACAGAGTTCCATTCTAAGAAGGCTGAGCTGAAATTCAAGGTTTTTATATGGTTTTTTTTTCTGAATATATTGTGATTGCATTGCCACGTCCTTATAAAGTTTTTATATTGATGGATTTGCATTTTCTCATTAAAAAAAAATTGCCCTGAGCACATGGAGTTGTTTTTGCACCATCTCAAAATAAAACAATAGATATGATTATCTGTAAATCACCTTCCCACCCACCAGACAGACGTCAGAGATCAGCACTATTTTCAGCATCAAAACTTTTACAACATCCTTTATTAGCTCATGTTTCAGCTTCTGTGCCTTTTCATTTCGCACACACGATGCAGTGGGACCAAAACAGCCAAAAATCCTTTGTGCTACGTTGCGAAGTGATGTGTAATACACATTCAAAAGACATTCATTTGCCTGTCTCAGCAGGATTGTATGAGAATGAAACCAAAACAAATGAATGTTGGATTGGAATGAATACATTCATAATTCTCCTAATGTTTAACCTACCATCAACTAGCAGGTGCTAGAAGTATGTGTCCATACACACACAGCAGAGTATTTCACGTCAGTTCAGCAGCATTTCTGTGGTTTTCAGAAGTTTCTTCCAACTGTTCTCTGTCATCCTCTGAGTCCTGCTTAAACGGAGCTGAAGTTCTGCAGCCTCCTATGTCTTTCTAAAATTCATCCTTGCTTTTCAAGAGATGAATGCTGGACTAGGGGAAGGTTACATCCAGCACCTGTGCCGCAGCATACCATGCCAACATCTGCTGAAGAGAGAGCATGCCATCGTGTGGCGATACCACCTCACCACATCACTGTGATTTTTCACCGCCATATCCAACGTAACTAATAACAGTACAATGAGGGAAGATCCTCCAGAGCCCTCCAGTTTCCCCGCTTCCTCTAATCTGCCCAAAGACATCTCAAGCCATTTAGTGTGTCTCTGGTATTGTTCCTTTTGGAGGCCTCCACTGGCAAAAGGAGCATATGAAGTCTGAAAGCTGGGATGCTACTGTGCATATTTGACTTTCTCCCCCAGGATGCAGAGAAACCCCTCAGAACCACTGCTGCTGCATCATCCCCACACTTTTCCAGCCTCCTCACCCTCCTGTGATGAGGGTGGTTTCTCCATGCCACCAGCATGGCCAGCACTGGGGAGCACAGATCTATTCAGAGGTACTGCCCGTTGGCTTTCGTATCTTGACTAAAACCACATAGCTGAGTGGTGCAGAGAGATGGAGCCAGGCGGGACGGCACAGCCCTCTGCCCTCCACACCAGCCCTTTGTGATGTCTTCTGGACATCATGGAAATGGGAAATGCCAACTTCACCAGCATGGTCCTGCTGAGAAGCTCTTGGCAAAGCAAATTCTGCCAGGTGAAGGTTCATTTTGGTCATGGGTGGGGATAAAGTGCCCTGATCTTCCCCACACATGGTTCCACACTACATGAGCCATGCATCTCCTGGTGCCCATGCTGGGTCCTTCCTGAAAGCCATGGTAGAGCAGGGACATTGCCACGGGGAGAGGGCTGCAGGCAGAACTGACACGAGGTGCACAGATCCTCACAGCAATTTAACCCTGCAGCAACCAAGCAAAGCAGAGCAATGAGGATGACTGATGTCACAGCCCGCAATCAGAAGGATAACTCAGTAACAACCTTTCCCCAAAGACACACTAATTCTGAGAAGCAGCTAGCTTCAGATGACCATTATTCATTTGAAAACTAGACACAGCCGCAAGATATCATCTGATGTAGATAATGTTATCGATTTCCATAGTCTAGAATTCCCAGCACCAAATTTGTTCTGTTGTTGACAGTATTCAGTTATTAAACATCTGCAGAGCTTCTTAGAATGTGAAAAGCTGTTTCCTACCCCTGAGAGCATACATTGCAGAGAAAGGGTCAAAGCAGAATTTGGGAGTCACTGCTGGAGGAGGTGGAAAGGATTGCTGGAGGAAATCATTTGTCCTTGAGTAAGTCTTTGGAGGTTAAAGAGCTACACAAAACAGAGAGGCTTTCCAAACTTTGCAAAATGTTGGCATGTCCTTAGAGGGTGACTTCTTGAATACTTTCTTGCCTGAGATATTTCCATCATCTCCAGACAGATTGTTTTAAATCTAATCCTTGAACCACTGAGCTATTGATCGCAGTCAGCCTCTGAGAAAGTAATTGGATCTAACTTATTCTTCTCACAGTCTTCTCTCCCCCACTTCTACCTCAAAATGCACCTCTTCAGATTTCCCTCTAGTCCATCTCCACATCCATCTGATGCCTTCAGGTGACAGCACTCTTCATAGGAGAAGAAACATAACCCAGAAGCTACAATATTTCCTTCCTCCCTCTAGATGGTGCCATGGATTTTCCCTGAGTTATCCAGGACCTCCAAAACTTTAGGCTCTGGTGCAGAGGAATTCGCCCACGGCAGATAGACCTCAGTGGTTGCACTAGATGGAGGTTGCAATGCCTTCTGGCTAAAGGAGGTTATGTGGACAAGAAACAGAATAAAAGTTGTAATCTTTGTAAGATCTTTGATCTCTTCCTTCCTTTTTTTCATTGCATTTTGCTTTCTCACCACCCTTTCTTTATTGCTCAGAGTGACCCCTCTCAGTGGATCATAAAACACATTATATAAGAGTGTTAAAGTGAACTTTGAGACACAAGAACCAGGATTCATCTGTACATAACACTATTTGAACTAATCAAAGAGTTTTTATAGGCAGCAGAAAGAAACAGAAGTCATTCCCCATGGCCTGTAGGTATATAGGTATACAGGTATATTTCTGTATACCTACAGAAATAGGGCTGTCCCATTTCTCCCCGTGGACAGAAAAGGCAGCCCCAGGGAACCAGTTCAGGTGTGAGTGCCTGTGTTGTTGAAATCTCAAGCTGGAGAAGATAAATAACATTTTTTTTAAGAAGTTCCAGAGAAACTAAACGGCATTTGTTTGCTTTAAGCACTAGGCACTCCACAAGCAAAACACAGACAGAAAGGAATAGTATCATTTTGTGGCAGTAAACCCTGGAGGATAGGAGTGGAAGGTTTGTTTCAGTCATGAAAACCTGGTTAATTCAGAGCTGAATTAATCCTGACCTGGAGATGGTTCAGGTGTGGATCAGAGTCAGATTTCAGTGGCTGAGCCTTCCTTTGCAGGCCTGAAGAGGAATCCCAGTGAGAGCCGCAGGCCCCACGCTTGGATCCCTCCATTTATTCCTGTCTATGCTTGTTCTGCTTTGGCACGTTATTGCATGGAGGATCACAGAGAATCAAGACTGAGTTTCACAGCAAGTCCCACTAAGGGGTACAATTTGCCACCATGTTTCACCCTCTCCCTTTCTTCTGTAGGTGTCATGGGGCAATAAATATTAATGCTCCTTTCCAAGAAAGGGTTTCAAAGTGTGGCACTGCACTGTCAGCCTGCAGTGCGTTCCAAGTGGGAGTCTTCCCTGCACTTTCCCTGGGAAATGGAGGAATTGATGTTTATGTCATTTTGATGCAAAGTCATCTATAATGTTTCTCTGCTTCCTTTTTTTTTCAGGAAATGCATGAGTTGTTATTTTCTGTGTCATTCTGAAGAACATTTCTAATGTTTCTCTGCTTTTAGAAATGGGGGAGTGGGAGGAAATTGCTTGTCATCTGGTGGCGATATGCCACTTTTGTTTACATGGGAAAGCAATAAAAGTGATCGTTTCTGAACAGAGCAAAAGTCACTTGGCTAGGGTTCACAATAAAAGGGCATGTGGGCAGCGCTGCCCTCTAACCCGTGCAGGAGGGGACTGCCAAGCACTGGTCTGCTCTCTGCCTTGGGCAGGCCATTTACTCACCCACATTTTATCTCACCCACATGAAAATGGGACTCTGAGTATTAATTGATTTCATAGAAGCCTCTTGATATTTAATTAGATAGCCTTGTGAAACTCGAGAGAGCTATGAACTACAGAGTGAAGATATCTTCATCTGATGGGCAAGTGTTAGAGCAGAGGCATCAGGAGACCACAAAGAGAGCACCACACAGTCCTGGCACAGCCTGGTTTGCAAACCACGTTGAAAAAGAAATGGCAGCAAAAACAGAATAGAGACACAGATTTGAGAGCTAGGGAAAATGCCTTACACTAAGAAGCTCTATAGAATGTATTCTTTGTAAACTGTTGGGGAACATTTGAGAGTATAAACACGTTAATCAGAAAATAGCAGGAATCACTGACAAGCTTTCAGAGCTCTTCAGAATGACATAATGAGAGCCAGTATGTGGGAGCTAAAGCTGAAGAACTACAAACTAGCAGCTGGCATGTCTGCTAGCAGTGAACATGCCTGACCGCTGTGCAAGCTGGCAGGAGGGCAGTGAGCATCCTGTGCTGCAGATCTTCAGAGCAGCCCTTGGGACCTTTGTGTTGGCCAGGCACAAGGCACAGGCATGCTCTGGATGTGCTGATGGCCCTGTGAGTTGAAATGTAAAGGTTGGGGACAGTAGAGATCAGATTAGCTGAAATAAAAAGTCATTGCCGGCCTTAAACAACCCATGCTCCTAGGTCTGGATTAGGCCAAGAAAGAACATTTTTAAAGGAAACTAAGAGATGCCCAATTCTCCATGCCAAAAATACATTCTGCTGTAGGAAGCAGTGGGACAACAAGTTATCCAGTAGCTGCCCTCAGTGCAAGACAGATCCCATTTAATCAGTGCTGCATAGAAGAAAAGCTGAGGAAAATCATAAAACCTGGTCACACAACACTGGCTGCAGCAACCTACCAGAAAGTTGGGAAATTGAGTTTAGCCATAGCAAGATGAAGGGATTTTCCTTCCCATACTGTGACCCAGTGATGTGAGAGCAGGGCTAGTTTGCTGATGGGAGTGTTCAGTGCTGTGATTTTTGGGTAAGGCACAGCTTGTGGGAAGAGCTACCAACTTTTATTAGATCAGCTGGTATAGCTGGAAGAAGCAGTCGGATGTTCAGGCAGAGAGACACTTCGTCAGGGCTTAACACAGAGTTTCTATTTATTTATTTTTCTGTTTATTTATTTCTAGTTGGGGATGTTCCTGTACATTGCAGGGAAGCTCGACTAGATGACCTTTAAAGGTCCCTTCCAACTCTAAGGATTCTATGATTCCATGATTCTACGATTTACCAGCCTTAGCACCTGGCTAGCTGAAAAATATTCTCTCTGTCCACAGTCTCCATCCCTGTTGTGTCCTTAGACAATGATGGCTAAAACAGCTCCAACCTTGGAGACTCCAAAGGCCGTTTTCACTTCATCCAGTTTCTTTTTCTTCCTAGTTAGGCATTTATTTACACAAATCCCTTAGAAATGATAATAATAATTTTCATCCCATTGATTTATGAATTCCTTCATGTATTTTCTTGCCTTAATGTTGTCCTAGCAGATGCCACCCCGCTCCCACCGTCTGCACCCACCATGCACAGCTGGAGAGCAACCCAGCTTCTTGGCCCAAAGGAGACACCCAAATAACTGCTCTGCTGGCAATCCCCTTTTTGTGAAGCAGACACATCTTGAACAGTGTGAGTGACTCAAGGGCTGGAAGTGCCTGCATACAAACCCATTTTTCTCAGTGCATTGCCAGTCGCTGGATGTACAGGTGTACAGACCCCACACCAACATCCCCTCCATTTAACATGGTGAAAGACACCAGACTCTTTATGAAATACATCCTTTTCCCTCTCCATCTTGCCTAAAACTCTGACTTATTACAGCCAGATTCCCCTATGTTTCCATAAGGAGGAAGATGCTGTGGGCATACCACTTCATAACCAGAGCATTCACATTTGTCAGTGGCTGCCTGAAGAATAGACAGACCAGCAAAATATGCACCTGAATGTAGCTACTGTGTTTTCTGAGGGACCATTTCTTTCTGCAGAACCCACAAAATGTGTACTGCAGCTGTAGCAGACCTCCTCAGAGACGAATGGCATCCGAAAACGTACCTCGATGCAGCAGCACTGCTGGGAAAGCAAGTTCAAAGGTATGCAGCTCTCTCCAGAGGATACAGCTATGTTCGACCCTGCCGGATAGATGACTAGGTACCTGTTTTAGTACCAAAGTATTACAAAGAGCTTTTTCTGCCTCAAGGCAGTAATTTGCTGGAGCACACAAGACACATTTCCCATTGGCAGGATGAAAAGAAAACTTTCCCCCCTTTTTTTTTTTTTTTGAAGCACTACATTATGTCATCTCTGAAAAGAGCTCTATTGTACGTGTGGGCCATGGCAAATGTGGATGGGAGAGAACTGAAATGACAGCTTGTAGTGCTTGTATAAACACACATTAACCCTGCACATTCAGGGTTTTGCTCAAACTCCAATGTCTGACTTATACCAGGTATTGCACAGCTTTCTTCTTGTATTTTGTTAGCGTGAGCCTGGTGAAGTGCCTCATCCATTTCTGTTATAGCAAGACTGGGAGATTGGGAAAAAATCTTTAATTTTCCTCTCCCAGACAGATGGTGTGCTGTGCCGGTTTCCCGTTCCAATATGTTGGTAAATATTTTAAATCAGGGTTGCAAGTTGGAAAAACACAGAGCAAAAACCAAATCAGATTTTACCCAGTCTAATTCTTCTCTCATTTCCTCCAATTTTACACCAGTGACATTAACATAGTTAGCTTTTGATTTACGTTGTTACAAGTGAGAGAAAAATGGGCCCTTGAAGAGCTGGCTTTAATTCAAAGCAGCTGGGCAGAAAAAAGGTGGACTGGGAAAATCCCATTTTCCAGGGAAATGAGAGCTCACAGCCATTAGCTCTCCCCAAAGATACTTGTTTTAGTGCACTGCTTTTGAGTGCAGTTGGCAACTCCTGCTGGATCTAAAATCCATTGTGAGGTCCCGACTTTCTGAAATCCGTGAGGTAGCAAAAAGCCCAGGGCTGGCTGCATTTAATGACAGTTCACATTTTTTAGCCTTACCCACTTCTCAGTGCCCAGTTTGGATCATCTGACAGGGAAATTTGTCTGTTTTTAAGATACTGGGCTATATAAACTAACAATTAACAATTAAAATCATGGACATTGTTCTACTTAAGCTAGGAAATGGTTTCTCGTGTTCTGTCAAAGCTGCAGCCCTCGCAATCTGGTAACTCGCTGAAAATTGCTGCTAGCTTTTAACAAGACCTGGGGGATCTGAGTAATTTGCTGCGTTGATTAACATGCATTAAGCCGAGGGACAATAATTCTCTGGTAACAGAAGCTGTGATTTAGCAGATAAGAGCACATCCAGGATGTGTGTGAGGCTGTTTTAGTCTGCACATTAGATTTATATCCTCATTTTTCATGGCCACGTTGGATTCTCAATACCTTTTAGAGTCAGATCACATTTATTTTGATACCTACATATGTCTCTGTGCCCTCCTTTAAGCGCTGGATTTTGATATTTTCTAATATTTTCTAATCTGCTTGGCACCATTTCACCGTGGCAGTGGTTTCCATGCTTTGAAGCTCTGGGTGCCCAGGACAGCTTCTGGAGCGTTGCTGTGACGCATAGCATGGAGCAGCAGCTCTTTATTCCCCCGGGACTTGGGATAATCCAGGCTTTTCTCCGGAGCGGCTGCCACCCTGTGAGCTGGTCAGGAGCCATCTATTGCACGCTCAGTCCAAATCACTTTACTTTCAGGGGTTTGCTAGCAGCAACAGGCAAAAATAAATAAATAAATAAATAAATAAATAAAATAGTTGAGTGCAGCTCTCCTCCCTGCAGTGCTGATGTCCCCACTGCCATGTCCTTTCCTGTGCCACAGCCACAGATCCACTGGAGATGGATGGTAGAGGCATCAACACCTGCAAACCCACAGCACTTCCCTGAGAGACAGTTCAGAGGCAGGAGAGCCTGGCAAGGCAGAAACCTGTGACCATCCCAACATGCCACCTGAGGGATTTCCAGTGACGCTTTGTTTCCTTGCCCATGAGTAAGCAAGGTGCCATGGGCTCCCTCTTGTGATGGAAGTAAGCAAGAAGAGCTCCAGCCATGAGGTCTATTAGCCATTAGTTATATTAGTTACGTTCACTTTATTAGAATATAGTGAATTTGTGCAAAGCCATGCTACCCATGACTTCTCCAGGGCTTGCACAGCATGCCGACCTCATTTTGGTAGCTTTTCACACTCCAGTAGATCACGTTAGCGTCCTTCTTGTCCAGCATGTCCCCAGAGCAGCCAGCAGGCTGCCAGAGGAGCTGGCTTAGGTATGGCCACTACATGTGACATGCATTAGCAAATACAGTGGTTTGGACCCAGCTAGAGCCCCTGTGGCTCCTTAATGCTGAATTTGCTGTGTTGAGAGCAAAAGACACAGATGGTTTTGTTCATTGTGCAGTCTGCATTCTGCAGTAGACCTTTTAACAGCTCAGGCAGAAATGCTGGATCTTTCAGGCACCTGAGGGAACTCTCAAGCCTCAGCTCCAGACCTTATCACTCACCCTGCTCACTTCCTGTGTGCTACAGCCCATTAACACCACTCCTCTCTAGTCCCCAACTCATCCAGCTCCATAGTGGCAATGAGCTACACGGCCAACCCCAACACATTCCCTTATTGCACCATCATCTGCTAAATGCCTCACCTAAAAGATAATGCAATTCAAAAGCCAAAAATAACTTATTTCCCTGTATTTTGTTCTTTAAGGTTTTATGGTTGGCTGATACTGAGTAAAGCCTGGGAATGAGGGATGGAGCACAGATTAAACTGAATTTAGGCAACAATTATTCTTTTCCTCTGCAGAAGAGCCACACAGGAGGGACTGTATTTTCTCACCTTTGTCTGGCTTGCATTCTCCTTCCAAGGGAGGAGAGAGGGTGTATCTGTGCCTCACAGAACTCAGGAAGCAAGTTGTTATTTTTTCATTTAAATCACAGTTCATACAGCCCCAGAGTGAATGAGCTGCTACCTGAGGGGTCACAGCCTCCACACAGCCATGTGTTTTTAGCTGCTTGGCCAAATGTCTCCTTGCTTCTAAAATATTTTCAGGTATTCACAGCATTAGAAAAGGAATTGCTAAAAGAAATAAAAATGTTTGCAAGATGTGAATCTCTAATTCATAGTTTCCACAGAACTGTCCTTATGGCAGCTCACAAATATTAAAGAGGCATGGACAGCCTCCAAGGAAATCCTTGATGAGGGATATTCTATAGAAGCAGCTTCCTCATTCAGAACTGAACTGAAACCTCAGGAGAACTTGGAGCATCTGACAAGACATCATTTTCTTTTAGCAAAATCTCAGTCAAATTCCTTTTATTTTTTTTTTCAACCCCTTCTGGGCTGAAAATACAATGTTTTAAATTTCATAATGGATTAGAAATTACCCAAGTTGCTTTCCTTTGAACAGCTTTGAAGCTAATTCTCTCTGATACACTTTACATCAGTAACATGGAAGCATTTCATATGGGGTTTTGTTTTCCTTACTTCTCACTTCACTGGCACCTGACCAATGAATTTTCATGCAGGAAAACATGAGGAACACTAGCAGGAAAATGGAAACCCCCAAGTCAAACACACCAGTAATAATTCAAAATAAAGGCAGCATTTAAAAAACTAACTGGATTTAAGGCCATTCTTCCAAACATGATTGTACCATTTCTTTTTAATACTGGTAATCCTTCAGACAGCTTCAGGAGGATTTAATAGGAAATTGCCTTCCTGAAGATTCATATGACATGTAAGACAGTTCCTTGTAATAAACACCCATCTGAGAACTCCCAGCACATCTAGATTATTTAAGGACATCTGAATTCAGCTACGAGAAAGATGTGTTTCCAGTATGATTTTAGTAATGATCTTTGCCTCCAGTAGAATTTTACTAAGATTTACTGTGAGCTTGCTCAGGCTGCAAAACTTAGAAACTGGAAATCATACACATGAATACACAACCCCACCGATGTCCTCATACTCCAAAGGTAAGATAGACAAGAACAAGTGCATCTTTTTGCATTCCCCAAAATTCTCCATACACAGCTGCATGCATATTAGTTGTCAGCTAGCAAGAGCTGTTAGCTATAAACTAGAATAAGAGCTACAAAAGTACAACACAAAAAAAATCCTCACTAAAACACATGAAGAACAAAATCCACCAGCTGTGTTTGGAAGACAAGGCTTGCTACCATGCTCATCATCCCAGATAGGTGGTCCAGTGGCCTGCAGTAAGATGTGTCTTAGAAAGCTCTGAATGCTACTGTTTGATCTGGGTGGGGTCTGGTAGCTTTGTATGACTGTTTTGGGTCTGCAGAGCCCTGAAGAGCTGTGGTTGCACAGTGGAAGAGACAAAGTACCTCAAACCTTGTCTATCCATGGACTGTAGTCATGTTGCTTTATAGTTGCAGAGGCTGTGGATCAGCAGCCTGGTGACTGTACATTACCTCAAGATGGCTGGAAGCAACATGTCCTGAAGGTTAAAAGATACATCATTATTGGCCTCTGTTATGTTGAGTTACCTCTATATGAAAGAAGACTCAAAGCTGCCTTCAGTTCTTGGCTCCTCCATTGTCCTGTGGGATGGCTCAGGTTCAGGCCCCAGTATGGCATACACTGATTCTGCATAGAAACACGGACATTGAAGGAGACTGCCCTGAACTTGAACCCAAACCCTCATTAGGGCTATGGCTTACAAAGCCAGTTTTGCATCATCTGAGAGGCCATTTGGAGCCTTCATGTTGCACTTAGCATCTCTTTCTCTGCCCTGTACCCAGCCTTACATCTGAGCGCTGACACCATCATGTTCCCTGAAAAGGAAAAAAACAACATCATCTAGGGAAATTGGGCACCCACCCAATAACTTCCAGTGATTCCCCAATCTCTACCTGAATTTATAGTCAGAATAACAAGTTAGACCAAAGTGCTTTCTTCTTCTTCAGACTCAAACACCGTTTTCAAAGATCTAGCAAGTTAATGCTACTAGCTGGAGGCTTTAAAAAGCAAATGAAATAAAATGAGGTGAGGACATCCCAAATGAAACATGCACGGCTTGCTGTTTGCCTGAGACCATTTTAAATTTTAAATTTATTTCTGTTCTGAATACTTTGTCCTCATAGACAGCAGAGAGACCAAGTCTTCCCCAGGGATTTCATCCCCACCAGAGCCTGGCAGGCTCCTCCTCCCAAGCAGAAGCCCTCCTCCACAATGTCTTGAGAAACAGCTGCTCTTTCCCAGGCCAGCTCATGTCATGACCGTTCCCAAATACACTTGTGTTCCTTACTAAAAATACCATGGTCCATTCCAACTTCCCAGAGGGAGAAGCGCCTGCCCCAGTGCTGTAGCAGATAGTGCCACAGCTGCCAAGACAAGAGCAGAGCACAGTGCGTGCTTCAATGGCCAGCAGCTCAAGGATGGGTAAAGGAGAGAGGCAGATCTCCACTTTTGTTCCTTCACACTACTGCACTGCTTTTATCCACTCCTCCTAGCCCTCTTTGTAGCCACAATAGCAAGTCCTCGGATTTTTTCTCCAGTATTTCAAAGGACACTGCCAGTTCCCTTCTCTGAAGAGCACCAGAAGTAAATGTCATGACAAACCCAGCTCCTGCAGCTGCGCAGCTGCGTGGTTTTCTTGCAAATTCACAAACTTCCAAAATTTGAAAACTTTCAAACAAGCCTACAGCTACCAAGGGGTAGGGCTGCCACCTCTTCTCATTCAGTCCCCATTTCCATCAGGTCTGGAGCACTTTTCCATCTCTGTAAGACTTCGTGTAGGTGACAAGGTTTCCAACGCAGGGGCTAGAAAGAATGAGAACTTCAAAGTCTGTGAGCTGGATGTGGAGCCACGTGAGTCTTTCTGGACAGTGCCTCACCACCAGCCTGTGGTAGTGGGAAGAGGAGCATCATCTACCTGGCACAGATGTAGTTTCATTGTTCAGTGGCTGCAAATATTTCACTTCCCAACTTCTCACCGGGGCCTCATACCACAGCAGATCATAGAATGGCTTCAGCTGGAAGGGATCTCTAAGATCATCTAGTTCCAGATGCAGCTCTGCTGTCTGTTTCTTCATTGTGGCTGCATCTGGCATGGTCCTCCCCTCAAGAATTGTCCCAGGAGACAGAAAAATAAATAATGGAGAAAGAAAGCATTCCCTGAGTTGGAAACCTGACTAGAGTAATCAAAGGTGGCTCCTTTGTTGGGCCTGGAGGTGGGGATAACGTGCTGTGGGTGTGATGTGTTTGGTAAAGAATTAAAACTTGGAATTTATAGAATTTGGGATGGCAGATGGGATTTTCTCAGTCTTCCTTGGTGGGTGCTGGTGTTGGAAAGCCATTGGTTACCAGAAGCACTGATACCCAGAGTGGTGTCCAAACATCTGCAAAAATACGAAATGTCAAAGACCATACATGGAGGTGGTGACAATTTGTCCACCTCCTGGAAAAGGAAGCACAGCCAAGATGTACTGGCTTAAAGAACTGATTGACTCCTTACAGGAGCAGAGGGAAGTAGGAAAACTTCTGGGAGAGAAAACCAATAAACCTTAGTGAAGCAGGCCAAGAGGCCTTTTAAAGAGTGACTCAGCCAGGATCTAGCAATTCTGGGTAAGACGCCACACTGCAAAAAGATCCTAAGCAGAGGTGGTGAGTGATTGCTTTATTGTTTCTTACAAACCTTGCTGTGAAATCCCTGTAAATATGTTTATGAGCTTGTTGGGGCGGCTTCCCCACTGCTGACTGTACTGTAAATAAACATGCACGCCTTTGATTCGCGGAAGTTCGTCTTCTGGACTCCATTATGGTCCCTGGCTCTGCTTCCAGCACAGCCGTGGGGCCCCTCCTGCTCCAGCTCATAGGGAGCACGACATTTCTGCTCTCCAGTGAATAACTGGAAGAAGCAGTGCACATGTTTAGGATTACACATCCCATATGGCAGCCTCACTTCACTCTGCCTCTCTTCTGCTTCCTCCAAGACGAGACCTGTGAACCTCACCAGCTCTGAAAAAGTAGCCTGTGAGAGGCCACCAAATCTGGAGACAGCTTGAATGCACTGTCTTCCTTCCTCCCACACAGCAAGGGCATTCAGACATGACCCCCTGGGCATGGGTGGGCAACACAAGACCCTGCAACCTCTGGGGGATGTGTCCAGAACAAATGTTTGCAGGCATGTAGTGCATCTGATCTTGAGGACAACCTCAAGAAATTGTGTGTGTGTTGGCATCCATCCTTCAGGTTTCAACCCATGCCAAAAGCTGTATGACCAAGGTGGACTGAGACAGCTGCTACCCCATGCTGTCTGCCATGTCACTCTGAACGTACAATCATAGAATTGTTTGAATTAGAAGAGGCCATTAAAGGTCACCTAGTCCAACTCTCCTGCAATGAACAGGAGTTCTACAGCTAGATCAGGTTGCCAAGCAGCCTCTCTTTTAAAGCAAGATAAGTTTGTAGCCATTTTACACTAAAAGCCAAGATTTTGTGATGCTGAGGATGTTCAGGCATTGTCAGATGAGTGGCCAAGAATGACGTGCAGGGGGACCTTAGGACAGAGCAGGACAAATACTCTGCAGCCATCCCAGTGCTCACAGGGAAGGATCCTCCAAATCCCAGCACAAACCTGTAGACAGGTAATTTGGAGTTTCAGGGCACTCTGGTGTTTCAATATAAATGAGTGGTTCCAGCACACTGGATATAATCACGAACTACATTAAAATCCCCACCGAGGCATCCTCTAACCAAACCAACACCCAGCCAGGGTATCAGATGATGAGGCAGTTTGCCCTCAGCACTGAACTTGGATTCCTAACCACAATAGAATGAGTGAACAAACGAACGAACGAAAGAAAAAGAGAGAAAGACGAAGAAACCTTAATCTGAATAAAATATCTCAGAAATGCAAAAGCAGCACAGTGAGATTTTATCAGCTTCTCTGCTTCCACCCACTCTCACATTACTGAGTTTAAATATGGGGTTGGTCCAGGAAACAGCATACATCAAAATAAAACCAGGATATTTGCCCACCAGTATAAAACAAATGAGGGACACATCAAACATCACAAAGAATCCCAAAAGCAAGGAAATATCTTGTGCACTCAGTGAGCTAAAAGCTCTTATTCTCTGCAGTGCCTCATTGCTCAACTGGGATCTGAAATGTTTGCATCATAACTTAATAAATTGTCGTAGGCATAAACAGAAGACCAGAGAGTTATTTCTAAGATGACTTGTGAAATAAAACAGGATCACTGCTGCAAGAAGGCAGCTCCAGGAGACCAAGCACTGAACAGAATGTTTTTGCAGCAGAAAGAAATCAAAAGGACCATGAGGACGTTAAGTAGTAGAAGAGGCCAAGCAGTGGTGAAAGTTTTAAGCTGATATGCACCTGCATATCGGCATGCCTGTGTCTGAGCATCTGTGGCAATAAGTTTGTGTACACAGAGAAGTGATTCTCAGTGAAACAGCAGACAGTGACCCTGTGATTAGGGCTCTGGGCCAGGACTACACAGGCTGCTGCAGGTCAGGGCATATTTTATCACATTACTTTAGTCCTAAGGACCAAATTCCCACAAATGCCAGTGGGGAATCAGGTATCTGTTTTCAATTGGGAATGTGGGTCTCTACTTTTCTGACCCACTTGGATTCTTTGTATTTTTCTTGTGGGTCTCCATTTCCTATCTATAGGACAGTAACAATAGTCCTCCAGTTCTCCTGCCTGCCCTGCCTATTTTGGTTGCAGATTTCATTGGTTGAAGATTGCATCTCACTATAGGGTCCTGTTCAGACCATGCAGTAACAGGATGCACTGAGGGCCCAGGAGTACTGTGGCAGACACAGCATACCCTTTCTTACTCAAGCAGGAAGAAATCTCATCAAGATACCAGTCTGGAACCAGCAGCAGCTGGAGCCTGGATCTCATTTGGACCACCTACACCTTGCAAGGATAGAAAGAAAGAAGAAACCAGTCAAGAGATCTCCCTATTTTTTGTCTCTGTGGAAAAAAAAAAAAAAAAAAGGCTATTTTCTGACTCATTTTTAAGATCTCATTTTTTCATTCATGGCTTTCTTTCATCTTACTTGATGAGAAAGAGCAATGGTGAGGAGGAGAAGTCTGGTGTTGGATGATTTAGTGGAATGGTTTGACCCTGGGCTCTCAGGCTGGTAGCCACAATACAGAAAGATCCCCTTCATTCCCATTCATCAGAGACCTCAGGTCTCTGAGAGAGCAGGAGAGGAAAACCCATGGAAAATGAAAAACGGATGGAGCATTTCTAAGATGTGTTTGCAGGAATATCCTGAGAAGCCACCAGGCTTTGTCCAGTCTGACCCTTTGCAATGCTAATGGTCATCTCTCCAAAGCAGACATCCAGAATATTCTTCCTATGTTCATTTATCTGACTCAGCCTGCCTGCAAACTCTCCCATTTTTTGGAAAGACTTAGAAACAACTCTGAACACTCTGGCATGGCCCCATCCCTAATTTTAGCCTCTAGTCATCTGGACTACGCAAATTTAGGGAAAGGGAAATGAAGAGGATTTCCATCTCCCAGCACACAGCCATCAATTGATCCCAGAAACAATTCAGATTTACTGCTCCCCTGTGATGGCTGATGGGAAAGGAATTGGCTCCGTAGCAGTAAGTCAAAGATGGGAAGAGACAGTTGCCTGAGCGATGTGACCGATGGCCACAGACAGAAACACTTTCCTCACTGTTTTGCAGGTCAATCACTGCACTTTAAACCTTAAACAGACATATGGTGACTGACCTTTGGATGCTGATCTGGAGCCTTGCCTTTCATCTTTTTCCACTGTTCAATTTTTCCTCTATTTTCACACAAGCAAATATTTCTCTCTTTTTTTTCTTTTCCCCTAGTTTTGGCTTGGCCAGGACATGAAGATTCAGGGCAGATTCAGCATTATGCTGATAGCCAAGTGAATGATTGAGTGATCGCTTCTGGCTTGAAAATCTCTTCAGGTTAAGTCCATAATGGTAATGCTAATGTAGACATTTTGCAGATTCTTATTTCAGGATATGCATGTTTGCAATTTACTTCACTTGGTGTCTAGGAACAATTCAGTTCCCAAACCAGCACTGACAATCACATTCATTAATTTATTGGCAATCATTTCACACATACTGACTTTGTTTCAATGTATATTACTTATTCATTCAGGCCCTTAGGGGAAAAAAAAAGAAAAAAAAAAAACAGAAAAAAGAAGCTTTAAAAAAGCTGATTGTATTACTTCCTCGTATGTCTGAGAACTGACTTTTAAACAAGATGTTTAAAGCCTATTAGCTAGTAAGGAAATGTTTAGTGCTTCACCCCTAGTCTACAGGACTTAGTGTCAAGAGAAGCCAAACCAGTACTTTTAACCAATATGAAATTCACCTCAAAAGACAATAAATCAGATCATTCTTCCAACTACGGCACTTTGTCACAATGTTATGCTCTTGCAAGTTTTATATCTGCCCCAGAAAATGGTCTTTTAAGAATCAGATCTAAAAATCTTGTTTGGGTGCCCGTTCTCAGCTCTGATGATAAAAATGATGCTTGAATTAGGTTATAAATTTCTTTGAATCACAGCGCAGTTGAGTGGAGATGACTGTTTTGTCAAATGCACCTCTAAAAGATCAGTGCCAGGACATTCCTCATAACTGGGCACAACAGCAACTCCAAAAATGAGAGACTGTGGAAGAGGGAAAGGAGAGAGATAAATGTCAGGTTAATCCAAACACTGGTTTATCCCTCAATCCAGATGCTTAAAAGATTTAACGAGGGGAGAGCTGCCATGTAGCCAGCGTGTATGTACTAGAGAACGGTTAATGTGCCCTAAAGTTTGATAATCTGAATAAAAATGGATTTCAGAAATTGATTTGGATTAACTTGATCTGCTTTTTAGTGAAAAGATTTGGAATCCTAAACAAGCAGCTTAGCCACGATTAACTTATTTAAATACTTTCACAGCTAAATGTACTCCCAATGTCCCGAGCTATGGAGTTTTACATTTTGAGGATTACACTGAAACTCATCTGAGGTTTCTCCTGCCCTTCTCCTCCATATTCGCCTGCTCTGCAGACAGTTCTCATGTATCACCTATTTCCTTCTTTTCTCTGTAAGACACTGGAGAAAGAAAGATTTCTGTGCATCCATTCCCATTTTGTGAATTCCTCCCCCTTTGTCTGGTGGTCTGAGTCACACAGTCTGCCAGATCATTGGGGAAGCCCAACAGCAGAGTCAGCTGTGCATCTGCTGTCTCAGACTGACCTGGAAGATCTCCAAGAGAAAGGGGGTTCAGCATCACAACTCTGCTTAGACAATACCCAGAAATAAGAATTAGTCCTTGAATCATATATGAGCACCCAGAGCTGTTCTGTTGATTTGTCCTTGCCTCTGGACCTGTCAGGACTCATTGTCTATGCCTGCACAAGCAACCTAAACAAAATGAGGGCATGGGCCCAAAAAGCATCAAACAGCCCTCCACACTATTACATTATTGTCATCCCCAGTGGCACTGTGTAGGCCAACCTGAGATGCATGGGCACGGCTCACAGGTTAGCACAAGGCCCAGTAGGGAATTTGATTGCAACCATCCTGGCTTGGGGATTACGGAGATTAATATAAACATTAATTGCACAGATTAGCCTCAGAACCAAAGAAGACTGCACAACCATTTTATTTGCTAACATGGATAGAGCTGCTAACGGCAAAATGAGAGTACAAAAGGCCACTTCAGGATTTCCTTGAGGCAACAGAGATGCTGAGGAAGGTTCAGGGATATTGCTGAGAGGCAGTCACTGCTGTGGAGAAGTTATGTAAAGTGGCTTACCTCCCTGTTTACCATGAAAAAAGGATCTGCTGGGAAAACAGAAAACAAATAAAACAAAACAAAACAAAACAAAAAAAACCAGCCTCACTTTATACCACAGGTTGCAGTGCACACCTATTGTATTGGGTAACGAACAAAGCCACCTACTCACCAGTAGCTCAGAATAAACAAACATTGAAAGCCAAGATGTTCTCTGCCAAAACTGAAATATTTTCTGTCTATTAGATAAAAAGTACTATGAATTTCCAGAGGCAGAGCTCATCAGAAATAGTCAGTTTTTCTCATAACTTTTTTTTCATAAAAGACTATGACTTTTTTTTTTAATCTGTACAGGAATGTTCTGGGGCTTTGTTTTGTCTTGTTTTGTTTCTTTCCCAAAGGAGGGGGAAGATCTGTTTTGAGAACAAAAAGCACCTGGAAATAACATGTATGATTTATACTTGACCTTAAAAAATTTATGCTTTGACTCGTTGCATTTCTAGAGGCCTGCTGGTGAAAATTGGCATTTTGTGTCCAGACGCAGCCTATTACAAGGCAGATGTCTAAACTTAAACTCAGTGCAGGCACACAAGCTGTGCTTTCTCATCTGGACACTTGTGTTTTAATTATTTTTCGGCTTTACTGCTTTTGTTTTAGTGCTTTTCATTTTTTTTTAATTAAAAAAATACATCACTTCTTTAAACCAAAAGCAGAGAAGAACCAAAACAAAGTTTTGAGAAGAGAGCACAGTCTGAACCTCTCCTGCAGGACCAAACTTCTCTTAGCACTAAACGGCAATGTCTTGCTCTAAAAGCTGTCACAAGATGAGGTATAGAGAAAACCAAATCTAATCAGAAATGTAGCTTCATTCACTCTAAATAAATCATATGACTTATGTAGAAACTCCGTGTTGCTACACCAGTCTGATGATTCAATGCAACAATTATGAAGCTCTTTCTGCTTATTTTTTACTAAAACATTAATGCTAACGTCACATTTGCCAAAGACACTGGATTTACTTTCCTCTGGGGTAACAAGATACAAAATGTGCTGTAAAAGTTGTCTAGAGCTGCAGCAGGAAGTAGGTTCCTAACTGGAACATTTAACTCTGCTGCAGTCTTCAAGATCCGCCATGACTGTCTCTGAGCACCCGCAGCTGGCCCCAAACAAAAGCACTGAGACATTACATTGCCTTCCAGCAGTTGCATCGAGGGCAAACCAGGCCTTGAAGTCTTGGAAGCCCATATGTCCAGAGACATTCCCCTGCTTGGTGCCACTGTGAAACATATGGGAAGCACATTGCTCCAGATGTGATTCTGTGAGATCCCACAGCCCAAAGAGCCTGAGGTACTGGGTTAAAAGAATGACAAAAGTCATGAGAGTCCAATGAGAGCTGGTACTAACAGTGTTCTTGCATTACGGTGTAAGTCAGCTATGATGTGTCACTGCTTCTGATATACTGAGAGTTCTGTTTATGAACATGGATGCATAAGAAGAGAAAGCCATTACACACCACCAGTTTAGGAGACGGACCTGGAATGTGTTGGAGGGGGAGTCTGATTATCAAAGGTATGACTGTGGGTATATGGACAGAAAAGCTTCTGCGGAGACGACCCAGAGGGTGCCTTAGAGCACCCTCCAGGGCTCAGGATCACCTACCTTTGTGGCCTGACTCAAGAACCAGGCCACATGAGAACTGGAAAGATGTTCCTATAACCAGAATGAATTCTTAAACTAATAATGTCTTCTTGGCTGGATTTGAGCCAAAGCTGCACACGTCCTTTCACAGAGCCTGGCTACAAGATCAGCCCCAATGGCCAATAGCCTTTTTGCTGCAAGCCTCAGGATGTAGTCATGAGCAGCATCAAGGTTTAAGCAATTTGCTTCCTGTAGCCCTCTATGACACCTTGTGGCAATTAAGCAGAGGATCCTCACGGTGCCCAGAAAAGTTCTCAGAGAACAATTAATGTGTTTTCATAGAATCATAGAATGGTTTGAGTTGGAAGGGACCTTGGAGATCATCTTATTCCAATCCCCCTGCCATGAGAAAGGACACCTCGCACTAGACCAGGTTGCCCAAAGCCCCATCCAGGCTGGCCTTGAACACTTCCAGGGAGGGGGCATCCACAACTTCTCTGGGCAACCTGTTCCAGTGTCTCACCACCCTCACAGTGAAGAATTTCTTCCTTATATCTAGTCTAAATCTACCCTCTTCCAGTTTATAGCCATTATCTCTTCTCCTATCATTACCTGCCCTTGTAAAAAGTCCCTCCCCAGCATTTCTGTAGGCTTCCTTCGGGTACTGGAAGACTGCTATAAGGTCCCCCCGCAGCCTTCTCTTCTCCAGGCTGAACAGCCCCAACTCTCTCAGCCTGTGCTAGCAGGGGAGGTGCTCCAGCCCCCCTCTGGAGCTGCTCCAAGAGCTCAATGTCCTTCTTACGTTGGAGGCCCCAGAACTGGACTCTGTGCTCCAGGTGGGGTCACAAAAGAGCAGAGTATTAGAGATCTGGACTTCCACTCAAGACTGAAGTTATCTGCATTATATGTTAGCTAAGATTTAGGAATTGCAATACTCAAAACGCCTCATGGACACATCTTCTAGATCCTTCACAAGAGGAGAGTGGGAAAAAGAATCAAAACTTTCCAATGCACTGCTCCAAGCAGAAACTTAATCATGACATATTCTGTCTGGTTAGGTAAAAAAGTCAGAGCAAACCTTTGAATTATTTTCCCTGCAGTAGCTCAATTTCAAGGTTATTATTCAGAGCACTTCATTTCTTTCAGCCTAAACAAAAGTGCTGATCTCTTTAATAATGTCCATGATTCCTTAGTTCTGCTTTTATGCTTCTGCCTTTAATTTTTTTCCCCCAAAGCTCAATACAGAATTATAAATTGCTTGCTCCACACAAGGAAATGAGCATTAAGTTGTATATGTGGCTTTGACTTTGGAAGAGCTGGAACAGGGTTTTATGAGAAAACTCTCAGGAAGCCAGCCTACGTAATGATGGCCACGCAATGTTTTTCTGGCGATGATTAACACTGGAGAGCTGACATTGCTTAGCTCAAATGGTGTTTTCATCATAGATCTGGGAAGGATCCAAAGCTTCTTCATGTTAATTTGTCAGAGTGGATTAATTTTTCAGCAGCCCATTACTGGAATGCAGCCTGCCCAGCTTCAAGTTTCATTGTAGGAATCCAGTGATACTAAGCCGACAGCAGTCATGGGCAGACAGAGCCCAGATGTGGTACAGAACTGCAGGAATGTAGTGATGACATCTGGAGATCAGCTTCCTCCTCCAGAGTAAGACTTGGAGGATGTATCTCAGCTACTTCCATTACCCAGCAATCCTTTCCTAAACAAATGGATCCCAGAATCACAACTACTGAGTCTTGGATATCATCTGTTCTTTTCTGACATCTTTAAGGGTACACTATGAATGAGAATATACAGCATAACAGTTGTTTCAAGCATTGGATACTAACCTGGGAATATTCCACTAAACAGTCTCCTGTTTATCACTGACTCTCTTGCTTAACACCAATAAAAAGATCTGATGAGGATCGAGTCCCAGGAACTACGATTGACAAAGGAGAAGCTTGGAATGAACCCAGACTTCGCATTGTTGATACAGTGAAGGACAAATTGTGTTGGGTTGACATGGCAAAGTTTTGGTAGTACGGGGCTGCTGGTGTGGCCATTTAAGCAGGGCCCAACAACTCTGATGTCAGATCAGAGCCAACTCCATCTGCTCCAAAAGGGATCTGCCACTGCCAGAGTTAAGCCATGAGTGATGCCGGGTATGCCTCTGGGAGAGCAGATTTAAGAAAGGGAAGAACTGCTGTGCAACAACAGAAGGAAGGGGTGCCATCCAGAGCTACCTTAACAGGCTTGAAAAGTGGGCCTTTGTGAACCTCATGAGGTCCAACAAGGCCAAGTGCAAAGTGGTACACTTGGGTCAGGGCGTTCACTGATACATGTGCAGACTGGGAGAAGAACTCTTCGAGAGCAGCCCTGAAGAGAAGGACTTGGGAGTTCTGGTGGATGAGAAGTCTGATGCAAGTCAGCAGCGTGCATTTGCAGCTCGGAAGGCCAATTCTATCCTGGGCTGCATCAAAAGAGGGGTGACCAGTGGGAAGAGGGAGGTGATTGTCCCTTCTCTGCTCTCATGAGGCCCCATCTGGTGTACTGTGTCCAGGCCTGGGGCCTCCAGTACAAAAAGCCTGTGATGCTGTTGGGCTCAGAAGAGAGCCAAGAAGATGATCAGAGGGCTGGAGCAACTCTTCTGTTAAGAAAGGTTGAGAGAGCTGGGCTTCTTCAGCCTAGAGAAGAAAAGGCTCTGGAAAGACCACATTGCGGCTTTCCAGTACTTAAAAGGAGCTTATGAATAGGAGAGACACTGACTTTTTATGTGGTCTGATAGTGGTAGGACAAGAGGAAACAGTTTAGAAGAGGTTTAGATTAGACATCAGGAGAAATTCTTTACTCAGAGAATGGTGATGCCCTGGCACAGGCTGCCCAGAGAAACTGTGGATGCCCCATCCCTGGAGGTGTTCAAGACCAGGCTGGATGGGGCCCTGGGCAGCCTGATCTGGTGGGTAGTGACCCTGCCTACATCCGGGGGGTTGGAACTGGATGAATTTTAAGGTCTCTTCCAACCTAAGCCATTCTATGATTCTTTTTGTAGTGTTTGTCAGCTTCCCATAGTCAGAGACCACCATCCTCTTTCTACACATTAGTGGGACATTAGTCAAGTCCCTGTTTTCTCCCTCCTGCTTGCAAAGCCACAGGTAGATCCAACAGACCCATAATGCCATTCTGTAAATGAGCTATCTGTGAGAAGACCAGGTCTGCTTCAAATAGAGATGTGGGTTTCTATTTATCAGAATCAAACTATTATACATTACAGTCCTGCAGATTCACTAATTGCAAGGAAATTTTAGCTGATTTCATTGATGTATTTATGGGCTAGTTTCTCTCCAATACAACATCAATCAGCACAAGTCTACTGAAGCCAGTCATGTTGCATCTTATACCAACAGTCCATTTGGTTTTAATTAATGACTAAATTGCAAGGACTTTTTTCACATGTTACGTGTAAATTCACAAAAGAGTTGAAACATCAACCACTAAAAACAATTTGATGTGAAGGAGCAGTATGAAGTGAAAATCAGACCCTATGCCATCTGTTCTCCTGGTTATTTGGTATTCAAAAGATCTGCTTTACCTGAATGAAGAAGCATTTGCATACATCAGCATGCATGTTGAGAGGGTTAAGCCTGAAATTTGTGAGCAAACAACAATTACAATTCAATGATTGATGATAAAAGAATCATTGGGAAGACTGCAATGTTAAAAGTGGGTAGATAGCTCACAGAGACCAACAGTCAAGCTGATTTGGATATACTGATTTTCTATAAACACAGAGTCACATTCTCACAAGCTGAACTTTCTGCGGCCAAATATTGCTCCGTGCAAACCTCATCGGTCTTTATGAGAGGAGAATTGTTTTTCACTGCTGCCAGACAGGAAGCTGATACACACAGTCCTGCCCCACCAGAATTCCCCCACCCAAAATAACTGATGCTATTGAGTTTGAGTGCTAAGCTCTTGTTTAACTTTGCACATTTCCAACACTGAATACAAAATTTTTAAGTACAGTTTATACGAAAATACAAAAAGTCTTACAAATTCTTGGAGGTGTATGCTCATGAAGTTTTGTGAATGAAAGACTCAAGTAGTTTACAGCAAGAGCTGGGTTGTGCTCTTAAGACTTCCACAACTTTTAAATTAATAAATAACCTCAGACCTCATTCAGAAAAGGAAGGACTGCAAGGCTATGGACACTAACAAAGGCTGCTATGCATTTGAGTTTTCGAGGACTTCAGAGTAAGAAAAAAAGATCCAAAGACAGTAGTAACTTCTGAGGGGTGATCAAGGAGAGGACTTTGGAGATTAAAATCAACTTTCTTAACTCTTAGGGAGATCTTTCTAGCATAAATCTGAAGATAATTGGTTGGTTGCAAAATCGTAGATGCTCATTAGCTCAAGGCACAATGCTTAATTGCACTCTGCACTGTGTCATGTATATAAAGCATCTTCGCCACAGGCCCAATGGTTGTTCAAATCACACACCACCATTAAGGTTTTCCTGCAGTTGACTCCAGCAACAAAGGACTAACTGCCCTTTGAAACAAAACTAATACACTGATAGGTCAGCAAGGAAATATCTTATTGCTACAGCCACGCTACGAATAAACCCAAATATAAAATATGACTTTAGAATCAGAAGGCGTATGGAATTGAGGCTGAAGGATGAAAAAAACTCACAATGAAGACAACCTTGTCTTCAGAAGTTTGCAATTATAAATCCTGTTGCAAAGGTTTCTCTCTCTGAGGAGATACTTGTGTTTGAGATGAATTATTTTAAAAGAATATTTATTGCCCTGAATTGAGCTAATCAATGCAAGTCTCTTCCGTAGACCTTGAGTTCATCAATATTTCATGCATACAAATGGAAGCTCTATTAGCATTTTATAGTGTTTTGCCCTAAGTAGTAGTATTTTACACAGAAGTGCACCTTTGCTTCTGTCTTTCCCATAGAGTCTGCAACAGATTTAGATCTCTGCATAGAAATCAAAAATATCGTTCTTCCACATTACCAAAATGTTCAGGAAACAATTCACACTCATCACAAAGGATCTTTAGTTTCTTTGTTGAAATCACTCTAGATTTCTTTCTACCTGAGCTGTATTCAGTGCTTTTCCACACATCTAAAATTTGGAGAAACGCCTCCTTCATCTGTCGTTCTCAGAGGGACTTAACATTTGGAACATTATCTGTCTCAGAAGATGCATTCCCAACATCCAAGAACCAGTGCAGGTCTCACACTCCTTTTGTGCATATTTTAAAGCTTGTCTGGTCTGCTGGCTTTCCTTTTTCCCCCAGCTCTGAGATGCGCATCCTTGCAAACGTGCTGAACGTACTCTCTGCAAAGCAACCCAACATTCCATACACCTGCAAAGAGGGATGAGGAGCCACTGCAAACCATGCTGGAGTTTTACAGGGGTTTGGCACACAAGGTCAGGAAATGAAGGGAGCAGTATCTGCAAAGAAAGATCTCATCATAACCCATTGTGCTCATGAAACTGGAGCACATAACCATGTTATTAATGATGATATTATTCTCAGAAGGACCTAAAGATAGCTGTCATCCTTCATTCTGGCTTTTGCTTAGTTTCTGAGTGCTGGATCCCAACAGCCTGGAGAGGCTTTGTAGAGGTTGGTGGAGAGGGGATGCACCCTCACTAACAACCTGCCTGTTGCACCACGAGGCTTCAGGGGAGAATGGCTGGAGAGACCATCACAAACACGGCTAATGGCATCCCACACACACCAGCTTCTCCCTCTCCCTCCTTCCTCTCTCTTAACCCCAAGGGATGCTTTGAATGAAAACATTATTTTTCCCCTCTATCTATGCTACGTGAATGCCAGCTGCAAAGCCTGGCAAGTACCTGCCAGACTGATGAGACTCAAGGGCTCCCCTGTGAGCAGGCCAACATGGTGCCAAGAAAATGAACCCAGAAAGTTCAGCTCCTCAGCGCTTATGTAAGAAGAAAATCTCTGGTGACTACTTCTATAATAGGCCAGTTTCCCCAAATTGGGCCAGCTACAGCTCAGGAACAAAGCCTTTCCTCATGAGCAAGATAGCTGACTAGAAGGTGGAGTTGAATACCTCTACTCTCTTGCTAGCTTGCTCAACTGCCAGTACATGGGCCATAGCACATCTCTACTTTTAGCTGAAGGCATTGTACCAGCTATATGAGAGGTCTCAGTGTCATGGGTAATGTCTCAGTGTCATGTCTTGCCATGCTGGCAAGAGCCATTCTGACCATCTAATATTACTTCAGGGTCACATATATTGAGGCTTTCCCTGATTTTCCATCTAATTTGGAATGTAAAAAGTCATTTAGAACTTCACTATCCTGATTACAATTTTCCCCAGTCACGTAGAATCCACCACTTGTTAATGTTTTACAATCCTAAATTATTTTCCTTATTAAAAGAGTATGTTCTATGTCTAGTCTGACTTTAGCTTCAGCTTCATTGGATTTTGTTAGCAGAAGTAGCTGAGGAGTTTTCACCAAAATATTTCTTTGTTTAAAAAAAAAAAAAAAAAAGGCAGATTTGTGGAAAAGAGTTAGTTGCAATGGGATTTCTCAACTCATCCCTCTTGGGTAATTTTAATTGAAACATTCCAGATTAAAAGTCAAAAAATATGCTTTATCCTATAAAATAGAAGTAGTCCAAGTAAAATGACACAACCAGAAAATATTTACCCCTTCATCCTTTTCCTAGAAGTCCGTGTGGGTGTTTGAGACATAAACATTGGCTGCTGTCACTGCTGCTTTCGCATGACACTTTATGATAAGGAAGTAAATATAATTAGTTCACATTCCAATGCTGCTTTTTCATTCTGGAAAACTGAGTATAAACAGTGTATAAACATGCTTGTGGAAAATCACATCCCACCAGCGAATCAAATCGGCCACGCAGCACCAGCCACACAAAGCTGTTTACAAGGAATTCAGATATTTCTTTTGTGGAAGATAGGATTTACCCCTCACCAGAAAGACTTTTCACTGCTGGAATCACATCATGTTCTGTAAATAAAACTACATCTTTGGAGGCTCGATCTCTTATCCAAAAGGACCTCCTTAGGTGTGTGTCCTGGCCTGGGCCCTCCAGGCAAACCAGCCTCCAGAAGGAACTACAGCTGAGAGGGTTTTGGAAGACTCTGAGTTTGAGGAGAGAGATCTGCAGAGCGGGGCTCTTGGAGGCAAGGGACTCTGTTTTCCAGACCCCTTGTTCTTTACATCTTCTCCTCCCATCACCTCATTTCCCCTCACCAAGGAGCAGCAGCTCTTTCCCTGATGGACCTTAGTCCCCAGTAGGCTGGGAAGAGGCTCAGCTTCACCAGCCTCAGCCCTTCTTGTGCTGCTGGTCTTCATCCTCCTCTGCTACAGGATCCAGCATTGCTATTACTGTAAACCCCAACATAGGTCTGGAAGGAAAGCTGCTGAAATTCTACTACAGCAAGGGAAACAGTCTCAAAAATACTTCCAGGGTCTGGCAGGCAGCATTCAATCCTCCTTCCAAGGAAATGCAGCCTCTGGAAGTGCTGCTCAATGAGCACCAAAACACCAGTTCCTTAGTCACCAGGCAGTATCATTAGCAAATGCTATTTCTGGTTATTTTTTGATAATTTCTCAGAGGCAAACTTGATCATTGCCAGATCACTTACAGTTCCAGGAAAAATATCCTGCACTGGTTTTAGATGCAGAGTCACCAGTTCTGACTCACTCTGGTTTGCCTGAGCCCTCTTTAAAATTTTTCTCTTAAGTTGTCCTTTCAGAAGATGCCAGAAATAAACAGATGCTTTGCTAGAACTGTAACTGCATTGGGAATTCAGACACCTAGGGCAGCTACGGGCTGAAACAGCAGCATTCACAGCTACTGCTGGGCCTGCTCCTTTGGAGCAGCAGCACAGCGTGATTTCCAGAAATGAAAGCAATGCATACAAAGCACAGTTTAGAAAAAGTTTTGGATGCCTTCGAGCTCTGCTCTTAGTGGGTGGTCTGAAGACTCCAAAAACGCAGGAGCTGGAGGAAGAACTATCCTTCTCCTTTCTAAACAATTCCTTCATTTAAACAAATGTCCCCTTATGAGACGAGGGCTATCCCACATAAAAAGGGAGGCAAGAGGCATTTTTTACAAGAAATGGAATGTACAAATTGCTGCCTTTTTAAAAGCCAGAGGATGTTTTTCCAGCATGGCATCGCATCCACAGGAAAGTGCTGCAGGGAGATTACATTTTACGCACGATACAAAATAACATCAGACTCCAAACACAACCAGAAAATAAACAAGCTAAGTCACTGCCCCACTGTAAAGAAAGATGCCTTTTCATTTAGATACCTTGCTTAAGGTTGTTGATTTTTTTTAATGCCAGTTCCCATCACATCAATATAGCTTGCATTTCTTCATACAGTCATAATAGAAAGGGAAAGGTGTTTTCTCATAGCTCAAACACACAAAGTTGGCTTTGTTCCTATCTGCTGTCTGTAACAGAAAATGTTCCAACTCTCTTACAGCCACACCATTCGTCTCATCCAGAGCTAGGATCTCTGCTCCTTCAATGTGCTGCTCCTCCAACAGCTTTCCAGTCTTCTCCCTCCCTCTCTCAAGCTTCTTCCTCAATCCTCTCAAGCTACTTTCATCTCTGCCTGCCTGGCCTTTATCTAAGCCTGGGGAAACCCCACCCCAGGTCCACCCCTTCAGGTCACATGTGCAAGTGCTTTACCGGTATTACCCAGGCCAGCCACATCCCTCCACCATGTGCTCAATCATCAGTTCATGCTGTGACCAACTGTTTCCCTACACTGTCGCTATTTGTGCTCAATAAGTTTGGTTTTGCTCCAAAAACAAAAGTGTATTACGCAAGAGAAATGCTTGTAAATCTCAGGAGGTACGAAAGAGGCAATGGTTGCATTTGGCAAAGGATGGAAAGTCCTGGCAGAAATAGGTCCCCCTCAAACTGAGTTTGCCCTGTTTCAGCTCAGCCACAACCTGAAGTTTTGCTTTGCAGTCACTCAACTTTGCTCAGAACAATGTGCTTCAATGGGAAAAAAAAAATCCAAAACCAGGTTTTGATTTTTCCCTTCCACTCCACAACCATTTGTTATTCAATAGGAAAATGACAGGTGAACTAGTGAAAGCTAAAATCCTCTTCACTGTCATGAAAAATGTGACTTTTCCTCAGTAATAAATGGAAAAAGTTTATCACAGGTCCCCACCAGCCAGAAGGAAGAGAGAAGGAAGAGAGACGAGCCACAGGAATGTGGTCTGCCACAATTTACAATCCTAGTTTAGCTGAGCACTCTGAGTGGAAACAGAAGGAGGACTGTGAGAGGTTACTCAGCAAAGTAGGGATGTAGGAAGGGTTGAGACATCTCAAAGAAAAGTGCTTCCAAAGAACAACAGAGTGGGCATTAGCAGAAATACTTCCTCCATTCATTAGAAGCTCCTCTAGAAAGATACCTGATAAGAAAATGTGACATTCTTTGGAAAATTGACTTTTCAAATTAATTTATTGGCAAAAAACTATCACCTCTCTGGAGTGGTGCTGGCCACATTTCCAGGCATTTGATTGTCAAATGTGTCATGTACCTCCTCTCAGCAAGCAGACGCTTCTCAAGGGAAACTGTGGGCCTGTTGCACACATCTAGCCTTGAGAAGGACAAAACCAAGCCTGCTTTCCTTTCTGTCCTTCAGTTTTCTTCCGGAGAGGGAACTGGTAGGCACCTGTTGCATACACATCACTGAGCAGCTTTCAAGTGGTCATGGTTCATCCAACATAGCATCAAGTTTGGAAAAGACCTCTAAGATCATCTACTCCGACCATCAACCCATCCCCACTAACCCATGTCCCTCAGTGCCACATCTCCATGTTTCTTGAACACCTCCAGGGACAGTGACTCCACCACCTCCCTGGGCAGCCTGTTCCAGTGCCTGACCACTCTTTCTGAGAATAAATTTTTCCTAACATCCAACCTGAACCTCCCTGGCACATCTTATAGGCCATTACCTCTCATCCTATCATTAGTTACTAGTTACTCACAACAGCACTGCACCGATGACCCAGGGATCCTTTATGCAATATTCCAAATGGTGACATTGCTGGAAAAAGGTCCAATCAGGGATGGGTAATTTGAAATCCCCAAAATAACTGATTTGCTTAAATTCTGCTAAACTACCACATTGACCCAGAGTCTGTGAGCACCTTCAGATCACGGATGTGGCATGTGCATATTTATTGCAGCACAAAGGAGAGCTGTAGTATAGTGAATCAAAGCCATTAGTGCCTTTTTGGTAATTGACACTGAACTGTGACAGTCCTCGAGATGACCACAGAAACAGACTAATTAATAAAGATGACGGCAAGACAATTATGTAAAGAGGCAAGTTGTACTGATTTTAATGCATGGACAAGGAAAGGCAAACAATGCTTTGAGAAATACTTTCTTTAGGTTATCTAAGGATACCAGAATCTCAGATCACATTGTTAAAACTTCACTGTGATTGAGACCTCAGTAACAATTGTGAGCAGAAGGATTTCTGGGCCAGCCTAAGATGATTAATTGCTTGTGATGCCTCCAGAAACTCAAGAGATCCCATGCAGCAGGAGAGGAAATTCAGATTCCCCGCAGCACCACAAACATATGCCTTACGTCCTGGCAGCACAACAGCTAAGTGAACTCATTTATTTGTGTAGCCCTGGGGTGCTGGGAATGATGGCAGGCAAAGGGTTAAGTAGTGGCACCGTGGTTTCTGGAAAGGAAGGGCAAGCCTCATTAACTGGCTGGAATTTTTGGAGGATGTGAGCACCAGGGTGGACATGGGAAAGGCAGCAAACACCATATTACAGAGATTTTCAGGGTACATTGAACAAAGGTCCACAAAAAAGGTCAGCGCCGATGGAGCAGATGATAGCAGGAGGTGAAAATGGCCCTGAGAAGTCAAGGGCAATGCAGAGAGAGTGGCAGAGCATAGCAGGTATCTAAATGGGACAACTTAGCTCTCCATACACAGCTGCAACTTCTATAACCTGTCTCATCATTCTAGCCAGACAAGGGGATAACAAATGTCTGGTTGACTCTTCCAAAGCCTTATCCATTTTTTCCTTGTATTTAGCTCCAGAAGCATCACCCTTAATTTTCCAACCCATCATTTTCACTTACAAAACTAACATGGTACAAGTTATCAATCTGTAATTTAATGACTGCATGGTTATTCATGTAAGTATCCTGTACTTCACAGAAGCTGTATCTAGGTATGTAGCAAAGCCATTTCACCTCCTGACAGTCACCCACCATGGGCCTGCACACTAGCAGCTCGCAGTAATTGCAATACTCTTTATGTTTTTCAAACACAGTGCCACACAGCTCCCCTATCACTGACTGTCCAAGCAACTAAGAGTTCAGGATTGCTCTGTTATCCTCTAATATAAAGGCAAGCCGAGGCATAAAGAATAGATTCACACAGCAATTTACCTCAGCATCTTTTTGTCCAAAAGGTCATTGTCTAGAAAATTCAGTCAAGAAACAGGAAAGGCTGATTCCAAGTCCTTTGTCTGTCTTGAGGAATTTGGATAGTATTATTCTGGTAAAAAATTAAATGACCATGAAAAGGAGACCAGAGCTGTGCACAGCCTCCTACAAGGGCAATTCAAGTTAGCCTGATAGAAAAGTATTTATTCTCTACTCTTTGGCTGAGAAGCATTCAAATGTTCTGTGTGCACAGTAAGTACAACACAAAAGATTGAGAGGATACTCTTTCCATACTCTTGCAGGATGAGAAACATAGATTTTACCCTGTTCTGCAGTGAATCCAGCTCCTATGTACTCCGGCTGTGTGTTTTCGCTCCATTGGTTTGTAGAGTTAAATGCAAACCACCAACTCCTGCCCCGTGAAGCTTGATTGTGCTTTTTCCTCCCAGACTATTCAATAGCTTTGGTTCAAATCCAGAAATAGTTACAGAATGACTTAAAGTCTTTTATTTAGGGTAGCTCAAAGGATTGTATTTTTTTTTCTTGAATCAAAGCCTTATTGGAAATGCATGGCCCTGAGACAAAGGGAGCTGGAAGGTGCACAAAAGTGCTGCATGTGCTGTGAAGGAGGTCAGTCTGCGTCTGTCACATGCTGATACCTAGGGCAAGGCTGAGCTGGCCTTCTCCACTCAACTCTGAGAAGTGGTGTGCACAACCTGCTGCTTCATCTTGCAAGCTTCTGCTGGAAGATTTACAGCAGTGCTAGCAATGCTCAGGGTGGATTGTTCATCAGCTTGTAACATGGGCTCACTTGTGATTTACATTTGAATTCCTTGGTTGCATCTGAAGTACACTCAGATTTCCTGCACTTGCTCTTTCCTCTGGTCAAAAGAATTCATTAGGGAAAATTGTATACATAAATCCATTATTTCTAGCATTTTTTTTTAAATCAGTTTTGCAATCTATCTCTCAGGACACAGCACTCTAAATCTAAGTATTTGCTGTCCCTTAATCACCGAAGTTGAGGGAATGTATCTTGTTATAGGGGAAAGCACATGGCCAACAAATCTGATCCCCCTGACCTCATCCTGTCATCTCGCTCCTCTCAGCACAGCACAACAGATTCAACATTCCAGCTAAATCACAGCACCTGCTGACTCTCCCAGGGTTCTGAATTTGCCTCCTGCTTTATTTCTAGATATCAGCTGTAAAATTACATTCCCATACTGAATCTTTCCACTTGAAACTGCACAGGCCCAGGAACAGGAATCACTCTGCACTGAAACCACCACTCACTGGCCAATCTCATCTCTGGCATTACCAGCACCACCAGGCACAGTTACTCAGCCTAGCTCTGACCTTTCAAGAGCCAAGAGCCAGGAAAAAACAGCTGTGAGCTCTTTAAATGCAGCTTTCCTTGGCGAGAGAAGCAGCACTATGGAGCTGCTCCAGTGTCCCCAGTGAGTGCCCCAATTAGAACCTGAAGGAATGGGATGGAGTTGCGTCAGGGGAGGGTCAGGCTGGGTGTTAGGAAGAGGTTCTTCACCTCTTGGTGAAGGTGGTGGGGAGGGAACAGGCTCCCCAGGGCAGTGGTCATGGCACCAAGTTGACAATGTTCAAGGAGCATTCAGACACTACTCTCAGACATAGGGTTTGGATGTTGCATGGTCCTGTGTATGGCCAGGAGTTGGACTCTGATATTTGTGGGTCCCTTCCGACTCAGGATATTCTATGACTCTATGACTCTGACAAGGCCCTGGATGTCAGAAGGTGTCCCACCACACAACTATTTGGCACAGCACATGCAACCCCACTCTACAGTCCATCGTCACCTCATGGGCAGGTCCACCCATCTTCATCTCTCCTGATGCTATGGAAAAGCTCTGGGCATTCAGAGCTTTTGGTCATTATTTGCGTTGCCAGTATTCTCCAAACACTTAAGACACAAGTATGACTAAGTGACTGAGGAGCACATCCCAAAGACATGTGGGCTATTGCAGTCTTGTACAAACCTTAAAAACACCAAGCTTTATGACTCAATTAATGTGTCAACAGCCCACTGAAAACGCCACAGGACAGCTGGAAGAGCAGTGCAATATATTTCACCTTTTTCCATCTATTATTTTGTTTCCTTTAACATTTACTTCTGGCCCAAGATTTGGGACTGGAGTATAGGCTCAAAGCGTTGTGAAATCACAGGTACAGTTTCCCTTGGTGCAGATAGGCTTTGGGATAGCTTTTGGGAACCAACACATTGCTCCTGCTTGTGCGCACTGCAGAAGCAGAGTGATGGGCTGAGGCCAATCAAAAAAATGCCTCCAGGTTCCTGCATGCAGAGGATGTCAGCCTTGATCATCTGAGGAGGTGTTACTCTTCCAACGCATTTCCCTTGAGCAACAAAAGTGCCTGAAGTGAGGATGCAAATTCAAATGTATTGAAGCAAACCAGAGTTTATTTAGCATTTATTACCCATTCTGTTGTTATATGCGGCTTCTTCTGTCTCCATTTTCCTCTGGTAAACATAGACCTTTTCCTTTTTTATTTTTTTAATAAAATATATAAAACATTGTGCATTGCTATCCATAGGAAAATTGTAGTTTAACAACAAAAAAAGAATAAGGCACATTCCTGTGCAGCATCTTCAAATATATATATATATATTTAAAACAAAACAAACAAAAAGAAAACCCTTTTCAACCTCTTTGAGGTTGTTAACATCTCACCGATCACTGACACATCTCTTATATTACCATAATTTCAATGTTGGAGGTGGGTTGGGTTGTGTTTGACAGGGGCCAGTAGGGAGAACAGACTCAAAAAAAAAAAAAAAAAACACAATTATAGGATTTTATCCCTGAGGTGTCAGTTAAAAAAAAAAGAAATGCTCCCATTGAAAAGGAAGATGAAAAGACAGCCATAAATAACTGAATACACTATGGCAAACATCCAAGCACCGAGATGATTCATGATGGAAGAATTCCCCCCTCCCACCCATCCCCTAGATCTTAACAAGTCATATTTGCCATTGGGTTTTAATTGGGTTAATCTCATGGCTTCTGAAGTCACAAGACAATGTCGGGACGTACCTCCCCCTCCCCTCTCCAATCATCTTTCCAGACTTGTAGTTTTGTTCACAATTCTACTGAAGTCCTCAGGAAAGAGAAATCCAAAAATCCTAAAGGAAAACCAAAACCTGGATGACTTCCCTCCCAAGCCACACGGAGAGCACTCGTACCGCAGCATGCCAAGCTCCATGCCCCACACAGGAGGACTCTAATTGTCAGCTTCATACCACCTACTAAGAAATGAAGTTGGCAGCTACCTCTGCTGTAACCAGAAAGTGTCCATGAAGAGGGGCGATATCAATATGTCAGGGAAAAGGAGACGGTGAAAGCTTTATTGCTGTCCATCCACACTGCTCCAGGTAGCACTCCTGGAAGGAGAAGAGGAGACACCCACATGGCATTCCTCAACACCCTCTCTTCTCCCAAGCATGGGTGGAGGAGCCCCAGAGTGCAGTGCGGGATGGTTGGATTCTCCACCACTTAGTAGTAGCGGTTGAGGCTCCTGGTCCCGGGGATGTCTGGCTGGCCGTTCATCCAGATCTCCCGGATGATGCGCTCCCTCTCCTCCAGCCGCTGAGCTCGCTCCAGCTCCTCTGCTGAAGTGAAGACGTTCATATTCAAAGTCCTCTCGAACCTGCGGTGCCTGCGGGCTGACAGGTCCGAAGTGGTGTCCGAATCGTCATCGCTGTCACTGCTGTCGCTGTCGCTCTCCCGCTCCCGAGGAGGTTTTTGGGTGGAGGAGCGTTTGCAGTCAGTTCGGCAGGACACCCTTAGCACCAAGGCCAGCAAGGTCAAGACGAGTCCAACGCACACACCAGAGACAAAATACAGAGCGGCCCGCTCAGGGTTTTCTGAAAGGCAAAGGAAACAGTGCTCAAGAACAACCCTTAAATCCTCCCATCCCTGGAGATGTTCTAGGCCAGGTTGGACGGGGCCCTGGGCAACCTGATGGTGGCAATCCTGCCATGGCAGGGGGCTTGGAACTGGATGGTCTTGAAGGTCACTTCCAACCCAAGCTATTCTATGATTCTATAATTAAAAGAACAAAATGCACTATTTGCTCCTCTGTGCAAACACCAGCAATGGTCTCCAGAGGAGCAGAGTTTCTAATGGTTCATCTTACTTCCAAGCACTCCTTCACCTCCTCTCCCCAGGGAAGCCAGGGAGGGGAATTTACATGGTGGATTTGCTGCCAAGGCATTTACTCATACACAGAATTTGGGTTAGCTGCAGTTGTGTCTTGGAGTTATCTGGAAGGGGAAGGAGCAGCCCACAGAATTAAACGCTAATTCCAGTCACTATGGGAGTGGGGTTGAGACCAGGGTGCTGCACACCCAGAAGCAACTAAGGGCATCTTTCTGTCACTTCCCATTATCATCGTACAAGAAATAAAGTTGATTATAAAGCTTTAAATGCTCTCTGTGCTGTAGCCCAGCTGAAATGGCAAGCCTTGCAGCATGGAAAAACGGACATTATTTATTCATAAGTTTCATCCGCTTATCTAAGTCTAGTGTGCTGGCTTTCTGCCTGGACCACCAAAAAGTATACCTGCGCTGCACAAGCATAGCTGGAGTTAGTGCACTAACAGGATGAATCATGCATAGCTGCATTTCAGAGGTGAAACAACAAGACTCTAAAGGATCCACAATGCCTTTTCAACTAGGTTATCTTGTTTATTTACTACAGGGTTTTTTTGGTTCGTGGGACAGCTTAGAAGTGTAATTACGATAAATGTTGTTATTGCAATTCCCCTGGGCTAAACCATCTCAGTATATTCCTTGTTTGTAGATGCACAGAATGGGTGAAGATGAATCAGGCAGAAGTATCAAGGCCAGCTCCGCTCTGCTGTGTCTGTTGGAAATCCTGAGTTCAAGGATGGAGTCAGCTCCTCAGATCCCCTGAACTCAGTGATGAAGTTGTAACAGTCCCCATCAGCTGAAAGTCTGCAACTGGATAAACTGCTCTGTCCCTGGAAAAGCTAAAAGGCTCAGCTCTGCCTTCACCTTCCCACATTGTGCTTTTAGAAACTGCCCTCTCCAAGAGATTTCCTTAAAAGAAAAGTTCATAGAACTGGAAAACAGTAAGAGTAGGGAGTTGGACCAGATGACCTCTGGAGGCCTCATCCAACCTAAATTATTCTCTGATTCTGTCGCCAGAACCCAGACACTGACATGTGCATGGTTCAAGGCAATGCAAGGCTCAATGCCTCGCGATGCTCTTATAACAGTTATAGGAACAAGAAGCATTTGTGCTCTGCCCTTCTCTCCTACCAAAGGCATCTCAAAGGTAACTTCCATGGTAAGCCATGGGAAAGTCATGATAGTCTGAAATACAGCTAATAAAATATGAGACTTGCTAGAGTGGTTCATGCAGATGGTATGAGGAAAAAATAGGCTGAAGACAGACTGCAAAAGAAGAAGGAGGAGAGAACTGCAAAGGATGCATTCAACAATTCAGAAGAGGAAAAAAATGCAGCAATAGTTGGAGAGGCAAGGGAGACCAAAGCCAGAGCAAAAAGGCTGAAGGTAAAAGAGAAGGTACCAGAAGGGTATGAGAACAAGCATGAAGGATGTGCTGATAACTCTTGTTGCAGTCTGACTGAATGAAATCCTGGCCCCAGTGAAGTTAATGGCAACCCTAAATTCAAGGGGCAGAACTCGAATTAAAACTGCAGCCTTGTTTATGCAAAGCCATTGTCCCTTTTCTTCAGTGTGAACAGTAAACAAGTGGCCTTTATTCCTGAGACATGACAACCCCAGGAGAAATGTAATCATCCCTTTCCACCTCCATCTGCATTACAGCTCAGGACAGTAATTGCAAAGCTTCCCTTGCAAGTAGGACTAAGGATGGCTCCAAGGACACACAGACTGGGAAGAACAAATGAGCAGGACTGATCTGTTTGTCCTGGAAGACACTTGGTCCAGTCTGCTTCTGCTTTGTCTCTGGCTGACAGGATGCCAGGCACACTTTCCTGAGCACCACATTCCTGCACACACATGGGCTTGATTTGGTTGCATTAGTTCCACTGCTCAGTCTTTTAAAGCAACTCGTAAAAAAAAATAGGTTTGAGCCTAAGACACAGACACATGGAGTTTCTCTTCTCCCATTTTTGCCCATGTCCTGCTTTTCATTTCTCTTCCTTCCTCCTTTTTCCACGCTACTGTATGCTTCTCATGAGCAAGATGCACCTCAATTGCTACTTAAGCAACAATTTTTCATCCCCTGCTCGTCCTTGTGTGTACAGCCCTTCATGCAGCGCGATGACTGTAATTGAATCTTTGGGCTCCACTGGCATTTATGAGCTCCTACAGCTACCCTGTCAACATCTGAGACACTGTCTGGACTTCCTCACTGAGCTGTAACCCTATGTTCAACTGCAGTCTTGGCATTTATCATGCGTACAATCCACTTGCACAGCAACATCTCTTTTTTCACAGCAGA
The DNA here is from genome assembly GCA_013396635.1 of Penelope pileata. Lineage (NCBI taxonomy): Eukaryota > Metazoa > Chordata > Aves > Galliformes > Cracidae > Penelope > Penelope pileata. Next base: position 188,847 of record WBMW01005902.1, read on the forward strand.
AAGAGCAACTTAAGCTAAAAACCAGGAGCTCTGCTTTTTCTCAGCTGAAGCAGACAAGTCAGCAATACCCTACACTTGGGGAGGCTGACAGCTGATCAGTTATTTTGACTGCACCCCCTCATTGCTGTTCTCCATGCAAAGAATAAAAAGGGACATCTTCTTCAGAAAATGGATGCTCAGCACCTTCCAAAACTCAAGAGAGGCTCACATTCATCATGCCCACAGCGACACACCCCAAAGCATTTATTATGCATGAAAAACTCTTTAAAAGTGCACAGACATCAGTAACAGAAGTTAACAAAATTTTGATATGTATTCATGTGCATGTGTGTGTACCCTACTACCCCCTTTAGCACATGGATTTTGACCAGTGTAGCTTTTTCTTCCACTGCTGCGGATGACAGCTCAGAGCTATGTTTTCCTCCTAAACGTTTAGTAGGACCCAGCTGCAGGCAATCTCTTTAGTTGGGGCTACCTCCCTCCTCCCTCCCCCCTGATATTTCTCTTTCTGGACTGAATGCATTGATGAAAATGTCACCAATTCAAGCCTGAATTTAATCCATGCAGACAAAAGATATACGCTCTTTATAAACCCTTTATACTAAAGCCACCATTTTCTGTGCACTCTAACTGGCCAAAAATTAGAAACACATTTTATTTTGTTTTTCCAACCAAACCAGCAGCAATTATGGAGCCTGTTTCCTGAGGGCTAACAATCTGCTGGGAGCATCAGCCCAGACTGCCATTAATTCCCCAGGAAATGCCCCAGGCCAAGGTTGTTATTGCTATTATAATAAATTGTTTCAATAAATAAAAACCAATCTAGGCATTAACGCTGCTGGCTTCCTGTGATGGCTTCTTACACTCAGAAACCTCAGTGGGGAGGGAAATTCAGAGAGCTCCAGTAAAAGGCTCAGCATTAAGCATAGCCAGATGAACAGTAGGAGCAATATCTTCAAGGGAATTTACAGTTAGCCCTACAGGCTGCTGAAATCCCCTGGTAGACAGAGGAAGCTCTCCAGGAGCCCCTTACTAATAAGGCTCAGGCCAAGCAGTCTAAAAGTTGGAATGATCTCCCCCGGGTTGTATTTTGGAAGCCCCTTGTTAATAACTTGGCAGCATAGCTCTGCTTATGGACAAAGAATAAAACAGGGACTTGTGGAGGTTTCCCTCTAACTACTTTAGCCTGAATGCAGCAACACAGAATCACGGAATCATAGGGATTGGACGGGACCTCTGGAGATCATCAAGTTCAACCCTCCTGCTAAAAGCAGGTTCCCTACGGGAGGCTGTACAGGAAAACAAAGCTAGAGCAAGCTCTCTGTCCAAAGGAAGACATTGGAAGTGCTCTGATACAATTTGGACATTTAATATTTATACAGGCACAAGGGACAGCTCTGGTCTTGCTGGTAGACTGCGACAGCAGAGGCAGTTCCAGCTGTCACTGAGAGCGGTGAAGTCTTCCCAAACACTCAGACATGTTTTGGATCAGGTCCATGACAAACAACAGGACTGAGATTTACAGGCAGGGATTGCACGTAATTAAAAACCTACCTCTGGAACAAAAATCAGTTTTCAAACTAAGGGCATCCCTGTGCCTTTTACAGGACTGAACTTTGAATAAGACTCATTTGCCTGATCAGCTGATAAATTCACTCCTCAGAGGCATCGATGGCTCCTTCTCTCTGTTTCTGAAGAAATGTTTTGAAGGTTCTGGAAGCTGGGATGAGACTAACACCTAACTGGCTGTGATATTCCCAACCATGGTGATAGCTGCAAACAGATTTGACAGTAAAACCAGCGCTCCTGCAGAGAGGCTTTGCTTCCTGCTGTGCTGTGATTTTTCACTCCTTGGTTGTCAACAGGAATGTTCCCAACATTTATATGGCAACTTCAACCAAAAAGATGGCAGAACTGAGCCCAGAGGCTTTTGCTAATATTGGTACTTCTCTCTGTGTACTGTAAGATTTTGCACGTGCCAACTGTGCAAATAACAGAGCCTGCAGCTCTTCATCTGCAGCTTCCCAACCAAATGTGTCATTTTGTGCATTTTAGTGTTCTCCTTAAGATCTGAGATGCTCCACTGCCAGGAGGCAGGAAAAGTAGCAGAGTGGATGGCCTTTTCCAGCATGCACTTGACCTATTCAATACCAAGTGCCCACAATTTCCTTTTTCTGGAGGGGGTCTGAGGGTATACATCATCCTCTGTCCCAACAAAACAAAATCTCTGTGTATCTTCCTTGCCTGTTGATAGTTTACTTTTGCAAAGTCTTGCTTTGAGCCAATTCACCAGCACAGGCAAGCCCTGAATGCTGCAGTTTCAGTTTGCAGAGTGTACCTGAGGGACATTTTAGTGTTGTGAAACAGAGCGGTTCTTGCATTAGTGTTTCCCTTTGGTACAGAGGCTGTGGTCAGGAGTGGTAGAAGATGTGTGAAACAGAGCCAAAACCTCTCAGGCCACACGGGCCCTGCCTCTCCTGAATCACTATAGTGACTCCTCTATGGACATCAACAGTTGCTGTGGCTTAAGCTGCCTTCAAGGCTCCAAACTTGGGCAAAAATGAAAATTTCCAAGTATTCTGCTCCTTACAGTCTGCAACATGAAGAGGGGTGGCTTTGTAGTGCCTTAGTTTTACATCAATTACATTTGTGCCCTGTGACACATCTTTGAATTCATAACATAAAACCTCCCCGGACTAACATATAGCAAAATAAACCATGCCAAATCCATCCTCCTTGCTAAAAGTAAAAGGCTATATTGTGTGTAGCAAATAGAAATGGTTTAGGGTATCTGCTCCTTCAATCCATAGGGCAGCCATCAATTATTTTTGTGATAAATAACAAACTGAACATACATACCATTGAGATTCAAATTCATCTAACAATCCTGGTTAAGTGCAATGGAGAACACGAGCAGCAAGCTGTGAACTCATCACTGGAAATCAAAGTGGTGAGCTCTGAGTTTTATCTGCTTGTCTGACGCCTAGTGAATCTGAACATATCACAAGGAGACCACGCTGTGAGAGGGCAAGCAAGTCCCACAGTAACATGACAGTTAAGGTTGTCATTATTTATTATTTGTGCTGGAGTAAAATCTAGAGGCTCCTGCCAAGACTGACACCTTGGGAAGGGGATGAATCGAGGCCTTGTGCCCCATGAAATGAATGCAGGGTCAAAGAGTTCTGCCACAGTATTATGGAAGCAAGTCCATGGGGCATAGTCAGCAGTCCTGAACCCTAGTACCAACTGCCCCCTACCATAAACCCTATAACCTTCTGCTAATCATTACTGTTCAGATGGGGAAAATAATGTTAACAGTATTTTATTTTATACAAGCATTGGGTATGCAGCATTTTTTTTTAATGTCAAAAATAGTAGATGTAGTTAAGAGAGGGGAGAAGTGTGATAGATAGAAAACATTTAATGTTTGCTTTTCCTCATCTTTCCTTAGAGAAGTCTATGCAAAAAGAATACATCCCACTCAGCCATATTTTGTGAGGAACATTCCTACTTGCACTCAGGCTGTCTGCTTCTTAAAGATGTCATGATCAGCCAATTCCCAATGCCATCCAATGCCAATTCCCAACATGTAGAAAAGCAGATCTTTGCTTTCACTATTCATGGTCCTTTTAGAAGGGTCCATCACTAAATGTGCAGAAAAGCTCTTTTTAAGCTACACAGTGATTCCAAAATGAAAAGCCCAAGTTAGTTATTTCAAATCCAAATACTTGTCCATAGCAGCATGATGGTATCTCAGCAAGAGCAGGGCACCAAGAATGCATTAGTGTTTAATGAATCAGTAAGGCTGAATGTCACAAGGACATGAATAACTGTTGCTCATGAATAAAGGAGTTTTAGTTACACAGATCCCAGCCTAACTGCATTAGGGTGGTATGAGCAGACTGGTTGCAGTACACAGAATTATTAATAGCATGTAGTAAAAGAGCAGCACATTAGTATTACTAGCAAGGTGCATACAAATGCTTAATTAAAATGGAGAACACCCTGCAGTCTTATAGGAAAAAGTGACTGTAAACAGCATGTCGTATCTCAGAAGGCGAGTTCCAAAAAAAAACCAGGGTCTTCCTACAGAAAGCAGCAAAGATTACTCTGAAATATGTTGAGTTAGTGCATCTGATGCTACCCAGCCAGTGCTCCTCCCTTTTTGAGGATGGCTCCTCCAACTCTGTAGTCAATTCCTAATTTTGACAAGGAACCCCACAAGATGGAAAATATTTGCACTACACTGCCTGCCTCTACTAGATTTTTTGCTGTCAGTGGTATTGACCCCCAGCACCGAACAGAGCACACAGCCTCTGCTTCAAGAGCAACTTTTTAATGCAAATCTTAAAGGAATACTGTTCCTCTGCTACTTGAAAGATACATGTGGGTGAAGGATAAACTCTGATCCAAGGAAATTTTGCTCAAAACTACATTTAAATATCCAATTAAGCAGACTCTCAAGCTACTTCATCTTCACACTTTTTCTGAAGGTAAGCCAAATTCTCTTAAGCAGGGTAATGATCTGAGTGCTTCTTATTTTCCAAATTACAGGACAACAAGCTTGCCTTCCTAATGTGCCAGGCTTTGATCTTCAGGAAAATGGAGCATTAGGAGTAATACCACATGTAAGATTACATTGTATTTAACTTCAGATGAGAGCAAATCCAGGGGAAAGCAGAGCACAATAAACCCTGTTGTATGCTGTCTGCTACAGCTGCCCTGGTCAGGTCTTTCAAGGGAGAATTTGCTGAGAGTTCAAAGCAGCAGATTTAGCCCTAGGTGACCAAAACATAGGCTCACTGGAGGGTCTACAAAGAGCCTGTGAGAGCCCAGAGGGGTGGCAGCCACCAGGCCTACCTGTGATGAAGGCGTACGCTGCTAGGATGTTGCTGAGCAGTGCCATCTCCGTGCTAACGCCCACGGGCTCCATGCTGCTGGTGAACACTGGCGGTTGTGTCTCATCCACAGGAAGCAGAAAGGGGGTGTTGTCCAGAGGGTAGAAGGTGGCCGATCTCCCTTTCTTCTTCTCTGCTTTGAAACAGAAAAGGAATGAGGAACCAGGCACGTGCCCCAGCCCTGTTCTGCTCTACCCTCACAAGGGCTGCATCTGCGTTGAGAAATCTGGAGCCACTGAGCAGCAAGCTACCCAGATTTGCTCTTCTTTTTGCAGCAACTAAACCTTTGCAATTAACTTCAGTTGAGTCCATGCCCCATCTGCATCCAGAGAGCATCTTCTCTCCTCAGTCTCCTGCTCTTTCATGTCACCACTTAGACACACCCACCTATGATACGGCAAATATATAATCAGGTTTCTTTTCTCTTATGTAAATCAAAGGATTCTTTATCAGCTAAGCCTGTTACAAGTCGGCACACTGGCTCGGAAAACACGGGCAGAGCTGGCAACCCTCCACCGGTGTCGCGTGGCAGTGACCCATCCACACCTGGCAAACAGATGCGCTTGCTTCCCAGCCTTCTCAGGGAAAGGCAGATCGGAGTTTATGACTTCCTTCAGAAGCCCACTCGCATTGTGTTTCACCCAGACACCATTTCCCCTTCAGAGAGGTGAGCGAACACGGGTTAATGATTTGATTTTATTTGTAGAAGACTGGAGCTGAGAAGGCAGCTAATTCCAGGAGGCTCAAAGAGACCCTTTCAGACCTTATCAGCTCACTGCTGAGTACTTCTTGCACCTTGATCTGCTGGCAGACACCCTCACTTGTCACAAAACACTAATTGTTTTAAACACACAAAAAAGTCAGTGCACAGGATCCAGCTCCATCATCCATGTGATTGCTTAAGGGTAGCTGTTACAGCTTTTCAGGCTTCTGTTCCTGGGTGTCTGATTCCAAGCAGCACACTGTAAAATCACAGACTTGCACCTGTCTTCCACTTATCTGCAGGTATTAAACTCAGGAAACTGTCAGGTCCATCTCCTACAATGCCACCCGTGCCATGCAAGCAAAGGCCACAGCGGAGATGATCCGTGCTCACCTGGTCTGTCCCCATTCCCTGCAAACCCGGCAAAGTGAGATATCACGTTCAACCTCCCACTGTGCATGCCGGGAAGCAGCACAGCCCAGAGACACGGTAACAGAAACTGTGGGCTGCCAAAGAGAACAGGTAGTACTGGATGGAGAGGGACTGAGTGCTCAAACGTGTACTGCCAAGTCCTAATCTGCCTTGGAGGAGAAGCAGCAGGGATGGATGTCCGGATGTTGCTGTAAGGGATCAGCCCCAAGGAATGCGGGTGCAGATGTATCTCTGCCACTGAAAAGCTGCATGGCCTTGGGAAAGCCACACTTTACAAGCCACCAAGGTGTAAACCACTGGCCCTAAAGCAAGGTTTTCAAACATAGGTGTCTGAGTGGCAGAGGCAAAAGAGAAAAACATCCCAAGAACCATTTGCTTTGCGAGAAGAGAGATCACTGCAACCAGCTGTACAATGGCAGCTCTAGGGCACAGAGGGGCAAAGAGACAGCTAGCAGGAAATTAACAGCAAAGCTTTGGAAAATATTTTAATTCAATATTCCCTCTAATCTTTCTTTTTATTCTCCTTGCCCAGCAAATCCATGTCTGTACAAGTGGTTGAATTTTTCTCCATCACTGCTCCCGCAAAGAAATCCACTGGAAGCAGGGTACATTCTTCATGTCTTCAAACTGAGCCACTGCCCTCCTGAAGATGTTCTGGATACTTCAAAGCATCTCAAGTAGCACTGCGTATCTAAACTGCAGCAAATGAATCCTGCTGCGAGTTGACAGATCTTAAGGAGTGATTCAGCTTTCCCCACAGCAGATACTTAAAGCTTGATGTACTTGCCCATACACAGACTTCTAAGACATCTCAGGGTCAGCAGGATGTTCACACAGATGGTAGATACGAGAAGGGATGTAGCGGAAACCCTCACCCTTTCAGTGTAGCTTCTGCTGGGTGAACATCACAGATCACCTCAAATGACACATTTACATGAAAGAAACAGAATCTTGCCTTGGATGTCTACATACCGAGGTCTGGCTCTGAAATAGTTAATCTAAAATCTCTTTACAGTCAATGAGAAGAGCATTGCCAGTACACAATCTCATAACCATATTTCTCATCCTAAAGAGGACCAATGAGTTAGGTGGCTCCAGGATCCCGTTGGGACTGTAAGAGGTTTCTGTGATAAGAACTTGGGACAGGCTCTCTCACTTGTCCAGCTCTGGGTTAGTGACAACCTCCTTACCCCTTGCTGTTGACGCATTCATGGGATCTCACTAGGACTGAGATTTAAATTATGCTTGCCTTGAGGGCTTCCCTGTGTGCATGTGCGAGATCAGCCAGGAAAGGCTCAGATGGAAACCACTTCTGCATGGGTTTGGACATCGCTTGGAAAAAAAGCTGTGCAAAATTGGTGCCTTTCAGGAGAGAGTAAGGCATAACTCCTCTTACGTGAGATGTAAGAAGAATCCTACTTTTTTCTTCCAACTTGTCCAAAGAACAGATGCAATCAAATGAGTTTTTAAATGACTACTCATCTGCATACACTATACTCCAGCAAAGCGCACCACAAAACCACAGAACTAGTTTTGTCATCTGCAGGATTGTACAAGCACAGACAGGGAAGACAGAAAATGACTGGGGTTACGCAGGAGTGGAAAAACAAACAAACAAACATAATTTCAAAAGGATCATGTGTTGCTATGCTACACAGTTCCCTGGTCTGCCATTTATTCCAGGTTCGTGCTAAAAGGCAATTCCTTTCTTCTTGCTAGCTTCCAAAACCTTGTCTGCCTTATCAGCCCACCTACCACTGACTTCCTCTTCACCATGTCCACGTTTTCCTAGCTGCTCTGACTCACTCAAGCTGTTTCCTTGTGACTTTACACCAAAGCTGAGCAAAACTATTTCAGCTAGCAGCAAATTTGCCCAACAACATAGGAAATCCAGGGAGATATAGGGCTGACTTTGGCAAATAGTTTTAATAAAAGAAATAAAACGGGAAGGGAGATTACAGAGATGTCCAAATATTTCCTTTTGCTATTTTTGAAACAATATTTCAGATGTTAATTTCAAAATGATATCTTTGTTTGAAAAGTACTTCATATTTTAAAAATGAATGAATAAACAACATGAAAACTAAATTAAAAGATGTCATTTGTAGAAACAAAATGTATAGATGAATGAAAATGAGCTCAGCACTTTTTTCTTGTTTAAAAGAATCACCACAATTTTTTTTTCCGGACTGAACCCAAATTTTTTTCCTCAACAATTTTTCAGCAAAGTCCCCAAAATGGTAGATTTGATATTGCTGACATATTGCCTGCAGATGATTGGTTATCCAGGCTGTAGGTTAACTTTGCAAAGAGTGTAGACAGAGACAGGGTAGCTCTGTCCATAACCACCCTGGCACTGAATGTCTGGGAACACAGGGTGGGAATTTCAGGAGTAATGTCATCACAGTCTCCAGCGTGTTGGGAAACATAATGTAAAAACATTGCCTAACCCAGTAAGTGCTCACCTGCGCTTTTCCTTTATTCACAAACCATCCCTTCCTCCTACTCACCTATCCCTAGATAGCAAAGGTCTGACTTCATTCATATCTCTTCACTTTGCATTTTTATGAAAATAGCACCGTATTTCAAAGCTCAGTTGAAAACTTCTCTGTCCCCTGTGAGGCAATCTCCTGCTGCTTTCGCCCCGGTTTTGATTTGGCACTGTATTAGATGGGTCTTCAAAGTATTTCTGTGATGACTTTTGACATGCATGGCCACAAGTGCTATTTCAAGAAATCCAGTGTGAGTTTCACAGTCCAGTTCAGTCAGTCAGTGTTCATGCTTCAAAACCTCTCCTTATGACCGTGACATAGATGGGTACAAAAGAGAAACCTGGATAAGCTATATAGTCCCCGTAAGGGGAAATGGAAGGCAAGAGTTACCTCATCACAGTTAGGTTTGAGCCAGCTCTGCAATAGTCATAGCTACCTGGGAGGGCACGTCCTATGTTGGAAGGAGAGACATCAGAAAGGAACACGCCGTCTCCTATAACATTGGGATCAAACACCCTTGGCCGCAGTGGAAAATGTGGCTTCTGAAATCCTTGGTAATTGGTTGGTCTTGGCTGGGTTTCATGCAGAAGCTTCCTGGGAACTGAAAGAGAGGAGCAAGAAGAGCACAGTTGTTAGAGTGAGTTGTTTCAGCTGGTCAGAATGAGAATTATCGCATTATGCTATGGGCTCAGCTGATACCTAATTAGACCATGTGCCGACCAAACAGACACTCATTTACCACCATGATGAATGCTCGCCAAATGCCAGCACAGAGACACCCAATGAGAAAAGGCTAGAAACTATAACGTGATTAAGATATTGTTTACTTATTATTAAGCTTTGGGACTGGGCTGAGGGTTGGATTCAGACAGCTTATTTAGACACCCATCTGAGGCACTGAAATGCCTGGTATGCCAGTCTTTGGTTTCAACCCTGAGCTTCAGAGTTCTCCAGCTGGACATCCCTGCTCCCATCATGGTGGCAGGCTGGGAAGGGAGCCCACAGCAAAAGGGATGATCGGGTATGCTTGAATCCTTGCCTCCCTCCAGCCATTAGGTTGCTGGCTTGAGACTGCACACAAGATCTTACCAGATGCCCAAAACCAACATCAGGAAGATGCTGGCCACAAAAAAAAAAAAAAAAAAAAGGCGGCAAAAAAAAAAAAAAAAAAAAAAAAAAAAAAAAGAAAGAAAAGAAAAAAGAAAAATCCATAAAGCTTAAATCATCCACCACAGAATAAGAAATCCTACCTGAAATAATCCCTCTCCACCCTGTGAGGTCTAAAATACTCTACTCATTGGGCTCTAGGCTTCAGCCGTGCTGGGAAAGGCCCCTTCTCTATTTCTACTATCCCGAGAAAGGGGGTGAAGGTTTGGCTCATCCCTTTTGCTGTCTGTGTTTCATTCACAGCATAAGCAATACGCAGGTGAGGAAGATTAATATGCCTGCAAGAGTTGTGTCTGTGCATCGTTGATCTCTTCTTTGTAGCAAAGCACACATCAGTAAGACTGCCTTCCCCTCCTTGATGTTGCAAGGCCAGCTCTTCAGCTGTACCTCTAAGCAAAGCAATCAAAGCCAGCACAGCTACCTCAGTGCACACCCACGGAAGGTGAACCCACACAGTAAATTCACTGATTTGCCCTGCAGGGACACAGCAGCATGTCATCTGTAGAGCTGAACCAGTTCTCTGCCTCAGCCGTGGCCAACACCTGAGGCTGTTTCAGAGCAAAGTGCCTTTCCATACAAAGAGCAAAAACACAAATATAGGCTGTTCAGCTCAGAAATTAGAGGAATGGTGCGATGAAGGACCAAGCAAAGAAATTAAAATTTCCAGAGGATAAATATATTTTCCCCTTGAGAGACTGGACTCTAATATATACATCAAAGCACCACTTTGTCCCTGCAGACAGCAGCACTTTACTATTAAAGAGACAGAGTGCTGAGAGCCAGCACAAGTTCATTAGACCCACTGAAATCCCAGCAGAGGACTGCTGAGATGCTCAGCCCCCTTCCTTCATGTTCAATGGCCACAGCCACTCTTGTCCAGAGCTGGCTGTCACCTTCTTGTGCCTCAGTTTCCCCAGTGCTCTGTTGCAGATTGTGCTCTCTCTCATTTCTGCTCTTCACAGAGGTGTGATGAAGAGTAATTAAAAAACCAAAGCACTTTGAGATCCTTGGCAGAAGCTGGAGGGAAGATTTGGAAAGTGTGCAAGCCTGGAAGAGAAAGGAAATTCCTGCCTGCCCCCTGCAGCTACTCAGCTGCCAAGCTGGAGCGTGAGATTTAATGACGCCCAGTAAATGTGCCTGCATAACTGCAAATGTTATTGGTGGGGGAAGCAATCTAACCGCCTTGTTTACATTGTGTTTGACTTACTGTCTTTGCTGAGGCAAAGAGAATTGTAACTATATTTACTGAGTGACCTCCTGTATTAGGCTGCCAAGATACAGCACAGAAGTTCTTGCATTATTAGTAGAGTCATGCTAGGTCAGGAAACAGACATGAAAACCTACAGCTTCTGAATAGCAAAAAGCTGGCACAGCAATTTCAAGTGAAACCTGAATTGGCAACTTGTCCTCTGGTGGGAAGGCAGCAAAAGAAACAGATCCCCTGTTAGGAACTAAACAGAAGAAAGGGGGATATCTGTGCCAGAGAAATATCAGAAAGTCTGTAAAGGAGGCTGGCAGAACAGAGGTCATCCTGCAAACCACGGAGCCAGGGAGAGCCAGAGTACCAAAGGGGATTTGATACCAGAGTACCAAAGGGGATTTAGTACCTGATTTGGAGGGCACAGGGCTCAGTGTCCTCCAGAAATAAAGACCTCTTTTGCTGCATCTCAGGCTGAGGTCCTGAAAAGAATCTAAAGGACACAAATCAATATGGCCTTAAGCATTTGTCATCCAAAATGCATCCCAGATAACCTGTTGATATACATCTGATGAAGAAAATGAAGCAGAAGGAAACACAGAGACATGGTTTTAGTAGATTTGGGCCGTTCTTCCATGTCTCAGACTGACTCTTCTTCATAAACATCTCCAGGTACTCATGGCCATCTCTGGGGCAGAACGCAAGCTGGGTGGAGCCTCATCTTTTTTTGAACAGGTGATGCCACAGCAACCTCAACACTCAAACCAAATGGGGAAAAATATCTTCTAAGCACAGCCAGGGAATTGAGCTAGAGGATTCCCTCCCACCTTGGCACCTGTGCAACTGCCCCTACGAACACTAACTGTAGTACCAGGAGAGGAAACAGGGTGAAACAGCATTGCCAAATCACATAGCAACCAGTCAATAGCAACTCAGGGAAGAGTGGAGATGGAGAAATAACCAGAAGGAAGCACTCACAAAGAGCATTTATCATCACAGCACCTTAACTGGGTAGGGCTGTGCTCTTTGAGATGGCTGAGAAGGTAGGGTGTGGAAAGACTAATACCAAGAAGGTCTTTGGTGTCTAAAGATATAAGTGGCTGTGTAAAGAGATTCTCAACAGCTAGCAGACACTTAACATCCCTGATTAGCACACACTTTGGTACATCTAAAAATCCCAAGAAGTTCTTGTTTTCCTTTCAGCAACTAAACTCCTTTAAAAATCTGGAAGCAACTTAGTGAAAAACAGGCTGAACCTAGGACTTTTTCATTGGAAGGTACCACTTTTCTCTGTTGACTCCGTAAACATCTTGAGGACATTTTGCCAGGACAGACCTATCTTTGCAAAGAGCAAATAGAGTGATGGCACACAGCAAGCCTGTTCTTTTTCTAGTTTATATGATGCTAAACCCATACACAGCTTGATTTAGAAAGTAAAATGGAAAGGCTTTTTAAGCGCAAAACACCTCACAATTTCCAGTTAGCTTCTGTGTGGCAGCCAACTCCACAAAAAAGATTGAACATCTGGTTCCTTTGAAATACCCTCCTTAAATTCTCCAGGGAGGAATATCTCTGACACAAAGCATGGCATGAGCTGAAGCAAGGTGTCAAGAAAAGTTATTTATGATTAAAGCCACCAGAAAAAAGTACCTGGGACTTTAGTCTTATCTGAGCATTAAGCACAGAAATCCTGGCAGAGAAGGGCTGGCACTTAGCCTGCTCCATTCAATCAAGAAGAGAACTTCACAGGACTCAGTCAGCAGAACAAGTGATATATGTGGATGGGAGGGAAAGAAATAGGGCCGTCAATCAAAATGCTAACACATCTGACAATCAGGAGCCTTGCACCTTAAAATGTAGCTGAGAAACGAGTTGGGATGAGCTGGAAGAGAGGCAGTGCTCTGGGGATCTCTGGCACTTTTGGTCTCTCAGGGGGAGCAATCAGCACTGAGATGTGGGCATTCATCCAAATGATAAAATTCTCAGATAATGTGGACCAGGCAGCTGAGCAGGGCTTAAAATCTTTATGTAATCTCTCTGTCCGCTCTAAAAGCGGTCCCAGCTCTTTGCTCCCACTGCTCCCACTGGAAGGCTGCTCGTCTCTCTGAAACAGCATCACACTAGCAATAATTTATTATATTTCCCAACCCAAGACCTGCATTACCCATTTGCAATGAATTAATGGTACTGATCCCACAACGCATCCTCACCACCTCCACCTGCCACCTTCCCCTTGCAGAAACAGGAGCAAATGAAAATCAAAGCCAAAGTGTGCTCTCGCTGGCCGAGCAGACCCATCAGCAACATCAGGTACAAGCAACTAGGAGGACGCTGTGAAGAGGAACATGCTGCTGCTGCTGACAGCATCCTTGTTTGCACACAGCAGAGACTCTTTTTGCTGGAATTTTCACACAAGCACTCCCTTGTGTGGCCAGAAAACAGACGGGTGATGAAAAGTTACCGTGCCTACAAGCAGGAAAATTCTGAATTACTGTGCTAAGAGACAGAAAAGGCCTGCCAACACCTCACCTCTTTGTTAATCAAGATCAATTGCTGCATTTTGTCCACTATGTTGATCCGTGTAGTTTCAAATACTCCAGTTCTGTGGTTTCACCTACTTGCCACATTAAATCGTTCTCAGGATCTCTATTCCAAAATGCTGCTGAATGCTTCAATTTAAGTGCATATATTATCCCACTAACAAAACACGACTGTTGCGGCCCCCAAATTTTACAGATGGGAAACTGGCTCAGGTACAGAGTTTTGAAAGTGTTTAAATATCAAAATAATTTGTCCAATCTCACGGAGGGAATCTCTGCCAAAGAAAGAAAACAAATTTGGGCTCCCTATAGTTCAGCATCACCCCCTCTCTGCTAATTTTGACATTTGGTGTTTCCTAAGGCTCACTCAGTCTTAAACATGTTTTAAGACTTCCACTCCCAGGACTCAATTACTCCCTGACCTCCATCCTCACTGTACACACAGATCAGTCAGTTGGAGGAGAGATCAATGAAAGCTCACTCCTAAAAACATACAGACAGGGGTTTTGTCCTTTAGCCCTCCACTGTACATTCACTTGTGCATTTCCAGCCCATAAGCTCCATACAATTAAAGAAGACCTGCAGGACCTTCAGCAAATCCTGCTGTGAATGATAGAAGGAATTTGAACAAAACATAATTCCCTCACTGATGAAAATTACAACCAAGCCTTTTAGCTGGGCAAGTTAGGGCCAGAAACTGTTGAAGTTCAACGCATTTTTAAATAAAAAGAAAAAAAACACCCTATTGGGAGTAAACACCCAGTATAAACTACCGCGGTTTTTTTAGAGGTGGTGTCTCTGAGAGATTATTGTTTGAGACTTGAAAATGCATGGCATTCAGACATGGGATTGTTCCTGTTTCTGAACTATTAAAAGAAAGCAATTCCTTAGCACATACATGAGGCACATAGCTAAGACTGTACAACTGCAAGTGTTTTATGTGCTGTAAAACCTAAATTCACTAAGCAATCAGGCAACAGTATCTATTAAAATAATGAATGATGTCTATTAAAATCATGGATTGCGACTGCATAAGACCTCCAAACAGAGCAAAAAGGAAAAATCACATATGTAAGAACACTCTGAACCTAGTGACAAAAGTAATACCACTATAGAGTTAGAAACATGGAAGATGCTAATGTGATCAACAAAAGTAAATTGAGGCACAGCCTATCCCTCTGGCTCCTTCCCAAGGGTCTCAGGCATGGCCAAGATGCAAGTTGGAACCTCTTCCAGGCATCTGTGCCCCCGTATCCCTTTCAAGTGACTTTCAGAAAAGTGTAAAGTGTCCCAGGAGACAGCAGGAGATGTGAAGGAACCTTGTGCAACTGAACCTAAGCCTGAAAGCTGGAATCTGACCAGTGCATTGCCATACAAAATCCTCACTCTCAAACATAAAAAGGAGCAGAAATTTAACAAACACCAGTGTTCATAACTATTCTTTCTCCTTCATTCATTTTAAAAGGAGTTTTTTTCAGACAGCTCTGGTATGGTCTGTAATCCTGAAACCAAATGCAACATCCAAGAGAAAGAGGGAGTTAGTCAGTCTACTGCAGACATGCTCTCCGTGTGTGGTGATTCCAACCACCGATAAAGAGGAAATGACTCATACCAATTACAGCAAGTCCACTTCCAGGCACCACATGGAAATCAAGTGAGACTCTCTGGGAAAACAGTCCTGCCATAACCAAAACCACCTACGCCTCTCCAAGCACAAAGCTTGCACCAGGGTTTTCCTCCCCTTCCCCTCCCTGCAGACACTGCCCAAAGCAGAAATTTGGTTCTTCTGCTGGTGATTTTTGGGCTGGTGGGAAATGATACAAGCTGGGATGCCTGGCACAATTCACACCAACTTTCAGAGACACTTCTCTCTTTCCTGCATCTTCTGAAGCAGCTAACTACAGAAAGGTTGTGCAATAAGGATACAACAGAGACAATCTCTTATCTTGTTTTCTTTCCACAGAAGAGATGCTCATCCTTTTCTCATGCAGCTGCAATCAGAAAAGTAACTTCAGAAGTGAAAGCATTTCTGGTCCAGAAACAAAGACCACACAACAAAAATTCAGATTCATTGCTTCTCACAGTTGACTCTCCTGCATGGGAACATGGTACATGAGCCTGTAGGTATGAGAGGTTTTAGGAGATGAAGGTACCACAGGACATCTCTGACTGAGAGTCTCCATGGAGCAAACAACACACAGGCGCTGCTCCCTCCAAGGCTCTCCCTTCCTCTCTTGCACAGGACTGCTGGACATCTCCCTTTGCTTTCTCCTAATTCCAGAAGTGCAATAACTTTATTTTAAAAGCTAGCTCACTTCATTTGGGCACTCAGACAGGGTGCCCTAAAGAAATCCTCCCTAAACAACCTGAGTTCTTAAGTTCCCTGTATGGCCACAACAGTGAAAGGTGGGTGTCTTGAAATCCCCCAGGGGAGATTCTGTCTCCTTAAATTTAGAAGCCTTATTAGGGATAGCTAATGAATCATAATGTTACCTGTGGATTTATCTCCTGCACGTATCTGAGTTAAAATCTTACAAACTGCTTCACATCTTTTGCTCAGATATTTTTTTCTATCATGAACTTTTCAAATCAGGATTTGAAGCTACAAACACCTTGATTTCTAGCCAATGATACATATGCTTGATCTATCCAAAGGCAGTTTTCCTTCTGCTTTCATAGTCATGAAAGTTAGTTGTTCTTCTTTCATCATCTTAAATGTAATAACAGAATATGAAGCATCTATTGCCAGCAACTCATAAATCTCCTGCTTGATGTGGCTTTTTGTCTCCAAAGGGCACAGTGGAAAGCATCGCATGCTCCAGTCTGCTCCCTACATGTTCTATTTGGAGAGAAAAATGGATCAAAAAGAAGAAAGTCTTGTAAGAGATATCTTCAGTTACGAAGAGTTACTTTCATCTGTCTGCTGCCCAAGTCAGTAGAGTTCTGCATTTTCACTAGATAGCACATCTTTAGAAGGATGAGACTCATGCCAAAGCTTGTCTAAATTCCTTTGTACTTGGCTACAGCCCCCATGGGACCCTCTGCCAACTGTAGCTGTAGGACCTCTCTGACAGCCTGGCTGTATCTACTCTCCACCAGACCCACAGGAGACCATGACAGCAACTTTATACTCCTGAGCTGCTACAGTACGTTTTAGGGAAATTAGGTGGGTATGGATCAAACTCTTAATGTCACTTTCAGCAGCTACTGCTAGAAGCATGAGTAGCTACAACCAGCAAGGTCACTGCAGGCACAAAAGCCAGACTCAGAACACACAGATGGAGGTAACTCTGACAAACAAAGCAACTTTCCCCTTATTTACATTCTGAGCACGATCAGAATCTGGCCATTCAATTATGTAGCCTCAGTTCCACAAATGGCAGCATTCTTCTGTCCTTCTCTGTTCCCCCTGTTTGGACTGCATCTTTCACATACTTGCACTGATGCTTTGCAAACCAGCCCACTCATGCATGGATTTCTTTGGTGTTATGGAGAGCAGTAGTCTGTTGGCCTCTTAGCAGAGAATTTTATTACAGACTGTAGTTTTGTGCAATGCTGTACATATATCCCACTCAATTTTGGACCACAGTAATGCTAAATTTCAAATTTTGACAAAATTTATATTTTTCATATAATCATAGAGTATCCGAAGTTGGAAGAATTCCACAAGGATCGAGTCCAACTCCTGGCTCTACGCAGCACCAGCCAAAATTCAAACCCTATCTCTGAGAGCACAGGTCAGCCTGTGCCATGCCCACTGTCCTCTTGTGAAGAACTTTTTCCTAACACCTAGCCTCCTCCTCCCCTGTCACAGCTCCATGCTGTTCCCTCCGGCCCTGTCACTCACACTTGTCATTCACAAAGTTACATATTATACCTTTGAGTCCTACATTCATTTATGAAAATATTAAAGAGAACTAGCTCTATAATGGAGCCCTATGGAACCCCACTAGTGACTAGTTATCATCGTATCTAGGCATTTTAACACATTTAAACTATTGAACACTGCAAGAAAGACTTAACTATTGTAAATTACTTTTATAGTACAGAACCATTGTCTTTAACTTTTTTAGGCTGTGGACCTTGGTAGAAAGTCTTTTGTGCAGCTTATCTATTTTTCAGGAAAATATGTGACACAATATGTGGATCCCAGGAGGATGCTGGCAGAACAGTAGGCATTGTGTGTTCAGGTGTGGCTGATTCAGAATCAGGGCGTTGCTCATGCGAATAACTGCTTGCCAGTGATGGAGGAGAGTCCGTGTGCTCAGGATGCCAACACATATGCAAGCGGTTGCAATTTACCAGGCACCAAGGATACAAGGGTATTCAGGATGAAGTAAAGAAAATGGAATGGAGTAAAGGACCAGAGCTCCAGAGACACACTGGGAAGCCATGCCAACCTCCACCAGGAACAGGAAAGGGATGGCAGGGAAGTAGGAGTCCAGGCAGGAAAGGAAGGTACCAGTAAAGACATCCACAGCTACAAACATTTGAATAGAGGGTAAGAAGCCTCACATTTCAGCATCTGAGCCAGCCACTAGCCTAGTACAATCCAATCATTAAATTCTGAGAGTTAGGAATATAATTTCTCCTCTCAGATTACTGAGCAAGATAGACATTTAGGGGATTTTCTGTAACTATCTCTGAGGCAGCATCACCCATCCTGTAGTCCAGGTGACCTGCAAGGCATGAGAATTGATCTAGAAAACAACTAATTAAGAATGAAACAAAACAAAGTTGAAAAAATAAACAAACAAACAACAACAAAAAAAGAAAATGCACCAAAAAAATCCAAACCAAACCAAAACAAAACACAATTTCCCCACACATTCCCACATTGTTTGTCTCAGTGTGCTAGCAGGCATGGGCAGGAGATGCTTCCCATTTGTTCTTCTTGACTAATTAAAAATGTTTGTAATTACAGCAGTAAAGTTAAGCTTTCTAAAAAATATATTTTCTATTTATTTAAATGTTACTTATCTGACAACATATGCTAGTTCTTTATCAGTTCATCAGCTTTTCCTCCCAGTAATCAAACAGAAGAGAACTAGACAAGGGGCTAGATTATGATTTTTTTTTTACAAAAAGATATCAATGCCTTGATAACAAGGACTGAGAAATGTCCCAAGAGCAGCTGATAACCTCTGCCAGTAAAGGAAGTGAATATGTCACATGTCTGATATGTGAGTGTCAAGAGCACTGGAATAAGAATTAAAAGTGAAATAAACCAGATGAGGCGGCTACAGTGCGATATGCCCTTCAGTTATATATAGATGAACGCAAATTAATATTTACTGAACCAAAATACAATTTAGTTTAAGATACAGAGCTTGATGCAGCTTCTATTGTACAGGACTTAGCTTACATGAGAAGCCAGGCTACACTAACTTGAAATCCAAGGATCTACGAGCGAAGTGGCAAAACTGTTTTTAATATAAATCCTCCAATTCATACAGTCATAACTTGTGAGACACCCTCCTTTGGGGATGAGACTTCCTGAGCCCAGTGGAAAGTTTGAGGATAAACCCTATAGATGTTTTTAAATTATGAGAGTATTAAACCTCCTCTCCCAATTGAAGCAAGTACATTTAAATAGCAGAACCTCTCTAATACATAGTGTAGGCCTTAAGTTATCTGGCTTGCAGACTGAGAAAAGTTCTTTGCATGTTTTTTGTATTTTTTTTTCTGGTAGAAAAACATGTAGCATGCATCATCTTGCTTCCATGCGTATCCTGAGGGAGCAGTAAGGACTGTGAGCTCAAGTGTTACTACAACTGCTACTGCAAGTAACTGCCAGTTCTCTGGAACAGTAAATTACAAGCACTTTCTTGCCACCACATAAAAGCAGACATACACCATGGAAAACAATGCCAGGGTTTTGTTTTAGCATAGTGAGGATGTTACCGAGTACCTACCCTATGCTCTTATGCAACTTGCCCTGCAGTTACTTCCACCAAGCACAATCCGTGAGCACAGGAAAAAACTGTGGGAATGTGCAGTGCTGGATGCTTGTGGCAGCTTTCCAGTACTTAATAATGTTTTTTCAGGAGAACACAAGGTTTAAAAAGCTAAATGTTTGTTTCTATTCGGCTTCATGAAATGTTCAGGGAGAATGATATTTTGTGCACTCATCTGTTCCATCCTCCTTATACAAGTAATTCAGATTAATTTATATGGAAGCCCCTTTCTCAAACAATACTTGGATTCACATCACCCCGTTGAAGGCACTTGACTGTAACAAGATGGGTGGGTAATTATCTTTCCACCAATTATACAGATAAGCTGACTGGTGTCCCAGTTTAATGAGTTCAGTTAAATGTCTGCATTAGTGTGATTAAGGCTTTGCAAGACTGAACTGCAAGTACACAACTTACATGTACATATACATGTAGGTGTAGGACATAGCTGGGGAAAAGGCTTATCTCATTTATTCCAGTGTTAACAGAGCTAAACAATGCTGAATTGAATCCTACCCACCAATGAATGGAGAAACTATTCCAGGACTACTTCAGACTCCCTCGAGACCACTCAAAGATTAGCAGGTCCGACACATCCCAATTATTCACAATACTTGATTCACTGGAAAATCTTCACCACGTTGCCACCCTAGCCAAGCCCCATGGTGGTCATTCTGGGAAGGTCAGAAACACTTCCTTTTCTGTGGTCTTTGCTAAGTATGGTCCAGTTTCTGCCTGTTTGGGTAGCAAGGTCTGTTAATTGCCACCTCTTCTACTTCACCTTTCAAAATGAGTGAATTCAATCAGTTAGAAAGGATAAATGGAGATGCATCTTCATATTCCCTAAGAAACACAGATAGCTAACTCACAGCAAAGCAATCAAGGTCTCTAGTGCACTCACTGCTCCTCTATTTTTAGGTTTCCTTTAGAAGACTCTTAAAAGTTTTTTTTAAGACTAACACATACCTTTGCTGCCAGTAACTTGAACTCAAAGCAGATCTTTTATCTGGTATGCACTCAGTTTAAGTTGCCACTTATTTCAAGTGCAATATAATGCTCTGTATCACACAGTGTATTTGTTCCCTCCGCTGGATATCTTGAGCCCACTAACCCTGATATCTTAGCATCAGATGAAAGCATTAATCCAACACAAAGAGCCTGTGAACATCTTTTGAACAAGTAAACCTTTAATATACACGTTTCCAAGAGATGGTAGAGATGGGGATGGTTTATGAGACCCTCTGAGACTCCGTAAACAGCAAGGAAACTTGTATAGTCCATCAAAGTATTTCTGTCCCATGCTGGGATGACCTCAGTTTATACCAACAGAGAGACTGCTCTTCTCTGTAAAGATTCATGCTGCAAGACTCACATGGCTCACAAATAGCAGTGACCGGTCCTCCAAAGGAAAAATGAATCCTTATTAATTCAGCTGCATGGGATAAAAATCTACCTCACAACGTGCTCAGGTTATAGTGGCAAGCTGTTGTTAATTGCAGTTCCAACAATTGTCCATGTTACTTCAAATCTGAAGTAATCTGCTTTAATTACCTTAACGCTAATAACTGCTTGGGATCATAACAGTTAGAGGAGAAAAATACTTGTTAACTTGTTGACTGCCAGATACAGACTGCTGATAGGAGATATATCAGATATTAAAGTATTAAAACTGACCTCAGCCTGGCAGGAGAGGGCTGTGATTCATGCCCACGACTCCTAGGCACTGTGGGAGAGCAAATAAATAATTGAACAAAGATCAAAGCATTAGCTGGAATAAGGCAGGAGATTCATCTCTGGCTTACTCTCAGGCAAACCTCCTTCCCAACTTTCTTTCAGTTCAGCAAGAACTTCAGCAAGTTCAATGTAGAAATCTGTTACATTGCCACCTTGCTTACTTCTGTGCCATCCAACTAAAATTATTGCTGTGGTGGAGGCTGAGAATTGGTCCAGGATTCTGCTTAGTCAGAGCTTTCCACCTTTGAGTTGCTTTAAACTTTTCTCTGAAAAATAGAGAACCTATCTGAAACACAATCTGTTTTTTAAAAAAATCTTGCATGAAAGCTATTTTCTTCACCCTTGAGCAAATAATTCACTTCCAATTACATTTCAGATAATGGAAAGTCTAAGACAAATAGAGTTCAAAGTAAGGCACATTGTGAAAGAGGCACACTAATTAAAAGCACAGTATGTAGAAGAAATGGCATTTTTGTGCTTGTACAACAGTCAGCGCAAAGAACCGCCTGCACAATTTCCCAGAAGCAACACAGGTTTGGAGACACCTAAGTACTGATTTCATGCCAAGTTTTACAGAGCTGGAAATCAAAAACTATCATCAGTCTAGTTCCCATGTAATTGCATGACAAAGGGGATGAAATAGCTACAACACAATTCAGACTCAGGCATTTAATGAAACATATGAGAAGTAACTCTGAAATATCATTAATGAATTGCCTCTTTCAAGGGGAATCACAGCACATTGCAAAGTAGGGTCTTGCTCCAGCCCTTACAGCTATACAGGGTGGTGCCATTTGTACCCACCCAGTGACAGCAGATCTAAGGGTGGGGTATATTGTCACTGGTCTGCTACTTGCTGTACACTGAGACAAGGACTACCCTCAAGTTTCATATTTTTGCTGATCTTCTTCAGAAGGCAGAAAGGATTATTTTCTCTCAACAAGGGCCTGATGTCATCTGAGGGTTTATATTGTTTACCTTCTTCTGAAAGGTCAGAAACTAAATATACAACATCCACAGCAGGCAACAAACACCTGGTGACAGAGAAAGATGGAAGCTGGGATGTGGAGATGAATTCAAGCGTAGGAGGGATGAACCTAGCCTTGCTGGCATGCAAAGGCACCCAAAGAGATGAGGAAACCCAGGAAAGGAAATGTGTGTGGTCCTTCTGGCGTCCTGTTTAGACCTATGAAGAATTTCTGATAGATAAAATCAAGGTTGACTGATCTTTGGAGCCATCAGAAAGACACAAAAAGCATTAGCCTTCACTTCTACATGTCCTGGGAGAAGTAAACTGTGATTACAGCAATGCTAGGAAATTAAACACATTATTCACCTGGTACAGTCTGGCAACTTTTGTGCTATTAAACTCTCATAGCACTCAAAATGGTGGCTCCATCCAAAATGCCCACTGGGAATAGCATATCGTCCATGCTAACTTCTAACGTGTGTCAGGAATGGGCAACACCAAATACTACACCTGTAACTGAACAGGATAGTTCACCGAGTTCCAATGTCAGCAGCTCCTCAGCTTCCACACTATTTTTATTGTGTTCATCAGTACAGACATATCCCATTAAGTCCAGGGATCAAAGGCAGAAACTCAAGCAGCTGGGCTAGTTTGGGAGGTCAGGACTGTTCCTTGGGACTCAAGGCATCTGGGACATGGAATCACAGTTTCACAGCAATACAAGAGACATGAAACTGATGACCTGGAGATGTGTCAGGCCAAGAAAGGAGCTGGATCCTGGATCCAAGAAAGGAGTCTGTCCCCAGTAATGGGACCTGGGATAGCCCTGCAGGACAGTACCCAGACCCAGGGCCATGACACATATTCAGCTCAAGGATGTTATCAGCTATGCATAGTATGAATGGATAGTCCTTTAGAAACACTGAACAAGAAACTGTTCAATGGAGAAGAAGACAGTTGAAAATATTCGCCTGGCCTCCCCTGAACTGTCCCTGCAACACAAAAGCTCATTTATGCAGAGGTACCTGTCTCTGACAGACCATCTGTGATGCACCATCTGCCCTCATGGAACAGTACACATTCCCCTGCCTTGTCGGGACAACACAGGCAGCAGCACTCAGCCTCCACCATAAAATAGAATGAACTCAGTCAGCCCTAGCTAAACACTCTTATCAAACTAATTTATTAGCACAGCATAGAAGCACTACTGGCCAGAAACAGGAAGGAAACATATTACCATATCTTTCTCCAATGTTCCTCCTTTCCCTTTAAACACAAAGAACAAAAAAGGTTGTGGTAGAGAATCCAGCAGGCTCATGTGATTGTGAAAGGATATTATACTGGGCACTTCATCCATCAAAGAGACCAGCAGAGTTTAAGGGAGAGATGGTGGGATAAAATAGTCTCCAGGGCCAAATTCAAGCCATAAATGTTGCTCTTTTTTATGTCAAAGGGAAGTCTTTGACTTTTAATCTTTCCATATTTCAATTAAATGATGAAAATACAGAGAGCTAAAATAGATGATGGATATGCAACCAACCTCCCCCATGTTCTTGGATTCCTAAGACTTCTCCCTTAAATATTGTTACAACCGCTGTGTAAAGTTGCAGGGGAAGTTAGTCTTAAGCCACAGTTGTATCAATCATTTGACTTAATGAGCTATCCAAAGACTGTTTCCCATCGGTGCTTTTCTCCAGTTGTGGCTGCTCTAGAACTAACTGCATACACATAAGATGTCTTCCTGCTCTCATCCCCTGTCCATGAACATACAAGCAAAGCTTTAGAGCCACACCTGTACACAGCAAATCACCATTCCATTTTTAAAAAGTATAATGGTATAGTCTGATATTAAAACTCCTTTTTCCTTCTCAATTTGACAAACTAAAAAGCAAAAGTTCAGTTTCTGATGGAATTCCCTCATACCAATACCTTCAGCTGTTTAAAGCTGTTTATCTGTTACAGACATACTTTGCATTGATTTTTCTTGTTTTTTATTTATCAAGATTTTTCTGATAAGAAAGACCTTGCCTGCACTACCAAGAAAATCATCAGAAGAAACAGCCCAAGAGAAGAAAGGAGAGATCACCTGCAGAAGGGATGAACTGTATCTCCCCATTTCTGCTAAAGAGATCAACAGTCGGAGATTTATAGGCATTCCAGCTCTCTTGAGACAGAAACCTTCCACTCAATTTAAAACCAGGTATTTCCCTGCCAGGGTTGTCCTCCCAGGTCCAGCTGCAGCTCTGGAGAGTACAAAATTCTCACAGAAATAATTATTAATGGAACTCTTGCCCCAGGACACCTTAATGTAGAGCTCAATAGGAGGTCTTCCACTGGTTTCTGCTAATGCTGATGCATTCACACAGATGGACACAAGCCACCATGAAAGACAGACTGTAAGGAGAGGGAATAAAAGTTGACTGTGTAATTCATTCTGAGCCCAGACTTCTATATACTTTGTTCTGTGCTTCATCCTTAACACTAATTGCAGAAAAAAGCTGCAAAATGCTGCCAATAAATGTGGAGCTTAGTCAAACAAAGCTCTCATAATTGTTTGATTAAGAGTCATTTTCTTCTTACAAATACAGAGAAAATTAAAAGCAGTTGTGTCCTTCTGCATTCATAGTGAGGAAATAACCACTGTGGAATCTGAATATAATTAGCTGAGGTTTCTGACTGCCAGCACAGCATGAGCCAGACCACGTCCTGGCCTCTTGGGAGGAATGGCTGGACAGAGAAATTACATCCTTGATGGACACAACCAGTCAGGTGGTCATATAAATGGCATCAACAGATAGTCTGGGCATCAGGCACTACATGGGTGCCAGTCAACTATTACGCAGACAACGCAAAAGATGACACCTGAGTGAAGAATCATGAAATGAATATGCTAACCTTACTCCAGTACTTAGCAGGAAAAGTCGTAATTATGAATGACACTAATGGGAAGACCTGTTGGCTGTCACAGTTTACATGCCAAAGACATAACGAACAATATCTCTGGCCTAGGACAGCATGACTCTCATCCCCAGAGGTGGTTCTCCAAAACAAGCTCATGACAGACAGGTGACTTACAGGAAGCCTATACGGCCTGGTCTGCATCATTTCAGCAGGAAACCAGAGAACAGGCAGCCCAGGTTACGCAGCTGTCAGTTCCACCACCCTATTCAGTCCCCACTTGTAAAGGAGGGAGTAGAGAAGCCACATCTGCTAAATGTTGAAGGCAATATACTATTTAGAGACCAGTCCTCCGTGTCTGCCTGCAGCAGACTTGAAAAGTATAGCCAAGGACATAACTCAGTGACATTAATAAAAGTAAATACGATTTTTGTATTAGATTCAAATATTCCAGTGCCATACAAGTATCATCATCAAATCTGATTGAATGAAAGCAATCCTCTGTCAAGGAAAAAACATTTCCTTTTAAAGTCTTCAAACAGCCTCATCCAAAGCTGAAAATTACCATCTGTTTCTCCTCAAAAATGAACCCAGCAAAACATTTCCCAAGCAGAACAGTACATTCAGTACATGGGCATGTTCAGCCTAGCCCTCAGGCCTTAGGGGTGCACTGGGCTCACATCACAAGTCCTGCCAGCTCTCAGAGAGAATGAAATACCAGAGAGATGGGCTTAGAGCTGGCTCTTGGCCTAAGTGCTCAGTGGTTATCTGCTCAGAGCACATGGAGCACTCCAGGGAGCTTTTGTCATGAGTTCAGAAGGAGGTTTGAACACCTACAGGTTGCCAGTGCAAGTCACTAGTTGCTGCATCAGCATGGGCTTCACTCGGGTGACACGCCATCACCTCAGGTTTTGACTCCAGAGCATCCTGTAGAGTTGAGCTACAAGGTCCTGCCAGCACTGTGCTCTCTGGCACTTGTGCTGTAGGTCCACAAGCTACATTTCTTCCTATAAACTATGGAGGTACAAGACATTTGTCCAAATGATCATCTGTTCTCTACATGCTCACACAGGCCAACCAGCACTCCCCAGCCCATGGCTGGCAGCAGCCTGAACCGTTGCCCTCGGGCAGTTGGGATACACAATTGACCTGTTTTAGAGGAAAAACATCTGGCTAGATGCAAGTCCTGCTGGGCTGCTTGCACATTTTATTTCCCAGCATAGGTGCAGCAGTGCTCAGAGCAGTGCCCTTTCATCACCTTTCTGTAATGTCTAACTCAAGAAATATTGGTGAGGAATAAGGTCACCAGTGCTCATGGCCTTACCTCTCCATTTGCACAAGAGAGAGTAAGCCAGAGTCTGAGCTGATTTAAATCAGCCTGAGAAATCTGGCAGGGAGTCCTGTGCTGCAGACTGAAGCCAGCTGGAAAGAAAGGCTTTCCACTCCATGCTCTGTATGCAGAGCCAAAAATCACATGTGGGTAGCATCACCAAAAAACAAACACCTTCTCCTGTCCTGCCTCAAGTTTTGTGTGGAAACAAATGATGGCCATCACAGTTGGAAAACTCATATTTCAAGGTAGACTTTTGTGCTTCAGGAAAAAAATATCCTGAAGTGAAAGAAGCAGCATTAGTTTCTGGCAGTGCTGCAGACAGGTCCAAGGAGAGGTCTACTGGCAAATAGTCAGAGGAGGAGCCTGGCAAAGCCTGTCTCTGTGAACCACACATTGTGTGGCTTTAGGCAAGTCACTAGATCAGCCTGGAGCAACTGCAAAATAAAGCTGAGTGTCGGAGCAACAGGGCTATACACGACTTTGCAAGGTTGTCTAGTCTATCCTTCTGGTCCTGCAGCAGGATCCAAACTAGCCTGCTTTTAAAGACCCCCAATGATGATGAAGACCCCACAATTACCATTCAGTGTCTTCCCATATCTCCCTCGTTTCACCACAGCAACATTTTTCTGAATGTATAACCCAAATTTCCTTTGCTACGGTTTATGTTCTTATGTTCCTCCAGCAATGAGGTTAGGAATAGGCAGGTCTGTCCAACTCTGCCACAGCCTTCTAGGTCCCTTCGCAGTCCTTTTTTCTTTAGGCTAAACAGCTTCAAATTGTACCCAAAGGCAAAAACCAGGCTGAGGCCATACCTAGAACCACATAAATGCAGCCTAGGAGTGTCCCTGCTCCAAAATGCTCATAACTGACAGAGGAAGGGAAAAGGAAAGTAAAAAGGTCAAAGAAAGAGGTAATTCTTATTTTAAAGGTAGGAACTTCAGGTTATTCTTTTCAAGAACTCCCATGGCTTCAAAGGAGTTTACAGAGGGCTTAGTAACTAACAAAATTACTGCATATGAAAATGTGGCTATTTTTGCTTCTCCTGAGCTGCTAGACAAACTGTTATAAAAATACAACCTGAAGATGTTTGAGTGTTTGTGACAAAGCTGGGAAACACAAACCAGATCCTCCACATCCCACTCCAAAGCCCTAATCACAAAACCATTCTTCGTTGTAGGGGAAATGGTGATAAATAATGATATTTTCAAACTTCTCTCATATTTTTTTGTACAGGAGCTTGAGACAAAATGATCATCACTTGGTTGAAACAGTTACATGCATCTTAGTTTGCAGGGCAAACCTGAACAATGAATATGAGTTTAAAGGATCAAACACATCAAATTCACTGTATTTAAGACACAGCTATTAACAATTGTCAGAATGGTCAAATTTTGGATTTTCTACAAATGTCTTCTGAGTTAGTGTATGCATTACTGACCACCCACAGACTTCACTGAACCATTCTCATTCATTCCTTTTGACATTAACACACACACAAATTCCCTTCTTGTTGCAATTTTGTGCTTTCACAGCATTTTCATTTTTCACTGACATACTTTAATATTTAAAATAACTTATGCAATAGAGGCAAGCTCCAGTTCCACCGTATCCATAGAATATCAGTCACGTTATGCCAGTCTGGAGGACTAAGATATTACAAAGTTAGTGGACACTGAATATATTTTAATAATTGCAAAGATAAACTAAAAAAAGTCATAACAAACAGAATATGTTTAAATAAAATGTATACATTACACAGACTGATTTTGCATCAGAGTGGGACATGAGGATGGAGTTAAACAACAATGAAAAATTTTGGTCCTAAAACAACCCCAGCAGAAGCAATAAATCTTGAATTGTTCAGATATAAAACATATCCTCTAACTGGAAAATCTGTCTGGGGGCAGCTGTTAGACATTGATTGCCTCATCATGCTCAGGTGGATGACCACGGTCCAATTGTGCACACATAACTACAGCAGCAAACCATCAGTCAGCACAACAGCAGGGCAGGAGTCTAGTCAAATTGCCTTTGCAGTAGACAAAACATGAGCACAAGGAGGAGGAAGGGACAGTTCCACATATCAGCCCAGCTGGCTTGCTGAAATGGACTTTTGCAAAGGCAATTGCACCTCAAGGATGGAGGAGCTATCATGTGCTGGAAGCAGCAGTGCTGAAAAGTGATGTAGAGGTCACAGTGGATAAAAAAGTATGCAGTGTGATGTTTTGACTGTGGAATGTTACTTAGAGGTATAAAAGGGAGGAGTGTGTTAGGGACAGGGCATGCTACCTCTCCTGTGAGGCATGGCTGAGACAAACTGGAATATCGTGCATAATTCAGGCAGTCCATTTGTTTTAACATGAAAAAAAGATTATAAAGGAGCAGAGAAGAAGCAGTGGAGTGATTTAAGACCTGAAAGAAATGCTTTATGCTGGAAAATTGGAAGAGCATGATACTTAGTGAACGAACACAGACTGTGAAAGATTATTTGACCTAATGTATTAAGAGAAGGAAACCATCAGCTTCCAGTGAATGCTTCAGTTTAGCATAGGGAGTCATAACAAGAACGACTGGCTGGACACATCCCAGATTAGAGAAACAGTACAAGTCTTTAACAGTCCAGGTGGCTAATCTTCACTGTCACTGCCATGAGTGACTTGTCCTTATGAGCTCTCCAAATCAGACCTGGACCCCCAGGTGGGATGTGTTTATTGTAATGAGCTTAGTATAAAAGCAACTGGATAAGATGTAATAACATGTATTAGGTCACCTTGGACGATCCAATGGTCCCTTTTGGCTTTCAAACTCCATGAATGAACCTGTGACCTTTATAAAACACTGCCTGCGCTGGAGAAGATATTTAAATGTAAGTGTAATGAGTTTCCCATTATGCTAAAGCAGGCATCTTCAATTCTGTTTCTAAGACTAACCTCATGTTGTCATAAACATGGCCCATGCTGCTATGTGATCAGACCCTGCATTACTATTAATTTGCACACTAAGCATTTTTTTTCAATCTTGGTCCCCATCATACTCCTTTTTTTCTGCCAAAATTGTTTGGTCCCCTCCCACTTCTTCCCCATTCAGCCAACACTATTCCACCTTCTATTCCACGTAGCTGGTATCCATCTTTACCTAAATTCTCTCTCTTGCTCTGAGCCAGTCCTCCAGTAATCAGGTTTCTTTATGTCCTATGCCTTTCTCTGATGAATTCTCCCTAGAGCCCCTTGCAAGAAGCATGGCTTCAATGTACCTGGTTTTTTTACCTGGTTTGGCTGTGGGTGCTCTCAACATCATAGGTCATACACTTGGGAGAAAAAAAAAACATGCCATAAAGAGATAAAAAGTCTATAGCCACCTGATCATAAACAGTGTATTAAGCAGGTAATTGAATCTTTTACATATAATCCTGTTTCTAAGACTAGCTATTACAACCCTTTAAATTTCATATAGACCCATCGGGATGCCTACCTGTGTGACCTACTGTAGGGAACTTGCTTTAGCAGGGGATTGGACTCAATGATCTCTAGAGGTGCCTTCCAACCCCCACAATTCTGTGATTGTGATTCTGCAATACAGACATTTTACATGTTTATTTCATGATGATTCTCTTCTATCCTAATTCCTGATTTCTGAAGCCTAGTTACAAACTTTCCGCCCTTGCAATTTGTCCCACAGAGATGTGATATAAGTTAGCATGCCTTACCCTGCTGTCTTTGAAAATCAGCACGCAGACCTGCGGACGCCAAGCCCCTCTTTGTTTACTGCCTTGTTATTTTCTTTCACTCTCACTTGCACTTGCAAGTGAATTGTTAATGGCAATCACATGTGCGTAGGTTGTCACACCCAATACATGCCTGTCTGTGATTTATAACCCTCCACTTCCTGGCACACAAGGCAGCCAACATCTGGTCATGACTAGTGCCCCATTTTGGCTTGAGGTTCCTTTTCTCCCATGGCGTCCAAAAGCACTGAGAACCAAAAATGACAGAGGCAGCAAACCAGCCCACACTGCACTGGAGCAGGGCTTGAGCCTTGCCATGAAAGCAAGCGGAGAACAATTTGCAGCAACATTCATTTATAAAACACACCCTGCTTAATCCCTTTTTTATAGTGTTAAACAAAGGTATACACACACTTATGTCCCAATAACTTTCAAAATGTGGCTGGCAAGCCACTCAAAAATGTTTTTTAAATAAAATTTGTTTTTGATCCCTCCACCTTTTACAATTTGAGGAGTTTCACAGTCAGCTTTGACAGCACACTGATGGCTTGAAAAATAGAAACTTACATGAGTTAGATCAGATTGCCCCTTCTTACTGTCCAATTCAGACATCCTAATTATCATGAAATCTAAATTCAAGACGATGATGAGCAATTCAGACAACTGCCAAAGGCTCAGAGCTTGGCTCGTAGCACCATTAAAAGAGAAAAACAATCACTGGTTCTACACTGGAAAGCAGTAGCAGGAAGACCTAATCATTGCCAATCAATCAGAAGCATGAAAAAAGGCAATGCTTAATAAACATCACTGAGCTGGTACACCTTGCTTCACCCTGATCTTGATTTTTAAATATTAAAGCCTCAGTCCTGCTCATATGTTGATAATGTTAAATGTACTAGTCCAACATCATGCTATACCTAACTCCATGCTGAGTCTAAAATTTAAGATATTTGTTTAAACTAGATGATAAGGCTCCCTGTGTCACTAACAGATGGTGACATTCGCCTTCCCAAGGCAGTCTGACCCATCCTACCGTAGGCATCCTGGATACTTGGACTTTAAGTCATCCACTTCTCTCCATCACCTGGAAAAGTGAGGTATCACTGAACACCTAGGCCAAATTGAGAACGTACTGTTGCCAAGAAGGGGAGGGTTTCGTTTATCTTCCTTATTCATTATGTTTTTCTCTCCTTCCAGCTCTGATTTCCCCTTCTTACCCTACTCCTACCCCCAAGCCATCCCAATGCCCCACACCCTCATGTATCCCCATTTCCCCACCCTTAAGTAAGCTGATTTCACTTACAAATTCTAATGGTTACTTTCTTTGCTTTTTTAGTTTTCTTCCATTTCAATGAATTGAATGAGCCAATTTATCAAACAACCCACAGGAGTATGCAGCCAGGTTTGCCCCGCTTTGGTGATAAAGAGCTCTTAATTCAGCTCAAGCCAGGTCACGAACTGCATGGGTAAGCATCCGTGTACACAGATTTACTCGTTGGCTCACAATAAAGTTAATGAGAGAAAAGTCTAAAGAACAAACTTCCCTGTCTCCTCCTTCACACCATAAACTAGGTATTAATAATATTAATGAAAAACTATTTTGAAGACCTATGGCTCCTGAAGCTCAAAGCCCCAAGCACAAAAGAACCTTTATCTCAAAAGCTTCAGACACATGTTGAACAGCATTAAAACTCACCTTTGTGCAAGTATTAACATCTGGCCTTAAAAACAACCTTGGTGGATGCACTTCCTGTCACAAGAGGAAGGAGAACTTTCAAAATCATTGAAAATGTACATCTAAGTATTCGGTACCTTTTATTATAGTTGTAAGGGTGCTGTGGTTGCTATGCCTACGCTTATAAATAAAACTGGTCAGGGCTCATTCTCTGACCCTTAGGGCAACACGCTCAGCACAGCTTGTGTCCATATGGCTCAGCTTTCTCCTTCACACCCTCCCACACAGCGCAGCTCCATTCATACTGCTCACCAGGAAGAGCTACTGGCCCACGCTAGTTCCCAAGCCTGGATAAGAGCTAGTTACCACAGAAAAAAAACATGCCAGAAAGCACAGGAACAATTCAACAGCTCCAACGATGCCTGGCAGAGCTCGAGCCCACAACTTGGACCTTCGCAGTTTGCTAGTAAGCAGCCAGAGAGAGCAGTCAAGAGACAGAGACAAGAAGCCATGTGGCTGTGTACTTAATATAAACAGAGGTGGGCTAAAGTCAGAATCTGGAGTGCAAACACTGCAGAAAGAAGATAGATGTTGTGCTAGCCTCCCAGCTAATGCAGTTGCACTATGGAAGTACCAACAGCATATTCTTACTTAGCACCTATTTATATGCAGTATTATATATTCCTCCTAGCTGGATCTTGCTTATTAGTGTTAAGTAATCTGACTCCTAAATTTTAATCTATTCAAATGTCATCACCAACCAGGGCTTACTGATTCTGCAAATAAAATCTATTTTCAAGGCAAAGTTGGTTTCCTACTGTGCAGCTATTCAGAAAGGTGTGGGAACACCAACGCACTTTCTACACAGTATTCCCCTGTCCTGGGAAAGGTGTTTTGGAGAAGGAAGGCTTCATTTGCCTCTAGCATGAGAGTCAAAATGAAATACTCTTAAAGACATACTGTTTGCTTTGCAGTATTAGAGTCAAATGCCGTGTGGTCTTGAGAAACAGAGCAGTGCTGCTTCTCAGAAAATGAGGAAAGAAAAATGATCAGTAGCTTTCAGTGTGACCACTGTAAGCTCTAGCATTTCGTTGATGGTTTGCTTTCACGAGAGGATTAATTTTCTGTTAATCTGAACACTCCCTGTTCAGAAGACTGCACATGAGCAACGTCCTGGAAATAACAGTGTATCTCAGGACTTTCCCATAACCAAAGTACAGAAACATGATGTGCTATTAGGGCAGGGACTAAACTAGCTGGAAAAGTGTTTAGAATGTAGTTATCAGTGATTCATTTTCACAGTGAAAGGATACATCAAGTGAGATTTTGCAGAGGTCAGTCCTAGATCCGGTCCTTATGAAAACATTTTCATTTTCCTGGACACAGAGTACCTGGATGATGACCAGGATGCTGGAATATAGTTAATGTTTATTACATTTGCAGATGATACCAAGTTAGGACGAACTGCAATAAAGGGGAAGAGAGAGACTTCCACATGCTCTTTACAGGTTGGAGATACAGACAAGTCCAAGACACCAAAGTCAACCAGAAACAATCCACTGGACAAACACGGGATGAAGAACAGCTGCCTACACAGCAGTCCTGCAGATCACAGGGGGGGACATCAACCAGTGATGTCAAGTGGCTGATGGACATCAGACCAGAATGTCTAAACCCTTTCTTTCTGCTCAGCACTAGTATGCTCTCAGCTAAAGAATTGTGCCTCATCTGGGTCTCTCATTTGCAAGTGAAACAGGGACCTCCAGGAAACAATCCAGAAGAGGAAAAGAACAGAATGGCTTAGGCAATGCTAATGTTCTCACCATAAACAGTAAAAGGCTGAAAAGGAATGTGGGAGACATGAAAACATGTTTTAAAACTATAAAGGTTGCTAGACAGCAGAAAGAAATAATGTTTTATATGCTCACTTGGATACATGAGAAATAATGGGCGAAGAGAAAATTTAGGTTAGTCACTAAGCAAACACTTCCAATGGAACGAAAAGTAAATATATTGTCAGAAGAGTCTCCTGACAGAGAATACTTCAGTGTCCATCCTGTTTGCTGACACAAAAGTAGACTATATGAGCCTCTGAAAGGAACTTACAGCTGTATGACTCAGAGCAAAACGGTTATCTCTCTATGTGTACAGGAGGATCCTGACAACACAGTGTTGGCAACTTTAAGTTGTCTGCTTGCCATAGACACGTTACTATGATGCATCATTCTTGGTTTCCCAGTCACCTTCTCCAGATCTCCAGAGTCTTCTGGATTCACTCCAGCCTAATCCACTCCCAACTGTCTGCTCAGTCATCAAATTCCTTGTCTGAGTATGACGACTCAGCTTTGATCATCTCTGTTCTCCCAGTCACCAGTGAAAAGGTCTACACTAATTCACCAAGGCATTGTGCTTCCAGCTGACCAGCAGCTCTTACCTAAAACCTTTTTAACCTTGTAAGAATGGCAGAAAAATAACATAAATCAGAGAAACAGGTGGAAATTTCAAGTTTGTACAGAGGGAGCTAATTACAAAGACGAACTTCTAGATCGTCTATGCAGGTCAACTACACAAGCCGAAGATAAGAGGGTATTTGGGCTTTCAAGTTCTTACAGACATGCTAAACATACACAAGAAACTTAGACCAAATCAATTTCTTTCATACTTCCCCATGCAGCAAACCAATCCCAGCAAAGAATGTTTCAAACCTACAGCACACCAGAGAAAAAGGTCAGAAAGACCAGAAGCACTCTCCAAGTACTTTGGGAGTGTGCATGTTCAGAAGATTGTGGTAAACGGATTTCTGTGTGTAAAACACACACCAGCAAGTCAGACCTCCCAGTCTCTGAACATGAGGAAGACAAAGCAGCGAAGAATCCTCTCTGCCTTCTCACAAGTCCCATCCCATCCTCCCCCTCTTCCGTAAGTGAATGAGGACTCTGATCTGAAACTGATCACTTCTAATCAGCATATCTTACTTGTGAGACAGTTAAATTGTCTGATTACTATTTTCAAACAATATAAAAACCACTTACCAGTAGACTGACAGGTTTCATCTATGAAGGAAGAAGGCATTTCTATTCACCTTTTGTATTTCTGCCTTGAAACAATGAATTATTTCTTCGTAACAGGATTAAATGACTCTAGTCATTCTAGTACCTACCTCCACATCTTCATTCTGTGTCTTGGGAGCTACTCAGATAAACAGCTGATCAACCTGTGTTTCCTTTCCTTTTCTCTTGCTTTTTGTTTCAGAGAAGTACATCTATGCATTTAATTACAGAAGGATACATCGTGCCTTGTCTCACCCCTGCCCAAAGCCCATTCAGTGCAGTTTATAAAACAGAGTGTAATTTGGATGGGAGCTTCCACAATACAAGGTTTGTAAATCATCGTCTAAATGCTTCAGAGTGCCAAAGCCTAAAATAACCAAGCAAGCTGCCATCAGTGACCTGATTCTGGCAGTCAGCAGTGTTGTTCCTGCAGTGGATGTTGCCTGATACCTAACCTAAATAAATGCATTATCCTGGCAAAGAGAAAAGAGGCAGACAAGTTAGCCTTTCTCTACAATCAACGAAACAGAGAGGAGAGTGTTGCGACCACTGACATGAAGGATTTTGCTGCTGTTACCACATCAGCCTTAGCAAAGAAAAAGCTCAAAGGTTGGTCCCAGTGTAGGAGAAGGAAAATACTGGTGTAGCAGATTGTTCTCTGCCTGCATTTTGTGTTTTTGCACTATTTGTTTTCTCACCCTGGGCATACCACTTAAGGCAGATTTACAACACAGCAATCAGGCACAGAAATTTCTCTTCAGGGAGAAGGTTAAATGCTTAACACTAACAAAATGAGTCACAAAAAAAAAAAAAATACTGATTTCTTGCCCAGACAACTCACTAAACTTAGACTTCTTACTTTGGCATCTAAGGTTGGCATCTGTTGTGTATGCGCAGGAGTGCCACCAGGTCGACACAGAATCCCTGAAGGCCCCATCTCCTGCATGGCCCCTTGCCAAGCTGACAGCACTCAGCTCAGCACAAAGCTCAGCAGTCACAGATGCTTTCCATCAAAAATGAGCATGGAATGGCTACCTTCTGCAACCCTGTCAGTGGAGCTCAGGAAACAAGAGATTCACTTCCAAATCCCAGATAAGTCTGAGGAGGGCTAGGCCCAAAGTTAATAATTTCCAGGTCTTGAAAGAACCAGAGAGCCCAGATTAAGGAATTGTCTTCTCCTGATGAAGCTGAGCCCAAAAGCCATAGGGCAGATCTTTCACTGCTACTCAAAGCTTCACCACCAGATGAGCAGGTCTGAACTTTGCAGCCCAGGTGAGGAAGGACTGTGTTCCTGACAGCAGTTCTGACAGTCCATAGAGCCACTTTTCTCCCAGGAACAGTATAATCAAAAGCCTGGCCAGCCCAGCCATCCAGGGAAAGAAGCCCACAACCTTTTTGTTGCTTTAGTTATCAGTTGCACAAGGCAAACATCCTTGTGATGCCTCAAGTGGGGCCTGATCACAGGTCAGAAAAAGAGCTGGAAGCAAGGAGCTCCTGCAGCCTTCAAGCTGGGACTGGGAGAAGTCCTGGGTCCTTGTTGATTTCTGCTTTAAGGCATTGAGAGTCAAATTCATATGCACTTCAGAAAGTGGTGAACCCAGACTTTCCTTCACCCACCTCTGTCTCCTGACCATGAGCCCAACCTGCACAAGCCCTGTGAGAGGGCAGCCTGGGAAATGTGGGCACACGTAAGCGCTCATGAGGATCATGCTTTACATCTCTCTTTGCCCCAGTTCTCCAAAAAGGCAGGAAGAAACATTTCCCAGCACTTGTGGGGCACTCAAGGCAAAGATTATGCATGACAGTGAGCAGGGCTGTAAATGGCTCTCATAGACTGGTTCGGCCTTTCCCACTACAACAGGCACTGCAAAAGCAAATGAGTGAAAACACATCCATGTGCCCTTGGACTTCAGAAAGAACTAAATCCCGATCCAACTTCTGTTGAGGAGTTTACAGGGATCTTCACAGCACAAGACAAAAAGCATCCTGAGAAGAAAAGAGGAACTACAGTGACCATGTCATGCTCTCAGAACAGTGTCACTCTTCTGCTGGGCCCTACTGCAGTGTTTTTATGGTTTTCTTGCTTTCCTTTCTGCCCTTTTTCATGGTCCCCCAGAGTTTCAATCAAAATTGCATTCCCTTGATTCTCATTCCCCCGCTTCTCATTCCCCCCTTGCATTCTGGGAAGGAAAAAAAAAAAAAGGCCAGGCTGAGCTGGCTGGCCATAAAAAGTGGAAGCAATGCTTTCCAATAAAACTGGAGCAGTCTGGCTGTGCTGCCTGGGCTTCGCTTCCCTGCTTTAGGGCACATCTGTGGAGATACAGCAGCCTCAAATGGGTGACATAAATAATAAAGAATCATTCTCAATAATCAAGCAACTTCAACCTTGCCAAAATAGTAGCTGATACACCCACTCCAGCTACTGCACACTTAAAATATGCTGATCTCCAAAGACCGTTCCCCCCCGCAACTGGTAACTGAACCAGTCCCAGGTTGGATTTTTCTCTTAGTTGACTTGTTTATTGCCAAATTCTTATACAAAAAAAAGAAAAGAGCACTTTTCAAACATGATTTATGAAGTGCCTCTAAGTAAGCACACACATGTACACATAAAAACACACAGAGCTGTGGTTCCAGCTGTACGGGAAAAACAGCAACAGGAATTCTCACTGCATAATAAATACTACCTGAGCAAACTCTTTTCTTTGTCTGCAGAGTCTTGTGGCCAGATCTTCAGGGAGAAGCATAACCTCATTGCTTCATTAGCTTTACTTCAGCTGTGAAGTGACGCTTTCTTTTTTTTTTGTTCCATTTTGAAAAAGTCCTCTTAAACACACACGCTTACGTACACACATGAAAGGCAACCATCAGCTTTTGGTTAGCTCAAAGTGCCAGCTTTAAGCCTTTACAAGCATCTCTTCCCATCACTGAAGAGGAAGGCTCCTTAATTTTCATTTTACAGGGATGAAGGAAAGCATATTTATCTTCATCTTATCTTTAGTTAACGAGAGCGTTGTGTACTCTGTCCCAAAGCAGTCATTCTCCAAGACACTCTCACAGCTATTGAGAGCAGCAGCTCTTGCATCACGCTTGTAAACTCAATGTGCAAGTCACTGCAAAGCAAAACAGGGTATTTACCAAAGAACAGAGGCTGTTTGCTGAAGCTCACATGCTACAGCTTGTGAGTAAAGCCTTTCAAGCCCCACGTAATGTTCCATGGTAAAGCTCAGTCCAGTGAAGGTGCAGTGCTCAGGGCTACGTTTATCAGCAGCCCCTGCTCAGCTCTGATGAGCAGCACAGCTCTGCATCTCTGGAGGTCCATGCTCTGAGCTTTATCCTGGCTCCTGCTCTCCTCCCCAGGCCTGTGGAAGTTCAGATATTTTTAGCTGCTTGCCATGAGTGAAGGAATGTCTTTTCCTAAGTTACCTCATTCACAAGAACAGCTCCGCCAAGACAAACAGGCCCAAAGTGTGATTACAACGACTCCAGCCATGGGGGAGAGCTCACACCACATTACTGTGCATGCTCGAATCATAAGTACCTGGAATTATCAGTATTTATGGTGCATGAAATGACGTTCCTGACTTCCTCACCTGCCCACACAGATAGGAGAGGGAGGGAATTTCAGCTCCTTCCTGCCCTTATGCGGCTGAACAGCTCTGAATGTGAGGGAGGGCTCCTGAAAGCAGCCCTGACAGACTCAGGATGGGCATGGGGTCATCGTGAGGTGTTCCCCAAACTGGGGCCTTTGCATGAGTACGTGCCAAAAGGAAAGTCAGTGGCCAACAACAGCTCTGTTTCTTACCTGGGGAAATCTGCTCTACCCCAGTCTCACTGTGTTAATCACATGCTCACCTTCACGTGAGTGGAGTGACAAAGTCACAAGTGACAATACTAAACCATGGGAGTAAATTGATATGTCCAAGGCCAACAAAGCAAATCCCAGCCAGAGTAAACTAAAGGCAGCAAAGATGCTACCTTGCCCTGTGCCACAGCTGCCTGTATGATCCCAGGCCCATAGGACCTGTGCACTGAGGGGAACAGGGCTCCTCTTCTTCACAGGGCATTCTGGAGGACAAACCCATTCAGGGTGTCCAGATCCAATCTACCTGCAGATAGCATGTAAGCACTGATAGTAACTGTCCAGAGGTTTAGACCCTTCAGCCATGGCAGGCAGAAAAATGTAGATATTGAATACCTACACTATCTAAAAAACTTTACCTATTTCAAACTCTATCTATCTATCAAAAAGACTCTAACAGACTTCCAGAAGCATGACAAAAGCTAATCCAGTACATGGACAGAGCTTTATTCCTGTTGTCCTTCCCTGCCAAATATATTCTGGCCTGTATTAGAAATAGCGTAGCCAGCAGGAGCAGGGAGGTGATCATCCCCCTGTACTCAGCTCTGGTGCAGCCGCACCTTGAGTATTGTGTTCAGTTTTGGGCCTCTCACTACAAGAAAGACATCGAGGCCCTGGAACGTGTTCAGAGAAGGGCAACAAAACTGGTGAGGGGTCTAGAGCACAAGTCTTATGAGGAGCGGCTGAGGGAGCTGGGATTGTTCAGTCTGGAGAAGAGGAGGCTCAGGGGAGACCTCATCGCACTCTACAGCTTCCTGAAGGGAGGTTGTGGTGAGGAGGGGGTCGGCCTCTTCTCCCAGATAACTAATGACAGGACGAGAGGGAATGGCCACAAGTTGCGCCAGGGTAAATTTAGACTGGATATGAGGAAAAACTTTTCCTCTGAAAGAGTGGTCAGGCACTGGAATGGCCTGCCTAGGGAGGTGGTGGAGTCACCATCCCTAGCACTGTTCAAGAAGTGTCTAGACGAGGTGCTAAGGGATATGATTTAGTAGCTTAGTGGGTAGGGATGGTGATAGGAGGATGGTTGGACCTTGATCTTGTAGGTCTTTTCCAACCTTGTGTTTCTATGATTCTATATGTACCTCATCCATAGGGAATTAGTACACAAACGGACTCAAAAAGGGAAAATACTGGTACACAGCCCACCAAAGTCCTGCCTTATCCATTCTGAACATTTCCTCAGAATGACTGAGCAACCTCAGGACTCCTTGTCCTGTCTCCTCCAGGACAACAACATGGGTTGTTGCACCATGAGCACATGCTGGCTTTACATTAAAGAGAATTGTAATATAGGTGAATGCAAATGCAAAATGCAATGCAAATGTAAAAGCAAACAATGAAATCCCCTTCAAGAGATGTGTGCTTATCATGAGGTGTCCCTGAACAGCATTTATCATCCTCTCAGCAGTGACAAACTCAGTATCAACAACAACTAGAGGGTTTAATCACTTCGCAGGGAGTTCTTGTCTGCAAAATCCTCTTTATAAAAAACATATGTGAACCTGTCAGTTTTGGCCAGATACAGAAAGCCCTGGTAAGTGCAGGAATGAGAGTTTGCTCGCACAGAATTGGCAAGAGAAAACAGAGAGATTCAAACAATGAAAGAAGTAAATCACTTCAATATGACAGGCTGGATTTGAGAAGATTTCAGGCCATGGTCATAGAAATCAAAGATCATCATCTCCAGCAATCCCAAAGGAAAACAAACCCTGCATTTCTCCAAAAAGTGAAGTTATAAGCTAAGGTGATATGAATTGAGAGTGAGGAAGGGAATGGTCCCTATTCAGAGAGGCACATTGCAATAATCAGGTACCTTGGACATAATTTAAAGCAGAGATCAAATTCTACAAAGCAAGACGAAAAGGAGAAGTAATAGTAAAGGAATGCTATGAACAACAGGAAACCCCAGGCAGTGGCGGGGCTTGCTGAGCACTGCACAACCCCTGCAGCACTGCCTGCACCTGACAGGGGCTCTCACACTGCACATGTTCCCCTGCCAGATTGTGTGCATGATTTTTCTTCTCTTTTTATTAGCCAAGAACCAAATCCAGCATCTAATGAAAGCTCTAAGTATCTCTAACTAACAGGAAAAAGAAAGGTGCCAGGCTAATTTCCTGGCTTAGGAAGAAACAATGGGTAGTTTGGAAGGCCGAAGACTTACCTTGGACTCTGGCCTCTCCCCACTCAATACCTGGGGGTTAAGGAGAGCTCTTGGCTCTTGTGTTAGGATACAAATCCTACATGTTGCAGGCACAAATGGGGCTATTTGCCCCTTCAGCACGAGCAAGTAGCGCACTAGCTTTGCTAAGCATGGGCAAGGCAGAGGGCTGCATGGAGAAACAAATGTGGGCAGAGCACCACATCTTCTATTCCAACGAAACAAAACACCAAAGGCAGCTGTTAGGCTTTTGAGGCTCGTTCAGTGCAAGGAAAAGGGCTGCCACTTCTCTCTGCATCCCTCCACTGCCCACCCTACCACATCCACTCAGCATCCATCCCTTCACACCGTATCATTTCCAGCCTCACTCTCAAAAACAAATGTACAGGTGGTGACAAACCTGAAAAATGAATCAGCACAGAGAACTCCAGGCTGTTATCACCCATTGGTGGCCAGATCTTTAGGGATACACAACACGCCCTCTGTGAGCCCAGAGCAATGCTCTCTGCTAAATGTCCTCCTCACCAGCTCTGCAAAGGTACAGATCCTGTTGTATTGACTCACAATCTTTGTTTCCTTTTTTTTTTCTCACCAATTAAAATTTGTATCTCACTTCTCCCATCAAATAGCTCATTACTTCAATTACTTCTCGTAAGCATCTTTCATTTCAAGTTAAGATGTTCCCAAAGTTCCTTTCTAATCAAAATAATAGCAATTATCTTAGGAATGAGCTTCATTTTTAGGTCAGTTAGGGCCATATGCCCCTCTCTCTGACAATATAAGTGGTCTGAAAACCAACCAGAAATGACTCTTACCATAACTTGGGAAATCAGAACAGCTTCTTAGGGAGAGATACTGTGATTAAGAAAATATAATATCTATACAGCAATCATTGCCCACTGTTCATTCACTACCTTAAAGCAGTTTGGGGGCAATGCGGCATATAATTATTTCAGCCTTCCAGTTGCCTTTCTCCACAGAAAGATGTCAGACTTCATTTGTGAGCTACAGAGATGATCTCACAAGTTTCTAATCACAAGTGTTTCTGCTGTGGGTGACT
Source organism: Penelope pileata (assembly GCA_013396635.1). Lineage (NCBI taxonomy): Eukaryota > Metazoa > Chordata > Aves > Galliformes > Cracidae > Penelope > Penelope pileata. Next base: position 230,701 of record WBMW01005902.1, read on the forward strand.
GCAAGCGATGATTCAAGCTGTGCGAGCCCTGTTATGATACAAGAGCACAAAACTGCGGCCGCTGCCGCTTGGAACGTGGCCACTGCTTAGCAGAGCAGAAACACAGAGCGGTTCCTGGGAAAAGCGAGAGGGAGTCATTCGTGTAACACGTGAAAGGTTACATAAAGCTGGGGGATTTGTGCAGGCATAGCAGAGATGGTGATTCCAGCACCATCGCTTGGGCATCAGTACAACACTGGCTCACGCCATGATCCCCTGCTACCCTCTCCTGATGCCTTCTTCCTCCTTTGACCCTCAAACATCCCTCTGTTGAGGAAAAGCACTCAGGAGATGACTTGCTTCAACACTGGAGGCTCCAGGTATAGTTTAAAGTCACCTTTTTCCACCTACTTCCACATTTAAAAACAGGATCTGTCCTCCTTCTCCAGCCCAGGGGAGTCCCATACACATCTGCAGGTTGCCGCCAGCTCAGAAGGAAAACGCAGACACTTTCACATCTCCTCCTGTAGTAGCTGTTCATCTGTCTGCTCTATTTATCACTGAGAAATCAAGCTATATATATGAAAAAACATATAAACTGTCTGACATTTGGAAATCTATGTGCAGCACTTGTCTTCTCATTACCCTGTTTACTTTACAACCTTGATTTTATTGAAATGACATTTCAGAATATTGATTTCACTCAAATGGCAAATAAATTGGGCTTTCTTGAAGAAAATTAAATATACATATTTCATATTCAACAGATAGGAAAATCTCTTTGAGTCGCCCTTGAATCAAGAATAATTTGGTCCCATTTAAGAGGGCTGTGTGGTGCTGTATAGCTCAGGAGATGAGAGTTAAGTGCCCTCAGAGCTTGGGGTTTCAAATCCTGTTCAGAATCCAGCATTATAAGCTCCATTTATTCTGTCCTGAGTTTCTGCATTTCCCAGTTTTGATGATGAAAAGCTCTGCAGTAACACTTGGCATTTAGCTTTTTTCTCTGCTGCGTCCATCACCGCACCACCAGCTCCACTGCTCTCTCCATTACGTTCTTGGTAAAAGGTGGGTGAGCAGGACTGGACCTTCTCCAGTGGATGGAGAAGACATTGGCTCGTTTTGTCCACAAACGTTTTACCAGAACACCATGTCAGTGAGAAGTGTGGAAAATCACACACGTGCATCTGACATGGCTGCAAAACAAAGCACCTGGCGTGGAGGCCAAGAACACTACTTCACGCTGCAGCTTCTCCTTCCAAGCAGGGGAGTAAAACTACATTGGCAAAAAACTTTCTGGCAGATATGAATGATGTCTTTACTGGGCAATCCATTAATGGAGCTTGGCTGCTGGAGCTGTAAATCCAGGTAAGTAAAGCAAATCTTCATTTCAGAAGAAAGAAAAGAAAGTGTGATTACAAAGGATGTATACTGTGTTCACTGCAGGGATGTGAACAGTCACTAGAGATGACTCCACATTTTTGACCCCAGGTGAGCCCTAAAATCCTCTGGGGAACACAGTCCAAGTGTCTTCCCACTCTGTCCTGGGGTGTACTGTGAGCGCTAACCCCTGAGCATCACTCATTGCCGTACCAATGGGGAAAGAGTCAATGCTTTCTAAGAAAAGGGCTTTGCAAGCCCTGCAGACAGAAACCCCAGCTGCAAATCTTCACGCCAGCCAAAAGGACTGGAGGCATGCTGAACCCAGAAACACAACTAAAATCATTTCCAGTGAAGCAAAAACGTAGTGAGGTGGGAACTCCCCTCCAGAGCTTCTCCCAAAGCAGATAACTATCGGCTGCTGGGCTTCCTCTGATAAGCACTGCTTCCAGCAGCCGCTCGGTGCTCATCGGTTAGCACTGCTCATCAGTTGGGCAGTAAAAGAGATTTGCTGTTTCTCCTGGGGAGAATCACTAGTAATTCAGTTATAACAGACAGAACATGGAGTGGGAACATGCTGACCCAAAAAGCACTGGAAATACCTGTGGGTGGGTCAGAAGGACTGTCTCTCTCCTGTGGATGACAAGATTCCCCTCCCTATTCAAGTATTTCCAACACTGTCTTAAATAAACAAAGCAACCAGATTGCTTTACAGACCTTTAAACCTGCAAACATGCCTCTCACTCATTCTGACTGGCCATCTTTTGTTCAGTTGCAAAGCAGGAGTGCTGCAAGGCTACGCTGCACATTATGCTGAGGACACAACGGATTCAGAGCCCTAATCCACTGCCTGTGCGTGTTGACAGTCACCTAGCCCTGATGCAAGCATCCTCCTGGTCCTTCTACAGAGAAACAGTCAGGACAGGTCATAGTTTGAAGCCGCCTGTAATATGACTACAGCTGCATGCTTCGTCCCAGGAGCTGAGGAGGGAGGAAGACTCCAGAAGGTCTCCTTTTCTCCAGCATCACAGCGCAGCTGATCTCAGCAGCTGTTTGCCAGCATCTTGCAGGAATAGATCTCCTCAAGCCGTGTTGCAGCATTGTGTGTGCCTGGACAGAGGAACAGTAGTGCCTGCAGAAGCAGAAGATGCTCATGGCCAAACCCCACCTTTCAGTGGGAACACACAAGGTAAGTATAGTAATGGTGGCTGTGTTCTCTACTGTGTCTTGGCTCCAGGCAAGAGAGACTTCTCAAAAACATGCAAGAATTTTCTCTTCGGAGTATCTGCTGGAGGCAGCATGAGACCTCTCAGCTCCTCACTCTCAGGGCAGTATAAGAACCTGAAATGCTCTTGGCTCTGTGCACCCACAGCAGCAAGTGAAACATTGGTGTGTTATCAACATTATTCTCATCCTAAATCCAAAATATCACAGCAGTTACTAGGAAGAAAATCATCCCAGGTGAAACTAGGACACTCATCAAGGCAGATGCTATTTGCTGCTTACAGCACATGGAAGGAAGCTTCTTGATAGAAAGGACCTCCAGATGCAAAACTTGGTGATAAGAATTGATGTCCCACCGTTTGGAAAACTCATACATCACCCAATGGGACAAACACCAAGAGGAGAATTCTGAACTTTTTCACACAGTTCTTAACGTCAGTATTGAACTTACCAGCAGTTACCTCAAAGAGTCATTTGAGATACTTGCCCTCTTAAATTAACCATAAGAAGCAATACCTATTGGCCAAAGCTGGCTTTGAAATGACAGCTCAGGCATACACAAGTCTTGATCTACACACAATAAGGGAGCCAGGAAACAGGTAGCATATACAGAAGACACCTGCCTATAAAATGCTGTCATTGCAATGTTCTTCTCATCCATCTGCAGAAAACCTTCAAATACTAAAAGTTATTCATTCCAGAAACAATAAATTATCCACAAGGAAAAGGGAGAAGAGGCAGCTTCTTTAATCTCCTAATAAAGAAGCCCAGGAAATTGCATCATGCCCAGATGGGAGACTGATGTTGGCTTGCCAGACAGACAGAGGGATCAGTGTATTGGCATTGATGGCACTGCTTTCACAGATCCAGACGGACAGACACCAGCCAGAACGAATTCCTGGATGCAACTCCCTCTTGGCCATCCTGGAGCCTTGACTCAGTTTTTGTGTCTGGTTACTATTTCTCACATAAAGTGAATCAAACCCTTGGCCCTAACTATCCTCACACATGGTGAGGAGTGAACTTTGCTTCCCAGACATGTTCCCAATGCGGTTCTCAAACAACACGAGAAAGCAAAGTTAGAATTCTTTTTCCCCAGGCGTCAAACCCACCAACTCTACTAAGTGAGACTGAGCTGGAAAACTACACTTGTCTTCATTTTAAGGGCAACATAAAAAGAAATGAAAAACAGCTTTTTGTCTGACTTTTCTTCTTTAGTGCTGCTATCTGTCTTTGTGGGGGTTTTTTGGTTTTTTTTTTTTTTTTTTTCCCTTGATGATCCATTATCTCAGTAGCAACAGTTTATTTTCTGGCCCCCTTCCACAAGCTCTCTGGGTCAGACAGTGGTATTTGTTTTAATCTAACAAATATAGTTGTTGGTCAAAAACAGGCAGATGTTCATCACAAGAATATTCCCTACACAATCCCAAACCCCTTTTTGCCAAATTTACTTCTGTCTGAATTAAGTACATTTAAAAACCTATCTGAAGTAGCCACTCTAGAGACCAACAAATAACCATTACATAGAACAGAATTATATCCTCATTCCCTCTTGTCATGCCCCTTACCATTTATACTTCTAAAGTAGAGTAAGTGCTGCCAAATCAGAGCAGCATCATTTTAGACTTGGCCTCCCCAGGCTTAGCCAGGAAGCAGGGTAAGGGAAATGGGCTCTGAATGCTTAGGAAATAATTTTCTGAATTAAGTTATCACCTGGTGCAGGAGTTTTCTATGCATCAGCACCCCTGAAGACTGAATGCATGGAGACCCCATATGCCACTAGCCTTAAAACAGCTGTAGCAATTCTCCAAAAAGAGGAATGGAAGAACAGAAACCAACAGGAAGCCACTTTCATGGCCCACTAAGTGAAGGCAGATGATCTGCCAGTGCCTAAGACCAAGCTCACAGCCAGTTACTGCAAAGCAACCAAGAAGCATTAACTATAGCTCATCTGAGCCCACTGAAGCCCTGATATACCATCTGCTTTTGCTCCATCACACGTCCTAACAGCAGTTTCATGCTCACCAGGGAGCATCCTACTGCACAGATGACAGAAGTGTTGCTGCTGCTCGTTCTGTTGACAGATCCGGTTTAAGGGAGCAGTTCCTCACTTTGCCTAGACTGGCCATTGCTAAGGACCTGCTGGAAGGATGGATGTGAAATCACATCTGCATGTAGGTCTAACCCTACAGAAGCAGGACCACCACCAGTAGCGACAACATAGGGCTCCAGATTTCTGCAGGGCCCTCAACACATCATCCAGAGTGACTTGCCATGGCTGAGGTTAACTCAAAGGGGCACAGCAGGGAGAAAACCATTTTAAATTAGATGCAGGAGCATTTATTAGCCAAGAGGAAAACCTCTCTCTCCATTGGGATCCATGTGGGTAAACACAGAAGGCACAAATCAGCCTCTCCTCCTGGCCAGCCCCTCACCCTGCGCCCAGCCGGTGCGCGGAGCCACCCCCTTTGCTCTCTGCAGCAGGAGACTGCAGCCTTCCTGCTCTGAAGTCTGCTTACTTTACTTGCTCCCTTTGCTGACATTGGCAGCTTGCACAAGCCTTAGCAAAACTATTTTTTCTTGGATATACTTAATCTATCTTATTTTTATCCCATCTGTGAGAAAAAGCGGCCGCAGTGCAAACAGATCTGCTCAGCAATGCTGCCAGCTACGCAGATCCCATGACCTCCGAGCTAGGTTGCTGCAATCCTTTCTGTTTATCTGGTGCTGCTCTTGTGCACTCACCCATGTCCTATCCCCAACACAGCATGCATTTCTCTTAAAGGCCTCTTCAAGGTGAATTAACCAAGTCCCATGTAGACTGCGTTGCTGAGTGTGGACTTCCAGACCATTCTTTTTCCATATAAAGTTTTAAATAGGTTTAGACTGAAAATCTTACTGAGGATTCTCACGTGTTCTTAAATGAAAGCAGCCTCACTGCCTGAGAGAACATTCTACAGTTCAGGGTATTCTAAACAAGGACCCAGGGACCACTAATGGCACATGCACAACTTCACAAGGAGACAGGGCCAAATAGAGACAGGAACGGCTATACCATTTCAGCTGCTGGTGATGGAACTACTTGAAAAACATAGGTGGAATGCCTACTGTAATTGAGATAGGAAATAATTCAGGGAAAATCTATGGCTGCCATTAATCTGGAAGATGGACTGGATGGTCTCAGTGGTCTTCTCTCACCTTTGATTTAAGAACCCACGAAAACAGTTGGGTTTGGCTACTTTGCAAGATGGCAGCCAGAAGGCTGTGATTTCAATTTCTCAGGTAAAAGCATGCTTGGTGTTGACGAGTCCCATGCTGCACCCCCTGCAGGGTCAGCAGAGCAATGACAGGTCTGAGCAGGGCTCTGCTGGCTTGCAGGTGCGGGAAGGGTCTCCAGGTCACAGAGGAGACAAAGCTGTTCGTCTCCTGCCACCCCAGGCAGCACTGTGTTGGGATTAAGCCTACAGTCTGGAGACACAAATGACGTGTTGTGATCACTAGGAGACCTGCAAAGCCACTGCAAGCAACTGTTTGTAAATCGCTGCGTGTCTGTAAGTCCAAACACTTGTAAATCCATTCCCACCAATTGGAAATACGTGAGTCAGTGGCTGTGACAGACATATACCCACAGTATTTACAGGAAGCCAGAAAGATATTATCTTTCCTTTTTAAATCAATATTTTTAACCAAAATTTCCTGAAGTAAATCGTTAAAGCAAAGATTTTTTAGAAGTTGCTACTTAAGTACTTATCTGTCCCTTCCACTCTCCCCATTTCAAAATGAAGGAGTGAGACATGAGATCATCCTTCTATCAGCCTGAACTTCCAGGTCAAGCGCTACCCTTACACCACTTCATCTTCCTGTTAAAAAAAAAAAAAAATGACCATGGCCCAGCTTGCACAACATTAGAAAATTACTTTCATTTACACATCAATTAAAAAATGGCTAAACTTTGAATGTTTTGCATCTTATTTTCTTTGGTTTATTTGCTGGTCACTGGTCAGCATTGGAATGTACTGGTACGGGTTGTCTTTGTTTGTTTGCAGGTCACGTTCTCATGCATTCAGGTCCATTGACAGAGGAATCTGCTCCAGAGGATGCTACAGGGGCTGCCCTCCTGTAGGTCTGAGTCTTCTCAAAATACCATGAATCTTGTGCTCCCTACACCTCTGGGGATGCTCAGACCCCTGCCAGTGGAACAACGTGGTCCTTAATGCTGAATTCATGCAAAAGAAACACAGTACACAGAGTTCTTTGGGAGAGGGAGATAATGACCGCATTTTAAATTCTCCTGGAAAAAACTAAAAGTGTTTTTTGGGGTTGGTTTTTTTTAGGAGTTAATGTCTTTTCCTGCTGCTCAGTCTGGCTGGAGGGATCCTCTTCTCTTTCCTGACTAGCATTCATCTATTCCTTTCTGAAATGCAGGAGATAAAGGAGATTTCTCCTGTGAGATTGGGTGGGGAAGATGTGGTCTGTAGGTAAAGCTTGGAACATGAAAGATCTGAAATACTCATTTTCCTAAGGATTTCACTTAATCAAATTATCACCAAACTGCAGGTCGTTTCTAACCACTAATCGCCCACTGCCTGGAAACTATTTTAAACGAATGTAAATGTGTACAAAATCTGGTTGATGAAAGCCTTGAAACGTAGAACCTGGGAAGTTTGCGAACTCTAACAACTGTGGAGAAACAAAACCACAGTTTCTTTTTGTAACTTTGATCCTATTCTGGGGGCAATGTACAGGCGCATGTAACTGATATTTTGTTCCTCTCTGTTTTCTTGCCAAGGATGCCATTTAAACTCTTTGGAAACAGCTCCACAGCTACTCCATGCAGCCTATCCTCCAACTTTTAACAGATACAGTATTTTAATAAGTGCATACTAGAATTTTTCTACAGTCCTTCCCAGCAGCTGTAGTGAGGGTTAAAAGAAAGCTAAATTGAAGTCAAATAGAAGAATTTGGGACTGACCTACAGTACCAGTCCCTGCATAGTGATAAAACAAATGAAACACTCAGAAGGAATGGAAGACCACAGACTTTTCCCCCCCAAAAAAAGAAATGCAACTTGCCTTAACACTGACTTCTTCTCTGTGTCCTTGGAACCTTACAGGAAAGGTTGGTCACCATACATTGCACAATGGCAGATGAACCAACAACCCAGCCTTGGATGGGATGACTAAAGCTCCCCCAGGTACCCTCAAGCAGTCCACATCTCTTCTGGGGATTTCTGAGCTGGTTTACTTCATCATTCTCTCAGTCACGTGGTTCAATAGCAACAAGGTAAGACTAATTCCCTTAGAAGCCATGGAGACTTTAGGTTAAGTTTTCCTATACTATGTGTTTTTAATCTGTAGGTCCTTATGGCCCAAAGCGATTTTTCAGATTGAAGTATCAGATTGTTTTCTGCAGACCAAAGTTCAAACCCTGATGGAGGTCAACACTTTTGCTGTAGCAATCTCATCCCTCCAATTCCCATCACTAAAACTGAGGCTAAAAGCAGGAGCCCAAGTTCAGAAATCCAGTGAAAGAGAGGAAGAGATGATGTGACTCTTCAGCTGCTCGCCTTGCAGCCAGCTCTAAAAACTGTAATTGCCCAGAAATAAAATGCATGCAAATGCAGAAGATAACAGGACAAAACCACAACACAGACAAGATGCACCCATTCATCAGTAAAGCAAGAACAAATATTGATGAAACAAGAGATTTTTTTCTGAGCCCCAGTTTGGAATCTGGTTTTTCTTCCAGGGTCAACAAAACCTCCAGTTTCAAACTTTTACAGGTATGCTCTGAGAATGTGCGTGCTGTGCAGTCTCACTGCACATAGCATGTCTTTGCTCAAGTAACTTGTACAACAGAAAGTCTTGAGGACTTTTTCCAACCTTTCCTCATGAGATAACTCACAGCAGCCACATCAAACTTTATTTTTCAAGCGTGTTGCAAATAAGAATTAAAGCTCTGACAGATGGGTTTGAGCCTCCTAGCTCCTCCAGCTGCACTTAGTCACCACCTCAGATCCATGGTAGTCCTGAGGGAATGTTAGGGGAACATTATGCCCTGAAGAGCCACTGCAATAGGGCTATAATTTAGGGTGCCTTCTTCAGGCTGTGTTGTTGTGAAATAACTCCAGGCTGTCCAGGAGACATAGAAAGGCAGTATACAAAGCTTTATGTCCAGCTCTCAAGGTTGTTCCTCTGAAGCAGGTGGCTTTCTTCATATCTTTGCTTGCATTCCTTCATTTCCCAGAAAACTGCTTTATTCCTTCCTAGCTGAGGACACAAGTGTGGCTGCTGGAACTTGACCATCTATGCTATTACACAGCTATCTCACATACTTTTAGCCTAAGCCAAGCAACACTCTCCCAAATAACTGTCAGAAAAGGCTCAACAACCAACATGCATCAAGTGCACGGGAAAGATGAACCACTGGAGCACTTGGTTTCATAGAATCACAGAATTGTAGGGGTTGGAAGGGACCTCTAGAGATCATCGAGTCCACAGACACAGGAATCACAACCTTCCTAAAATTTCCCTCCATCATACATTGTGGGGATAGGAAACATCTCACAGCTCAGCATCTATCTCCCAACAAATGTTTTTAAAACATACTCATTTCTGGCTAGAGAACTTGTCTGATTCTGCATAGAATCTACTTGCACTACTCTGACTATACCACTTTTGCTTTAAGGATAATTCATGCACTCAGGAGAGGGTAAAGGCAGCAGTGTACATGAGAGCTGGTCCCACCTTTCCTTTATAACCACTGTTATCTCACAGAATAGGAACAGCAAGTGTTTCACAGTATAAACCACACCGATCCAGGGCAAATGGGTGCACAGTCTTTATCATTGTTGCAATGCCAGGGAAATGAACAATTTTGCCCCCTGGGTTGAAGCTAAAGGAATGAAATTCTTGAGCCCTGCCTAAAATCACATGGGTCCGCGTGGTTCGTCTGATGTTGTTCCATGGTGATTCACAAGCACTTCTCTCTGCTTTGCTATGTGATGCTTGGCAGCGAGCTGCACAGTAAAAGCTGTGCAGAGAGCATACTAGGGCCCTGGATGGACGCTTTCTTTTTTTTTTTTTTTTTTTTTTTTTGCAGGCAAGCTCCTGCCTCACAGAGACAACTCTCGAAAATTACAGAACAGGCAAGGTCTGGACAAAACCAGTGAGTATTTAGTGCTGCTAGAAAATAAACTGAGACTGCATGATACGATAGCCACATGATCCCCTTCCTAATATGCATCATTTCTTTTAGTACCAATGACAGGCAGTGCCTTGCATACTTTTTTCAGCAAATACTGATCAAAGCCAACAACATTTCTACCTGGATTATAGCCTCTCCTTTGCACCTGCAAAAACCAAGCTACGGAAAGCTAACTTCTGTTCTCCTACAATAAATAACAATATGAACCTGTAGACATCTTGCCCAGCAGCATGACCCAGAGCACCTATCTTAAGTGCTCAGGCATCTAAAGCAGTCAAAAGGAGAGCACTGAATTTCTCAGGCATGACTCAGAACCTGTAAGCATACATGCAATGTCCTGGGAGACAGGGTGTCTGTGCTGGGCAATTAGGTGTTCCCACATGCCAGGTGAGAAAGTGCTGAGAGCCTGCCAGCTTGCTGGGGTGTCTGGGAACAGGCACCTACCTCCCCACTTGGACCTCTCAGAAATGGGCTGGCACTGCAGAGGAGCCTGCCATAAGTTGCAACTGGAAGCTCTCACCAGCAGCGCAGGAGATGTTCACTGCCTGACGCAGCCTCCACCTGAAGGAGAGGTGCTGCAGAACCTTGCAGAAGGTGCAGTCAGAAGATGGAGGTTGCTCTGACTGCTGTGGTGCCCATGATGTGCTCCATGCCCTGCAGGGAGGGTTTCTGTTGCAGCTGGTGCTGTCACTGCATGTAAGCCCTGTTTTGAAGCTGTTGGTCAGGTGGAGTCAGCAAGCCTGGCAGGTTTGTCTAGCTGGGGCTTCTTCCAGTGGGCAAACAAAGAGGAGGGAATTCCCAATGCTGCATTTGTTTGCTTTTAAAACAATAAAACTCAATAGTGAAAGCTATTTAGACCGAAATCTCATATCCAGGGCTTCCATTCAGGCCAACTGTTGCAGGTGTGGGACAGAGAAGGGAGGTGGCAATCTTTTGGATACAAAACTCAGGAGGAAAGGGGAACACTTTGGGCACTCCCAGTGCCATTCAAGCATTCAAGTCTCCTTAGCTGGCTGAAGAACATCCTTCTTGCTTCTGAACTGCAGCAGAGAAAACATTTTCAGACTTCCTTAAAAATGGGAAAAAAGGCAGCAAATAGGACTGTCACTAACAGTTGGTCTCTCCTTGCTTCCAGCTCCTGCTTGTGGAAGAGCAAGAAGGGAGCTTCCCCGTCTTTGGTCACAACTTTGCCCCTTCCTTCCTTCCTCTACACCTGGTGCCTGGCACAACACAGAATATAGCGTTCATTCCATCACTGCTTTCAGGAGAGCTTTTCATACTTACTCAACAAAGCGCTGAACTCCAAATCTGCTAAATATACGAACCTAATTGTAACCATTGTACCAAAGGGAAGAAAAGAAATAAGAAATGTAAGCTTACAGTCTGCCAACTATTCCAAAACCAGAACATTGTATACAGTAAACAGAGAGAAACAACAAAACAGGAGTGAAAGGAATTTGAATCTTTCATGGCCACTGATGTAGTAAATCAGCACTGCAGTTTAACCCAGCCAAATGTAGTGTAAAGTAATACATCTGAGGGAAGGGACTGAACTTGAAATCACATATTTAAATGTGACATTCATGCACTATACTAGCCAGGAAAAGGAGGCTGATTTCATTAAAGAAAAATAAATCTCTGCAGATTATATAGTCTGTGCATGCATTAATAAAAAAAGAAGAAGAAAAATGGAAGCCAAGCATAATTTTCATAATTTTAGGCTATATCAGGGGAGATTTATTTAAATAAAAGGAGCACAAGATGTGTATCATTAAGCTAGAGAAATTAAGTCCAGCTGGGAAACTCCAGAAGAGTATCTTACAGGTAGTGTGAGGGTCAGGTGCCAGCGAAGACAGGCTTCACATATCGCTGTCCTTTGTACAGAGAGTGATAACCAAGAAGAAAATCAGATTTAAATAGCATGCTCTCTGTGTACATTTCAGTTATAGCAGTGCCAACATATTTAAATGATGGCAATTGCAAATGTTCTCAGCTTTCTACTGCTTCAATCCCTGCAGAAACAACACCCACTGCAAAGTGAGATGGTCAAGAGGAGAGAGCAGAGAATGGTGGTCAGGAGAAGAGACTTTAAATAATGTGGTCACATGGGGAATCAGTGACAGTACCAAAATCCTTTTGTTTCATAACTACAGGAAGATTTTTAGGAGCACAGAACACTTTCTGAAGTGCCGGTACAAAGACACACTTGTTGCTGGTGTGGAAGGGACAGACTGCTCTGTGCTCCTTGGAATGAGAGCAAACAGACTCTGGTCCAAAGTCCTCATTTTCAGCAATGCTGCGGTTCAGCACTGCTGCAGATAGCCTGGGGTGCATTCAGAGCGGTCCAACCCCAGCAAATTGCTGGAGACCTGCATGAGGTCTGAGCAGCCTGGGGATTCCCACCATGGCTCTGTGGAAATTGGGTATCTTGTGAGCACCTCAATGCTGACCTTCCTCAGAGGTCAGGTCTCTTCTCAGTGGGGAAAGAAAACCTTTCACAGTTACCAGATTAAGCTGAACAAGAGCTAACAAGAGCTGGAGAAGCAACGGGAGTGGCGTTCTCCATTCTGCCTCAAGAGAACAATCTGGCACTTATTACAAAATTCCAGCCTCAAGCTTCCTCCCACAGGATAGAGCACGGAGGCCCAGACTTGTACAAATTAACCAAAAATAACACTTCCAGGGAGGGAGAGGATGGCTGAGGGGATTGCTGATGGGACACAGCAGCCTCTCACCTCGTGCTCAGCAGCTCAGCTCGAGGAGAAGTCAGAGAGTGGAGAAGCTCTGGCTTCGAGCTGCTCAGTGGCTTGTGTCAATGTAGTTGGCCTCCTGGGGAGCAAGTGGCTGCCACAGCCACCAGCACATGGGGCAGCTGCATCAGGAGCCCCATGCCAGCAGCTGGAGGAGTGAAAGTGATCCTTCCAGCCATCCTTCCACCTCTAGCACTAAACCCTTGCCAACAGCTGTGAGCTGCACGGTGACAACACTCAGATTGATGGTGATCTTCAGCCTCCGGTAGCAAACGTTTAAAAATAGTCAATGCAAACAAGATACTGTTTGGGGAGGGATGGCAAGGGAAGGAGGCACACAACTTTTCCACTCCTGACCATCCCTGCTACGCATCCTCATTGCTATGGCAATGTCCCATAAACAGAGCAGAGATCACCAGCTCCCTGCAGCAACAAGGCAAGGGCTGTCCTCAGGTGGTGACACTGAGCAAGGAGAACAAGAGATTTGTGCAGGCGAGCTGAAGACTCACTAGAGCATGTAAATGTTACCTTAATTTGTGCATCAGCACTTAAATGCTACAAGAACTGGAGCTCCAGGCAAACCCCAGCAGAAATGGAAGCAGGCAGCAGGCAACGTGCAGCACCAGAGCACCCTTGGAGCAACCTCAGGCAGCATCACACTGAGCTGAAGCACTGAGCTACAAAAAGCAGCCAAAAGGGCCACCAGAGCCATCTGAAGCCACCAGCAGAGGAAAATCTCTCCCAGAGACCTCAGCTGCCACCATGGGCTTATGGAGCTGTTCCAAAGGGTCTAGCTCTGGGAGCAGGAGACCTGCACCTCTGAGCTGTTACAAAGCAAGGTTTGTTCGTCCTGCACTTGTGGAAGATGGAGAAAGGGGAAAGAGAAACACATTCTCAGTCCACGTTCTAACAGAGCCTTCACAACCTCAGGCTTCTTACAATACTGGTTTCCCTACTGCAGAGAAGTGGCCCAGAAGACAGGTTTTACTCAAGCTAATACTTTGGTGATGTAATTTAAGCCAACAGGATTAAACTGAAACAGACAATTTATGTTGTGCAACAGGAAATATTTCCAGACAGTAAAGTCTGTTGGGCTCCAGAGACCTTTCCCAAGGCAAGCAGCAGAACTGGAATCTGCGTCCCTTGACTCACCTGTCAAGGCTCCATCAACACTAACAACGTGGTGTGGAGAACATGCTCGCACAAGAAGATGGCACAGGGACCTGTTCTTCAGCATTTGGTTTTATATAGAATGAGGTTCCATTAACAGAACAAAAAGATGAGATTTAGGGCAAGTGAGAAAGACAAGAAAGCCAGAAAGGTCTTGGTGGTACCCAAGACCCTTCAGCTCCCATTGTGATCTCACCCTGAGCAGGTTCCTCTTGCTTTGCTTTCCCTTTTGCAAATCGCACAGAGAAACAAATACAAAGGGAGTGACTCTTATCCAGCCTCAACTGCTGTGAATCAGGAATAACTTCACTGAAATCAGGGGAGTGATGCCAGCTTAAAATGAAGTGGGTTCACATTTAGACACAAAAAAATTAAGGATGAAATTGCGTTGGCAAGATCCCACTGCAGCACCCATGGGCTGTTTTAGCATGGTTTAGAATCAGACTACCCAAAACTGCATCTGAAACAGTCTTTTCTCTCAACATCTAGACACGGGGATAGGTTTCTAAAGAACTTCAGGTCCTATACACTCTTTTAGAAGCACCTGAAGCGTGGTCAGTCCCCCCAGTCATCTTGCGCATGCAATGACTCAGTTCATCTAAGAGTTAAATTGTTGGACTCCTGCAGAAATGTCAGTCTGTCACTCCATTTCCTTCCATACTAAGAAATACAAAACATACTTCCAGGTAAATACTTCAGCTCCTTAGAGGTTCTGGGAGTAATTCCTGCTCCAGCTTCTCTCCTCCCTCTCCTGTACAAACTCATTAGCCTCTTGGCTACATCTCTACTAGTAAACTAAACGCTGCCAGAGCCCATTCTTTGGCCCTGGAGCCAACTGGCACAGCCACCTACATGTTATTAAACACTCCTACACTCTGAGGCAAGGTGGCCAGATCCAAACTGCCTTCCTGGAGTGCCCTGGCCCACCCCAGCTCCCAGCAGCACACAGAAGTGGTCCAACCCACGTGGAGGACTGTGTGTAAGCCCGGTGTGCCAGCACAGGCCATCCAGCCCAGTTCACCAGTACAGATAGAAGATAACTGTGGGGAACACTGAAAGTAATGAACGCTTTCTGAAAAATTAGTAAGGGGTAGCACAGTATTCAGAAAGTGGCTAGGAGATGGGAAGACCAAAAGAAGCATTACCTACAGGATTCAATTTTGAAAAGAAATGGAAATTTCTCATAGAAACTGTAAAATAGACTTCGAGCTTTCACCTAGAAATCAGATCCAGGCAAAGCTGTCAGCAATGTCTCCTGGGTCCCTCACTGCCTATGGCAGCAAGACAAGGAATGCCGAGGCTGGGCAGGGAGCTTGAACTTTCCCCGCCCATGGGAGGTGATGTCCCTGAGCTGGAGGCTGGGGCGAGGGATTGTTCCAGGTGCGCTCAGGGTATCCCCATCCTGTACCTTATTTCTATCCTGCGGATGGGGACCAGTGCAAAACTAACATAAAACAAGGCTGAGCTGAGAGAGCAACACGAATTCAGCGATGACTTGGAGCGAAACACACTGTACACAAAGCATTAAGATCATTTTTCCCAGGGCCAGCTCCAAGGCGTTCCTCCCCACTTCTAATTAACTGGCAAATCTTGTACATATAATTGACATTTCTGAATGCCGTTGCGCAGCTGGAGGTGCTGGGCACCAATCCTGCCCATGAAGACCCCGGGGTTGTGCAACACCATCTGTCTGCTGTTGTATCATGCTCCACAAGCTCTTTTTTTCCCTCACTTACTGACATGCTGAAATTTACTGTCCTGTGTCAGTGAGTTCACGAAAGCCTTTTAACTCCGAGAGCCCTGGGAACCGGCTGCAGCACATGCCCCAGGACTGAGCCGTCACTTTATTTGCCCAAGAAACAGCCAAGACAGGATTGACAGAAATAGCACATGAAGTCACAGCCGCTCTGCTTTAAAGCACAAGCGTTTGTGTCATTTTCTCACCAAATAAATAAATCTATGTGCGTTCAGCAAGCAAATAAGGAAATGTCAGAGGAAAGGCACTGCGGGCAGGTTTGTACCAACGCCAGTTGAGTTGTGCCCTCTCCCCTGAGCCAGCACAATGCCATTCTAGCAAGTATCAGTTCCTTCTGATAGCAGCCTCCAGGACCATACACACCCACAAACAACACGCAGAGCCTGGGGAAAAACCTCGCACCTAGGTAAACATCGAAGCTGGAAGACAAACATGTAAGAGAGAACGCTGCGCACCCCCTGCTCTTTCCCTTCTCCCTGCCTTCCTACCTCCTGCACAGCCAGGTTTCTTCCTCCTGCATTTCTTCCTCCTTCATCTCTCCCTACCGCTGATCGTGGAGCAGCACGGACGCGATGCTGACCTCTCCCTGCCCGCAGCCCCACACCACACTCCCACATCACTCGGCTTCAGCATCCCCAGCCCTCGGCTCCCACCTCCGCTCCCATCCCCGCGGCGACCGGCAAAGAAGTTTTTGAGCAAGAAGAGCGCGTTGGCTCTCACTGCTTTAAATCCCCCAGCTGCCTGGGATTAAAAAAAAAAAGTATCGCTGAGCTGCTGGGAATAGAAGAAAGTTGCTTTACCGTTTGGCTTGGCTGGGAGCTGAGCCTGCGGGGTCGACGAGAGTAGAGGAGAGGTGTGATAGGGGAGAGCGTGGGGTGTCCCCGTGCCCGCTCACATCGTTCCCAAAAAGCAGCGAAGGCAGCAGCGAGGACGTGAGCGCGTCTGCGGGAGGAGAGCGCGGGAGCGACTGTCGGGGAGGGCAGCAACAGGAAATGACACAGAAACTTCACCAGGCTCCAATCCAAACTTGGCCCCTGACATGAAAGAAGGGGGAGGCAACTGGGGGGTTGGGGGGGGAAGAAATGTTTTCCCCCTCCTTAACCAGCCTAAAAACTCGCTGACTGGGGAAAAAAAAAAAAAAAAAAACAGTGTGACAAGTTTTATTAAAGCAGGGAATGAAGTCGGACTGGGGGGGGATTCCCATGGGGATTCCCATCCAAGTTTATTTATTTGAGGAGGAGCTATGTGATGGTATTTGACGCCGAGAGCAGAATACACTTTGCAGCAGCGTTGTGGCTTTTCTAATCCCCTCAGTGCTCTGGTTTGTGGAAAAGGACTGTGATGCATCATCCCCCTTGTACCTCAAGGAATCCCAGGTGATTTTGCCCAGGGTTGCATGCAATGGCTCTGAAACATGGCATGTGGGCTGCCCATGGGGATGCCCCATCCCTGGAGGTTCTCAAGGCCAGGCTGGATGGGCCCTGGGCAGCCTGAGCTGGTGGGGGGCACCCAGCCCATGGCAGGGGGTGGAGATGGGTGGGCTTTAAGGTCCCTTCCAACCCAAACCATTCTGTGGTGCTATGAATTTAAAGCATCCTTTAGACCTAACACCTTGTATGTATGATTCCAGCATCCTTTAGATCTAATACTTTAAATTCATGATTTCCTGCAGGCACCACAGACTTCAGGCTCCCTGCAAATCCCACCCACCCTTGCAGCGAGCAGTGCCAGAAACCCTCTGGAAGGATCCCACGGGTCCTTTTGTCTTCCTGGCTCAGGACCCGTGCCACCTCTGTAAGGTGGATGGGTGGATACCAGTCTCATCCACACCACAGGTCACTGCAGACTGAGGTGCAGGCCAGGTGGAAACTTTCTGCTCAGAAGTAGGCAAATCACTCCTCATCCTGCTCAAAGATGTCCCAACAGACAGAAAGCTATGTAAGAAAGCTCAACTCGGGAAAAAAAAAACACCTGCTACATTTGTATTTGTGGTCAGAATGAATGTGTTTATGTTTTCTTTCCAGGAAAGTGTTGAATCTGGCCTTAGGCCTGAGTTACAGAATCATGGGATCATAGAATGGGAATCATAGAATCATTAGATTTGGAAGGGTCCTTTAAAGGCCATTTGGTCCAACTCGCCTGCAATGAATGTTAAAACAAGAATTTTAACTATTCCTATTTAATAGAAATATCTTAAGGCCGGTTGAGAACACTTCTCTGATCAGTACTATCGGTTGGTCTGATTTCCTGCATAGCTGAAGCCACAGAGCAGTGTTTTGAATCAACACCACTATGAATTACAGCACATAGTTCAGGGAGACATCCCACCCCATACCAGAGACTTTCAGTGAGGGAAGATCCATCCCAGATAAGTTATGTCAGTGCTTACCATCCTGTCAAGAAGGGCTGCCTTTTCAATCTGTACGTCTCTGGCCTCACTCCCCACTCCCAGCTCTGGCCACCACCCTTCAACCTGCTCCATAAGCCACAGAGGAGGGATGGAAAAAGAAGGACTACAGCCCAGCAAGGTATAGCCCAGCCTCAGCTCTCCCTCAGCACAGCAGGAATATTTTAAGCCCAGGCAAAGCTGGGATCCCTCCCACATTTTGGTGGAAAGCACCCAGGCCATACAGTTCCATGTAGAAACTGGAGCTTGCTGTTCCCTCACCCTGTGGGCTTGACCTTACAAAACCACAGGCAAGTTATCTCGTAACCTTGTCCTGAATAAATAAAATGAGCTGAGCTTTTTTAGCCTCTCACAGTAAGGTAGATTTTATGGACAGACCACAAACTGTGCCTGTCACTCTTCTGAGAGCTGTTTCCACTGCATTAAAGGCATTTTTTTAAAAATATGCCTACCAGAACTGGATGTGGTATTACAGCAATGACCTCACCTATGCTGTAAATTTTTAAGACACTTAGACTGGTAACCAGTCCATCAGAAGCATCTCTCTTTGCTGTGTTTTCGTGCATTTGGTAGCGTGTTAACAAGCTGAATTAGAGATTTATTGGCATAGTATCATTTTACTTCAAACTTCAACCTTAAATACAAAACACTTTAATATTTGGCATTTATACAGTGTTCAACATACGCTTTGATCCAAACAAAGGCATTGACCTGCCTAACCTTTGGTGTGTTTTTTTCTCTCTTGTGAATGACTGGAGCACAATTTAAGGGATCAGTTGTCACTCCCTTAACAAGAGGCTATTTTCAATTAATCAAAGAAATATAAACAGAGCCCTGTACTGAGTTCAAATAAGCTCAGAGCAGTTATGCCCTTAAAACAGATGTCTAAGGCTGTGTCACGCTTCAGATCAGAGCTGGTGTACTGTCACGAAGAGGCCGTGCAGATCTGTTTGTTGAACCAGCTAAAAAAAAAGTGCTATCAGCTCCAAATCCTGACATGGAAGTTAATGAAACGGGCAGTCCACGATGCGGATTAGGGTTTTCAGGCCAAAATCAGATTTCTTAGGTCATCACAGATTACAGAGAACAGTGGAAGTGGGGTTAGGCAGATCCATACTATTTGCAAAGCCCTGCATATTCTACCTATTCCCCCATAGTTCTGATCCTGACATGGATAATAAAATAAGTGCAATTGAAATAATAAAGAATATGTATTAATACAATAATTAAAATAAAAAAAGCGGAAGATGAAGAGACTGTAAGAGAGTGTTGGCAAACCCCATGACATCTCATCCCATGGAGATTCCATTACATTGCTTGCATCAGGCAGATCTGTATAAATGACCTCAGCAGGGTCAGGGGCTGGTCTTTGGCTGTGGGGCCAGCAGTCACAGCCTAGACACACACATACTTTTGAAGTTAAATGTCCTTAACCTCCAAAAGAGAACATTGTACCCAAACCGCCTGTTGGAATGAGCTCTGGCCAATGCTAACATTCAAGCCATGCCAGAGAGCTGCCACTGGACTGGGAAGAAAACCACTGTGCCAGGGACCATGATACAATTTAACACCATGGATAACAGATTTCCAGTGGCTGGCACTATTTAATTAACTAACCCAATTAACAAAAATATATAAAAGTACTTAACTCATGACAAGTGACACAAAAGCCCCACAAAACTCTTCATCCCAAGGCCTTGCAAAACATAAGTTCATCCCTGTGAGTCTCGGAGTTTTCTACACAGCTTTAACATCTGTATTTCCTGCCCTATGGAGGATCTGATTTTTGTCTGTATGTGGAGGCAAGGAGCACATCGACCCTTGGATCTTGGCCCTTGCAGTTCAAAGCCCAAGGGTCAAGATGCATCTCTGCCCATCTCAGTCATCTCACAGTCAGATCTGAACTGAACTCCTGCACTGCCTCTCAGTAGTCAACAAACAGAGATTGGCACCTGGGAGGGATAACTCACCTAATCCAAACACAGGTTAAGACAGGTGAGATTAATCACCTCTGGAGCTGCCCCTCCTGTTCCGAAGACCATGGAGGGAAAGCCTAGGTAACTCTCTCAATCTCAACACCTAACAGTGTCTAATATGAGGGCCCAAAGGAAGGTGTTTTTGCCTGGCATAACACAACAGATTCTTCCTCATATATAAAATAGCTATGATAATAGTGTTCTGATGCCTTTTGATGCCAGAAATGAGCGGTCACTGAAGCCTCTTAACATGGTAGGCTCTGAGTAGGCCATCAGGTTCCACACAGTGCCTGCTGGAGCCCAATAAGCTGTGGGGCACTAAAGTGTATCTACCTCCTCAGCAAGACATCCACTCCAGATTGCACAAAGTAAAGAGAGAGAGAAGCCACTGTGTCTCTCATTAGCTCGTTATCCTGAGTGTAATAATTTAGCTTTCAGGGCAAATTAATCTGAGGCAGCTTCCTGTAATTTGCTTTGTTGTAAATTTATATAATTAGGTATCTCTTTACTAGGTGGCATTTTCTCACTCTAAAAATACTTTCTCAGAATAATCAACCAGCTTTCAGACGGCTGATAAACCAACCTCACTCACAAATAGCACCTGCACAACACCTGGAAAAGGTGTGGGCAGCGCATTTGAGAGCACTCACTTAGCAATTATCTTCCCTGACAATTAACATAGCATTATTTCCATTTTTAATGAAAAATAAGAGTAGTGGCAGGGAAGAGGTGTGTCTCGGACAGGTTTTGCCTGTTCATTTGTGAGGATGTGCAATGTGCCAATACCATTCTGATAATCATTTAGTTCTACCAAGTTCAGCCATCCTATCCAGACAAACAACTAATGAGATTCTAGAGAGAAATAACATACCTTTGCATTGGGCCGCTGCATAAAATGAATGAATAAGGGTTTTGTTTCTTTGTTTTACCAGTCCCTTTTTAATGAGAACTGTCCAGAGCTCTCTTTGAAATTCAATGGCTGCTATGGTAGAAAACAGTGGCACTTGCGGATGAATGACCTGCACTACCCTGAATAAGGACTTAAGAGGGAAATCAATCTATTTTATCCTGTTGGTAGATCGATACCTAAAACCAGAACACTAATGATGTGCCAAAGCATTGGTGTTTTAGCTATATTCTCACCTTGTTTTATCATTCAGGGGAAACAACTTCTGGTTGAAAGACTATTTATCCTACACCACTTACGGAGGCAGGATTAAGGTCTTGTGAATTCAAACAGAAGGAACAAACAGGCCTACATACAATTTTTTAGTTCAATACCTTTCATTTCACGATAACATTTCTGAATCCCACAAACAAAACTATAATGCTACAGAGATGAAACCTTTTCTGGCTTTCGCAGTTGCATAGCAATCACTGCAGCTTTCACACATTACTGTTAGATGGTCTGCTATTTTCTAAAAAATATTCCTGTTCATTTCCAGGCATGCCTGCTTCTTCCCATTTTACTTTTGGTATTTATGAAATCAGCTACACAGACTTCACAGGCAAGTGACCTTTAAAAATGAATGAAGATCTGTAACATTTAAATCCTGCGTACTTTACAGCAGAAGAAAATCTGATTTCAACTTCCATCCTCTCCTTGCACCCCCCAAAACAAATAAGAACTGTTTCTCTCAAGTCCTTCCCTCTCCAGAAAAATCTGACCTACAAATGGCTTTCTCATAACTCAGCAGACTAGTTCAGTCCTCAGATGGATTTATCATTAACCACACAAGCACGTGTTGTCCATTCTGCTCAACCTAATGAATGTGCTATAAATAAAATATCCCTAAAAGCAGGTTTCACCATACTTAACCAAGCTGTTGCTGCAAGCTCTTGTAACTCCCAACCCCACTTATGTTAGAAACATTAATCACTTGATTATAATTCAAAGCATCAGCTCTCTACAGCTGAAACTCCCTAACACTTGACTTTGGCTAGACCTCTAACCTCAGCTTATCACTTTCAGGCTTACTTCACATTTTCTTCTCCAATCTGTCACTAATGTAGCAAAGACGTGGGAAGTCACTTTTGGAAGGTATTTTTAGCCTAGGAGCATCTCATTAAAAGTAGAACTTAGTATGGAAACTTTCCAACAAAACCCTCTTTGTTTTACTTGGTGTAATAATCTGAAAATAGCAGAGATGCATTTTACCACAACCTATGTCATTTAAAATCCAAGCAACGTAAAGAAAAAGGAAATTCTTTCAGAAAAGACTTTGAGTGTAATTCTTATTCCACAAATGTTTTATAGAATCATGAGATTATCTGAAGAGCTTATATTCTGTATCTTGAATGAAGGAATTAATTAAGCCACCTTTTAATTCTCACTTGCCTGCTCATTCATTGAGTGTACACAAAGACAAGCTAGGTTGTTTTCTACTTAGTTTCACTGTCAATATAGAGACCATAAGCAATCTGAACTTTAAAAAAGCCCAGAGAAACAAAAGATTAATTATAGGAAATTATTTCTAAACATCATATGGTTTAGTCTAGAAATAGAAAGTTGAAAATAAAACTCCCAAAAGGAAAGCTACAGCTAATGAAAGCCTGAGAGGAAATGATCACACATTCCCTGTTCTTCTGATGGATGTTCTTCTAGCCTTATGAATCAAAAGTTTGTGATGTCAATAAATCACTGAAGTATGATAACAGATGAAGGTGAATTTGGATGTAAAATGATCCATGGTGAAGGATCACAATAAAGAAAGAAAAGGAGGGGGAGCCAAATACAGTTTATAAACTGCATCCTCAGCTTGTGAGAACTTGTAGCTAATAAACATCATTCCTTTTCTACATTATCTAGGAGATTAAGAATGTTTCTCAATGTGTAACTGCTGGGAAGGCTCTTTAGCACCTTCTCTGGTTACTCCAGGAGGCTTACATTACATCAGTTTCTTTGTTTTTCCAGCAATTATGATTTCGTTTACAAAGAGGAACTTAAAAGAACCTTTCTTTTTTTAACCTTTTTTTGGAGGAAGCAGGCTGCAGCAGCAGAAGAGGAGAATCCAGACAAAACACTGATGATTTTGAACTTCCAAGGTATGTCAGATTCTACTTTTGAGATTCCAGTAGGTTTTCTGGTGTGACCTTATCCTGTGTGAATAATCTGATGTCACAGGGGTGTCACCAAGGTCTCTGTGCCTCTAATTAGTCTCTATAGAGAGCTGTCGGTTTCTACATTCAGCAGAACCACCCAGCTGCCAATCTCCATGCATCAAAGTTTGCGGTTCTTAAGGAAAACATTTCCCAGAGCTCTACAGAGGTTAATGAATGGATTTGAGATACTATTACTGATGAATCAGTGCCCTTCCAGTCTTCATCCTCTACTAGGGGATTTAATCATACGGAAGACAGTGCTGGTTGTCCAAAGCAAACTGAAGCTACTGCAAATTCAGAACTGAAGGCTATTAAAACCAGGCAGTTTGCCAATAGGGCAAAATCTCCTTTGAGTAACAAAAGCCAATGGTTTACCAGATGCCTGGGAGAGAAAGGACAGAAGTGCACTGAATCACAGAATCACAGAATTGTAGGGGTTGGATGGGACCTCGAGAGATCATCAAGTCCAACTCCCCTGCCAGAGCAGGTTCCCTACAGCAGGTCACACAGGTAGGAGTCCAGACAGGTCTTGAATATCTCCAGGGAAGGAGACTCCACAACCTCCCTGGGCAGCCTGTTCCAGTGCTCCGTCACCTGCATCGTGAAGAAGTTCTTCCGCATGTTGGTGCGGAACTTCCTGTGCTCCAGCTTAAGGCCATTGCCCCTTGTCCTGTCCCCACTGACCACCGAAAAGAGGTTCCCCACCTCCATTTGCTTCCCGCAACTAAGATACTTATAAACATGGATCAGGTCCCCTCTCAGCCTTCTTTTCTCCAGGCTGAACAGACCCAGCTTACTGAGCCTCTCCTCATAAGGGAGGTGCTCCAGGCCCTTTATCATCTTTGTGGCCCTCCGCTGGACTCTTTCCAGGAGGTCCCTGTCTTTCTTATACAGGGGAGCCCAGAACTGGATACAGTACTCCAGCTGAGGCCTGACCAGGGCAGAGTAGAGGGGGAGGATCACCTCCCTCGACCTGCTGGCAATGCTCTTTTTAATGTACCCATGTTCTTTTTAATGCACTCATGCTCTCTTTAATGAACTGGATGCCTTTGAGAATGACTTCAACTGAAATACAAATTTATTTGGCTTCCCATGTGTTTTTTAATGAGTTTTGCCACAATACAGACAGAACTCCAGGCTGAGAGCAGCCCTGTGGAGAAGGACTTGGGGGTGTTGGTTAATGAGAAGCTCAACATGAGCTGATGACGTATCCTGGACTTTATTTAAAGAAGATCAGCCAGCAGGTCAGGGAGGTGGTTGTCCCACACTGCTCTGCCCTCGTGAGGCCCCATCTGGAGTACCACATCCAGGCCTGGGGTCCCCAGAGCGGGAAGGGCATAGAGCTGTTGCAGTGGGTCCAGAGGAGGGGCACGAGGCTGATCAGGGGGCTGGAGCACCTCTCCTAGTTTAAAGATCATCTAGTTCCAAGCCCACTGTCATGGGCAGGGACACCTTCCACCAGACCAGGCTGCCTCTTGTCCTACCACTACATGCCTTTGCAAAATGTCCTTCTCCAGCTTTTCTGAAGGCCACTTTAGGTGCTGGAAGGCCACAATGTCTCTCCAGAGCCTTCTCTTCTCCAAGCTGAAAAATTCCAGCTGCCTCAACACTGCCCATGGCAGTGGGGTTAGAACTAGATGATCTTTAAAGTCCCTTCTATCCCAACTCATTTTGTGCTTCTGTGATTCTACGGTTCTGATGCCCTCCCAGGCTGGCAATGCTACTTCATGCTGCTGGACAGCATTTGGTGGGTCCAGCTGCAGCAAAGCTGTACAAGGAACATTACTTCTTGAACCGACAATCCCTACTGATAGAGAACATTAGCTTGGGTGCACTGTGTCTTTATTCCTGTGGAGTCAGCCCAGACACATCTCTACTGTAATGTTCTCTGCAATAATTTAAACTGAGAGTTACAGCTGAGTTTTATTACAGTCCTCAGAACTTCCCTTGCTGTGGTGTCTCTGGCATTATCTAATCAAAACATTCCGACTTTAGTTTGCAGCAGCTAATAGGGAGATCAGCGGCAGAATCAAAGGGACAGCTACTGAAGTGATGAGATATTCCCACAGAAGATAAGGATGATTTGTCCCTGTAATGGCTGCTTTATCCTGCATGGAATGATGGGGCTGATATCTCTTTTGCTTCCATTCTTGAGAAGGTTTCTGTGTGTAACTATGTTTCAAGGGAAGTACTGAAAGTACACATGAATGGACATTCAATTACAGCATTTTCCTCCAGGCTAACTCATCATGAGCAAGAACAGGAGACAAGCACATGTTAACATAAATTCTAAGCTGAGATGAGTGACTTTACCCATACAGAGACTGAAAGAGTGGGGAGCAGTGAAAATGAAGAACAAAAGACAACAGAAAAAAATAGTCCTTCAAATAAGCTCTAGAATCTGAGATAAAGCAAGCAGAAAACCCACCATGCAGTATTGCAATTTGAGTTCTGCTGTGAATAGATGCAAGAATCTGTGGCATGGAAATGGGTCAGAATTGTTGTCTTGGGGAACACACCACACTGGAGCAGTCTGACTTATCTCGAGAGTATGTAAGTCTTACAGATGAGATTCCTGCCAGATGTCTGGCTATAGATGGCTGATCACTAGCAGACTACCTTAAGATGTCTGTGTTTCAGTTGCTTCTACCACAAGAGCAGTTAATTCTTAAAATGAAAAGAATTCTGTTTGCAATCAGAGTAGGAATGACCTTAAATTATATCTTTATCTACAAAGCCTCTGCTCTTGAAATATGGAGGGAAATCCAAGAAATAATGGAGTAACCAGGTCCTCTTACCAGTACTCTTGAATGGAGTATGGTATAGATTCCTGGCTCTGAATTCAGGCCTGGAAGCCCATCTGGAAGTATCTATCCTTGCACACTTTAGATTTGTGTTACAGTTAAGAAATCAAGAGTTCCACGAACATCAGAGATAATTGAGAAGATTCTCAGCCTAAAACTATGCATTATTGTTTACTATGTTAAGCTGAGACTGATTCC
This sequence comes from Penelope pileata, assembly GCA_013396635.1. Taxonomy (NCBI): domain Eukaryota; kingdom Metazoa; phylum Chordata; class Aves; order Galliformes; family Cracidae; genus Penelope; species Penelope pileata. The sequence goes on from WBMW01005902.1 coordinate 256,650, forward strand.
TTAAAAGCTGCTGATGCTACAGCCGTGAAGCATTGTCTGCAAAGTTTTGGACTGGCATAGCAATGCTCCTATGAAGTCAACTATCTGAAAATCCACCCCTCAGCTAACACACCAAAATCTTCCCAAACGACATGGTTCTCCTGCGTTTGGCATAGCAGCAAAAAAATTACATGTACCAACCAGGAGTCACCTCACTGTAATGCTCAGCTATGGTTCTTTACCTGCAAGTGATAAGAATTGCAGCAGGAGAAAAGGAGGAGTCTTTGGCAACATACTACAAGAAAAAAGAACAAAAAGCCCTCTCAGTAAGCTCACCTGGCACAGTAGGTGTGGATAAAACACCACCGCGCAGCACCAGCATTGTGTTGATCATGAACAATCCCCCTCCTTCTCAGCATGGCATTTGTTGAATTTCTTAGCAGGGAAAACATTTAAAAGTGGAGGCAGAACCACCTCTGATCACAGGAACAGCCACATCTCTGCAGCAGCCCGCTGCTATAAAGCATTACATAAACGAGTTCATGTTGGGTCATAGACAGAAGATGGTCAGAGGCAGAAACACTCAAGCAGGCATTGTTTTTCCACAGCAGTTTTTTAAACACAGTAAAACACCTCTGTGGTTGCAGACAACACAGTATTAACAGTGGAATGGCTTTGCAGTCAGTTTGCATCATTGCCTCAAACACTACCTTTGCTGCACTAAGTTGGTGAAAGTGACATAAATTTACAATGAACAGCCATTTAAATTAAGGAACATGACCCCCTGGGAAAGCCTCTGGGTAAATCTCCGTTTTCTTGAGGCCAAAAATCTATTCCCAAATCCAAATCCACTCAGTAACTACTCATCCACAAGCATGTCCCATGTGTTAGAGAAGAAAGCATATGATCAAGAATTCTCTTCTTAAAAATTAAAGATATTAATAAACAAAAAGAGCCATGAAAGCCTTCATCCCACTTGTGTAGCACTGTCGATGCTGTCCCTTTCTAACAGTGACTACAGAAAAAGCAGAAAGTCCAATGAAGCTTCAGACTCTTTGACTTAAGGGGTTCAACAAGGAGTGTTTGCTCTGTCAGGACAGCATAGGCCAGGAGCAAGGGTTCCTAAATTGGGTTGCATCCCAAACCCAGAACTGGAAATGCTAATGGTCCTGGAAGTGTGCAGGGAAATTGTGCCTTGGCATCAAAAGGGCTTTGCAAGCAGGGAACTTTGGGAACTACTGCTCTTAAGGGGTTTAGTTAAACTGCTTGTATTTGTGTCTTCCTAAGGATGAATTGGCTGTATTTAATATCTCAGAATTGCATTTCTACCCTTAAGAATGTGCTGAATTTGAGCAAGAGGCTTAACATGTAAGCATGTTTTCATAAATAAATACATAAATAAATAAATAACAAAAACAGGACACATTAAACCTATCTGACCTCACTGGAGCTTATACATTCCGTCCCAACTTCTTATCTGATGGTAAGCCCTTCTCAAACCTTCAGTAACTGCAGCATACATCAAAACTGATAATTGCAGAGAAACATGGTCAAAATTTTGTTATATAGGAATCCTTGCCAGCTAAGAACATCACTGCAGGTCACACCTCTCCTCCACCATCCACTGCAGGTCACGTCTCCTCTCAAGATACTCTCAAGTACCCTGATGCTCATTTTTGTCATCCAGGACATCTCCAAGATATGTAAAAGCTCCAGAAAAAACAGTGGTTAGCAAATACAATCCTCTGGCTCCATTGAAAGAGATATAATGGTCTCATCAAAATAGTAGAAAGAATTCCTTTGAGAACCTCGGACTACTTCAGATCTCACCTCCTTTCAGTACAGTTACTGGGTGAAATTCTTTGGCTTTGCTGTGTGAAATAAAATACAGAAATGAGAACACAGTTCATAAAAATCAAACCACCTTAAATTCCTATCAAAATAACATGCTGTGCTTCATATACTCCTCCCCAGAGGGGAGGTTGTGAAAACAATAGTTGAAAGATGTATAATTACTGTGCTTAATGTGCTAATAGAATATGATTAAAAATTCATCTGATGAGTGCAGGAATAGAACAGAAAGAAAAATAGTACAGTTCAGGCCAGGTCAGGTGATTTTCTGAAAGTTTCTTCCTATGCATTTTCTGAAGAACCACAAAACCCAAGAGATTCTGTAAGCAAACAGCTACCCAAAAGGGATTGTGATATGATGATAAAAACCAACAGTCCCATTTATAATGACATTAAAAATTGAAATCTCTGAAGTGAAATCTTGTAGCTGTTCGCATGTGCATCCCTAGCTCGCTGCAACACAACACTTTTCTGTAACTCTTGGAAGATTTTAAAAGGTAGTAAATGAGTTGATACTCTCCACGTACTACATATATTGAGAAGGTATAAGTAGGTCTGTCACCATAGGCTTGTCTGCTTCACATCAGTCCCAGGCAAAGTCATAGAACAGACAAACAATGACAACAAAGAATTAATTGATGTCCATCAACAACGGTTGGCGGAAAATAAATTTGTAAAAAAAACTAATTTAGCCCCACATTTTGGTGATCCCACAAACGAGGTTGATGAAAGTAATAGGACTGATACAACAGGCTTCTGAAAAGCATCAGACTTGAATTATTGAGTCCCAGACTTAATTGCTTTAGAATCAGCATAGAACAATGTAAAGGAATTATAGATCAGTTAATTGATACCTTTGTAAACTGCATGTTCATTCGGTGAGTGAACTTGTGGTACCATTAGATCCTGCCTCACCAGTTCATATTTAATATTTTTACTATTGACATTCCAGAAAAAGTTAAATTATTACTTAGTAAGTTTGTGAATGTTTGGGACAGAAACAGTCCCAAACAATGTTGGGACATGAAGAAGACAATGAAGCAAGGCAATCCAGAGAGCAATCCAGGAAACTGCACAGAAGCTAACAGTATGAATTTCAGTACAGACATATGCAAAGTCCTGGACATAAGATTAAACAATGGAGACCTTACTCCTCAGACACGAGACAGGAGGCCAGAAACAGCAAGCTAGAAAGCCTAGCAAGTTATGGAGTCTATTTTGTTTAAAAGAGATGACCAGTCTGACATCTTCAGCACTAACACATGCGCAAGAGATACAATAGCAAGTAGAGGAACCAAAGAAATTATATATCATCCCAATCTGGCATTTGTGCAACTGCTACTGATATACAGAGCCTATTTCAGAGGCTGTGGATACGAAGAAATGCGGAATAATTCAGGAAAAAGATACAAGAATGAATGAAGAATTGGGAAACTTCATTCTAGAGAAAGACAGGAGGTGCTCTACCTCTCTAATTTAACAAAGAACAGGCAAAGAGATTTCTTAATCACAGACTGTATGTATTTAATGACAGAATAAAAATTAGCCTTAAGAGTAAAGGCTCCAGTAATGACCAACAGCTGTAATGACCAACAGCTAGAAGTTGAATCTAGACAGGACAGAAATAAATTCAGTTTCTTTGACAATTTTGCTGGTATGTGGGATAGTTATGGTCACTGGAAATTGTCAAATCAAGTTTTTTAATGTTTCACTCCAGTTCAAACAGCAACTAATTCAGGGAAGTCCTAGGCCCTCTTGGTCTCAGAAACTTATCCATAAAGTGACAGGGCTTTGAATGCTTCTGTGGGAGGCTATTTAACAATCCAATAAATGTCAGCTCTTGGAAAAAGTTTCATGAGATTCTTCATTTTTATTTAGCACACTGCTAATGGACCACACAGAGTAACTGATTCCCTTGTTTTCTGCTCTCATCAAAGAACAATTAAAATAATGATCTTCCATCAATAAAATAATTAATAATAATGCATTTTCTAAAACTTGGAGAGGATAACTAGAGAAAGAACCAAGCAACTAATCCTTAGTTATTATGCTCTCTTCCCAATCGAGTCCTGAACTCAACATTCACTTAAACACAGCGATGCATGATGAGGGTTTCCTTCAGTCCAGCACTGGAAAAGGAGAAAAAGGAATTTTGTCATTTGCAATGCACAGCCTGCTGTGTTTTGTTGTATCTCTACCCAAAACAGAAGATTCCACAGAGAAAACAGATTTTTACAGGGGCTGCTAAGATAAACATGCTCCAGTGGCTATCACACACTCTTTCCATCCTCACCTACCTTTTGGCTCCTCCTCATTCCTTTTGTCATTCATGCTTTAAATTGCCTCCTAATCTCAATCCTACAGTGTTTAAGCATTGCACATGCTTCCCTAAAACCACAAAGAAACAACCCCATTGTGTAAATGAAACCCATTAAGGCATTCCCTGCCCTAGGGAATTCATAATGTAGAATATAAACCAGTTCTGTCGGACTCATGTCCTGCAAAATGAACTCAACACAGATGATCCCATCGTGTGTCTTCCTGACCCCTGGAGGAGACTTTCATGGTCGTGGAGCAGCTGCTGGCGTACCAATGGGAAATGCTGAACAGATTAATAACCTCTACTGGGCCTTACAGAGAAGGATGGACAGTACCAACAAATGCACTGCTAAATGACAGCAAAACTGCTCTGCGTTTCCTGGCCGCGTTATATCTCTATCCCTGCCCTTCCTTCTTGATATGGGATGAGGTTACCAGGTGCACGCAGCACACAGCACAGACTTCAGAGTATCTACAGATAGATGCAATTTGGACTTTAGGTAGGGCCCCCAGACTGAACTTTTTGGCACCATTTTCTGTGATTAATTTTTATTGAAAATTTGCCAGATCAAAACTTGTTAGTATTAGTGCTTTGGAAAGTATGATCCCTCCCAAGATGGGCACTGTCCAGACAAAGAGTTTACATCATAGCCTACCTGCTTTCCAAATTGTTAATGAAGATCTTAAATAAAAACATGAACATTGTTCCCCCCTTCTCCCGAGATTTTTCAGCTCAGTCTTCATGATGCAATGCATTAATTGCCTTAATACATGAACAGATGTCTTATTTATGCAGATTAAATGACCACATTCTTTCCATCTATTTGCCCTGCAGATGGATCAAACTCAGCAATTTTACCTGGCAGGAATTGGTTCTTACAAATCTATGTGTATGCTATTCATGTTCCCTCATTTTCGAAGGGTGAAGTTAACCAGTGGAGAGGATCTGCATACTTCCTTCACGCTTCTAAAGGAATTGAATTAATGACTGAAGTGGGCCCTGAGTCACACAGAAATCTCAGTAAGTTCTTCTTCACCAGCGATGAGATTTGCTTTAACTGCTTACAGATTTACTTTGTTAAGTATTTCCTCCATTATTCTGTTATAAAGAAATTTACTCCTTTCTTTTCCTATCAATGACACTTTGCTTTGGCAACTATCTTGAGGGTTAACTAAAACACACATGGCTCCATGTGAATGCATGGCACAGTAAATTCTCCTTTCCTTACTTAGGCTATTTTACTAGAGATGGAAGCCAGATCTATGGAATAGTAACTAGCTCTTTTACTGACTAGACTACTACTACTACTGGTTATTCTTAAAGATCAATACAATCAATTCTTAAAGATCTCAAAGATCTCTTTTCTCTGATAACAGACTGATAAGAGATAACCGTTTGTAGGCCAGGCACCTTTCTTGGTTAATTGCAATAAGGCAGCAGACATGTTTCCCCAAATTTTATTTCTAGGATTTTCCTGTTTCCTATATCCCTGAAATTTGCCTCACAGAAGTAGCATTCTGCCTCATTCCCAATGTATTCAGTTAATGTTAGTGTCTGGAGATAGTGCGGTGCTTTGGTAAATCCAGCAGTACTGACTTGAAGTTCTCATTCCGTGGGGTTTCCTAATGCTGTTGGACAGTTTGAGGTCTAAAACGGGATGAAAGGAGACAAGGCGAGGTAAATATGTCACTTCCACTCACAGCTCTGCTTATGGATGCTTCCCAACTTGGTGAAAGTCAACTAACTCACAGGAAGAGCAGTAAGGTAGCTTGGCACATGAAAAAGTTACTGCCTAGAGCCACAGCAGAGATCTCCTTCCACCACGTACAGTGCAGGTCACCCCCGTTAGCAGACGATAAGAACAGGATTCTGAATCAGTTTAAACATCTGAATCATCAACATTTTGTGATTAGAGGAGGGAATCAGGGTCATGTAGAAAGAGCTCCTCCGTGCTTTGTGTCATTTCACTAAGCAAACAGAAATGTGAATTTCCATCAGCAGAAATGAAATAGCTGTTTCAACAAAGTTCCTGAAGTTTGGAGAGACAACAGCAACCAAAAATAAGTCAAACCTCAGAGCAGAAAAGTGATATGTGTCCTTTACAAGGGGCTGTACACTTTTAAAGCAGACAGACTTCTCCAAAGGACAATGAAGAGAACAGTTCGTGCCAGCTGCCCTGTGACTCAGACTGGCATAAATGCAAAAATTACCTGAGCAGTTCTGGGGCAGCAATGGAGTGGGGGAAATAGAGGCCAAATTCTGCCTAGGTTCAGAAAATATGTGGGCTAAGGGAAGATTTCCAGCAATTGAACAAAGCTATTGGACTCTGGCTTCCTGCCTTGTCCCATCAGTCAACAGATCTGCTACACACACATACGATTGAAGAACGTAAAACTATGAGCCTAATGGTCACAACTGTATCTGAAATACTTATATCTGAAAACTTCATCATTTACTTGGGATCTAAAAAAAAAAGCTGAGCACATCCAAAGACAGGCTGCTAGGGCTGAGATCTTCAAATTTGCCATTCCTTTAGTTTTCGTCTGGGTTTATGAATGCTGAAACATCTCAAAAGGACCAACCTGTGGAGTCCAGCAGTAACTGATGATATGAGAACAGCAAGACAATAAAGATCAAAATGGACTGGCTCTTGCTATCAGCTTCTGTGGCTCTTTTTGCTATCAGCATTGCAACACTGAATTATTTGCCTCTGTTGTCTAAACTAAGACCCATTGAAACGAGAAGCAGCACATCTCAGGAAATTTGTTCAAACCCCTTTAAGTCTCTGAGGGATGATAGCAATCACAGACTGAGGGTGGAGTGCAGCAAGGTGAATGGCGTGATGAATGGCTGGTGCCAAACATAGATCTTTCATGGACTCTCACTTCACCTCATCACTTCCTACTCTTTAACTTATCTGCATCACTCTCCTAGAAAGTGTCCTTTTTTTTGTTTGCTTTAATAGAGAGCTGAAGCACAGAGGGAATAAATGCCTTTTCTAAGGTCACCCAGGTCTAAGGCCACCACTGGTGCAGGCAGAGACTTCCATCAGTTGCACTTTTGGAGCTGCAGCCAAATCTTATGGCTGGTTGGTCCTTAAGGGTGCGCCCAGAGCTCTGCTGCTCCCTCTCCTCATGACACCCTCAGTCACCAAACATTGCAAAACCTGTCACGAGGAGGAGGCAGGACAGTTAAAGGAGTAAGTACCAGCCTCAGATCTTGTGAAAGTGCTCAAGGTTGGGTGTATGTGCTCTAGGAGCTGCCAAATTTGAGGACACTCAATAAGATTTTCTCAGAAGTATTCGCAGAGACAGCCTGTCTCCACATGTCTATCAATAGTGCTCAAGTGCCAACACTTCCAGGCTGGGATCTTAAGATGTCTTTACCTGCTGCAAGGTTGCTAATCGCCCTTATCCCTGTTTCATAAATGGGGAAAGTCAGGCAGACAACAGTAAAACAATTCTGCAGTCACTCACAGATCAGAGCTGAAATTAAAAAAAAAAAAACGGGAATCGTGGCTCAAGTATTATCTAATATCTACAAAATGACCGAGTCACTCATCCTCTCCGTTTTCTCTTTCGTTCCCTTTCCACCAGTCTCACCTTCTGATTACCATCATTTCTCTCTTTGCTGTTGTCAGTCCCATTCCTATAGTCTTTCCCATTGTCTCTCTCCCAGCAATGATCCCTTCCTCCCAGTTCTGCAGCTTTGCCTCTGGTCTTTCCCTACGCTTCATTGCAGTTGTGCCTCTGCCAGCCACCTCCTGTAGACCAAGAGGACTGGCACCTTTCCAAAGCTCCTGCTTACCCAAAGCCAGAGGAGGAATGCACAGCGCTCTAGTCTGCCTCTAACAAGGGCTGTCAGGTGGAGCAGAGGGAGTGCACAGGCAGGACAGCCAGCTCCCTTGTGTCGCGAGGAAGGAACCAGGATGAGGAAAAAGTTTATTTATGGCACTGCTGCTCTGATTCGAGCACACAGGGGTTTGGAAATGTGCATCTTTCATGTTAATTAATTTTTAAACTCAGAAGAAGGGTCTGAGCTTTCTACCTGTGAGCACATCTCTGGCCTGCTCCTTGGTTCTATCAATCTATGACATCCTCCAGTGCATCTCTCCCAGGATATACTTCATCAGCTAAGCCTAACTGCACATCAGTTGCTCTCAGGATGCAGAATGGTCAAATAATGGGAAAAGTATGGAATGCAACAGACGGAAAATGGATTTGGTAGAAGACAGGTACTCTCTGAGCCTGCCTTCCCAAGCAGCCTTCTCAAAGTGATGAAGTGCAGTGCTATCAAATTCCATGGCAGAAAGCAAAAATAAATAAAACATAAGGGTGCCTCTTAAAAATAAATGCTTCTCAATGATCTTTTTCCCAGGAGAATGAAGTTTCCAATGCGCTAACTCTCTGCGTGTGGTATCAGATTCTGCCTGATCTGTTCCCTATAAGCTCTCAACATATGCTACGAATCTGCCCCTTCAGTACAAGCATTCTAAATCAGATGCTTATGCCTTCTTCTGATCTTTTGCAGTCACACGTATATATATGGGATTTTGCCATGGGCTATCTATCATTTCTCTCTTTCCAGTATCTGAAACACATGACCCACAGTTTAGTTTTATGTATGTTTTACTACAATTTCTACATAATCACACAGGAAACTTCAGTTCTCATCTTATGAGTCCAAGCACGAACACATAACGCTGGACACAGGCTGCACTTTTAATCCTCACCTTTCAGAAGGGTCAAGACCGTACCTCTGATCAGGATGCATGTTTCACAACTGGTGGAAAAATATCTGAATTGCAAATTCCATTGCAAGTAAAGCCTTACTCTTCACACTCAGCCGTTGTACATCTCCCATCCCAGAGTAGTACATGAAGTCATTAAGCACCTGTTCCCTGCTCCTCTGAGCTTTCCTCTTTTCAGCTGTAGGTGCTTACAGTGGTGGTGCATGATGTGGCCACTTTCGCTGTAGCAGATACAGCCCTACAAAGGGGCACGTCAGCCCCACAGCACTCTGCCAGACCGTGTTGCTCTGCACCAGGGCTGGGAATGGACAAGCATTTCAAGTTTCTCTGCATATAAATATTTTAGGTGAAAAGCCCAACCTCTAAGGCAGGTCATGAAGCAGGTACAGATTTTGCAAGCAGCCCCATCCTCTGCAGATCCATCATGTCCCAGGGGCAAGCCTTGTCTCTCTCATTCCTCTCCCTCACCCCTTCTTCTTGGTCACTAGGAATTCACCGTGCCTGGCCCTGTCCCCATGCCAAACCGCAAGCGGCAGGCACAGCTGGTCAGCATCACCCACCTTCCAGCTGCCTCTCTTTAAGGCCACAAAAAGAGAAAGAGGCTGGAGGTCACCCAACCCCTGGATTACTGCATCCACCTACCAGCTGTGCAAACTCTCGTGCCTCCAGGCCTGACATGATTTGGCACAGCACCCACCAGAACGGCCCCATCTGTATGCAGGGAACATGGCTCTTCCAGGCCAACGTATCCCAGGCAAAGGAAGCTTTGGAATGGGGATGTGCCCTCAATGGTTGGGTGCAAGAAGACAGCAAGTTCCTTCTTGTCTTTTAGTTCCCTGAGAAGTGACTATATGGGAGGTGGCAACAGAGAAATGATCTTGTAAAACGCTCACCTGATGCACGGAGCAGATGAGGGAGGAGCAAATGGTACAGAGGCATTGGAGAAGCCCTGTAAACAAGCCATCAAGCTCTAGCCACAAGCTGATTCAACTGCCTTGAATATAGCCTCCATCACCATCCAGCCAGGGCTGGAAAACATCAGGCTGGGAGTCTGCATATCCTGAGCTATTGCCAGGAGTGACATTGGCTCCCAAGGGATCCATGTGGGCCCCTGTGCAGAGCATCAGAACGGCAGTGACTTATCCATGCATGAGGGAACATTTGGAGGGAGACACTGCTTCCCCTCCAAACTAATCCTTGGCTCTTTACATTCATTATCAGCTCTTGGGAATATGTTTTCCTCTCTTGTACTTTTCTGCGGTCTACATTATCATTTGCTAAATACTAACACGTGCTATTTATCATGAGGTCCACAGCCCTCGTCCACTCCAGGGAGTTTGCGACTAAATCACAGCGATAAATTTTCTGATAGTCGATGGGCTATATAACACCAAGAGGCACACAGCTGAAATCATTCTCTTGGAACCTTCAGACCCTAATCTCACTGCAAAACCTTAGTCACCAAAGGCAGGTTGCACATGAAGGCAGGTTGTTTATACTCACAGTGGATTCAGACTCAGGCTTCAAATCTGTCTGCTTACTAGTAATGATTACTTTGGCCCCACTGGTTTTATAATGTTTGAAAGGCTCAGGAAACCACATTATGCACAGCTCCCTTTCAACAGTGTGTTTGGTTCATAAGAACTGCTAGGTAAGCTAAGGAAACAGGGTGTGTTTGTGGACAAGGAATCAGTTATAATAACAATGTAGTGATCAAAATGAACACCACGGTCTGCAGTTACTGCTGTTCCTCTGTGTTTATTGAAGGACAAAATCATCTGAGACCTGACTTAAACCTGTCAACCCCACTGAAAGATTTTGCAGCAAGTTCTGCACACCACTCAGACATCAGCCATTACTGACCTATCTGCCCAGCACAACTGGGGAGTTTGGCCTTTTTACCAGCCAGCACTCTCATCTCAGAAGAGATTCAAACCTTGACTAGAAGGTACCTCCATCCCCTCCACGTTTCTGAGCCCCAAAGTCCCTTTCAGACACATGATTGGTTAATGACTGAAAATGCTCCCATTTCTTCTGGCTACAGGATCTGATCCCAGGAATCTTCAAATCAAATCAGAGTTCAGACTGAACTAGGAAAATTTAGTAAAAAGTGTTAGATTTTTTATTATTATTAAAGAAATAGATGTTAATTGAATGTATGTGTCGAAAAGAAACACTGGTCTCAGAAGTCTGCATTTTTTAAGTTATCAAATTAGCCCAGCTTGGTTTGCATTCTAAATAATGGTGGAGGTTCTCCAACAACATTTTCCACCCAAACAGGCTGAGAAATCATGGGCAAAGTCATTAGTGTCGGATAGAAGACATCCTCCTGCCCTCGGTGTGCCAGAGAGCAGTGCATAGTGTAGCTGCTCTCCAAGAAGGGGAGACCAGGAGGATGCCTTGAGCTGCTGAGTGCCTGTGTCCTACCTGAGGAGGGAACAACTGGCAGTAGCAGGGCAGCTGCAGGATAGCCCTCCTGTATCCCACTCTTGCTCTGCTACGACCGTGGGATCTGAGGCAGAGAAGGCTCCCCAGCGTAGGGTCTGCTGGTCATGCCCTGGCCAGCACAGGACTCGTCTCCATCACACAACAGCTGAGCTGTCTCAGCATTTCCTCTGCAACAGATGCTTTTACTCTTTCTGGCAGGAAAGCTGTGCTGATCTGGAGCAGGGATCTTTACTAAGAATGCCAGGCTGCTGAATGCAGCAGCCTGTGAAGCCAGACATACTGAAGAATGAACAGAGAGGGACTGGAAGAATAATGACCAATAAACCTCATTATCTGGAGGTCAAAACCAGTGCATATCTACATCAATGTACCACAGGGCTCAGCCACTGGCTCAGAGTTGTACACATGCTGTAACACACACACTGCCCAGAGACATTTTGGCCTGTGCCCACCCAAATAGCACCCTGGCGTGGTTCAGGGAGCAGCATGGCTGTTCAGTGCAGACACTTGGAATATGGAGAGTTTTGCTTTTTAAGTGCAAGCCATGCTGTTTCACTTGCCCTTACAGCCAGAGAACACTCTTGCCACATGAGTGTTCTGCATGGGACACACAAAGGCAGCAGAAGGTGCTGTGGGCTTTGAGCCTGGGGGAGTCCCCCCAAGCACAGTGATTTCCTATTGGTTGGCACTGAACCAATCCCACTGGTTCCAGGTCCTGGCACGGGGGAGCACGTCAGGACAGGGACAGTGACATGGCCAAGAGGTGGCAAACCACTGGCAGATGGGGCTGAAGGGCTCAGAGCCAGCTGGAGAAGGGCTCTAGTGAGGCCGTGCTGGCTTCTGCCAAGATCAGGGCTGTGCAGCCCCTGAAGAGCCTCCCAGGATGCAGTGCCTAGCTGGGAGCTGCATGCGCTACATACTCTGCTCTCCTGGAGAGACTTTCCCTGTATTCATGGGGTTGTTCACTTCCCTTATCCAGTGCCTTCTCCAGGTGGAACAAGTTGTCCAAACAGGCAGCTTCTTGCAGGCTTGGCTGGAGCATGTTCAGGGCCCTCTGTGTTGCTACAGTGGATCAAAACCACCAGGAGCTTTTGACTGAAGGACAAGTTGCTATTCTTGGGTTAGTTTGGAGTATTTCTTACTGGAAATCAGCATATTTTCAGTGTCAGGATTCCAGCCCTAACTTCAAACAATAGCTTCTGAATTGGATAAGTTTCCATTGAAATAAAAAGAATGGGAAAGTTTTTCTCTTATCACTGACTGGGAAAAGGAAATGCTTTTTAGAAGGACGTGAATTCCTTTGATGTCTTAAAATAGAGATGGAGCTCTTTGCTCTTCTGTGCCACAGGCAGGATAACACTACCACATCCATTTTTGGGATCTGTTGTTTTCAAAAATGGGTAAAAACAAGTAAGAAATAGCAACATAAATAGCCATCTCTCTCCTGCATTCTTGCTTTCCTCCACAGGGATGGCTGCCAGAGCAAGGAAACTATATTAGGATCAGTGCATCCTTTAGAAAAAATTAAATCTATCCCAGGGTTTCCTCCTCAGACAGTGACAAGAATTTGGGGAGTCGGCCCTGGGTTCAGGCACTCATATTTATGTGTCTGCAATGTAAACATCCACATGAGTATTAGGTGGGTGAGCTCCTATTAAGTGCCAGCACTCGATGAGTCTCAACAGTCTGAGAACAATTCAGCTCTGTGAATACCCATGATCCACTTAAACTTGAGTGCACAGTGCTTTTGAAAGGCTCTGGGCTGCAGCATCAAAGACAGGGTTTGGAAATATCAGGCAGAACCTATGAGCAAAACATTGTATGAAATTATCTCTGTGTACATACATATAAGGCAATGAGCTGCAGGTATCTAGCCAGTATAAGAACAAATTTCCTAGGCTCACTGGCTACAATAGGAGCTTTGATATTTCATCTGCCTCTAGGCAGCTACATTTTGTAGCAGAAGGAGAAACTGAATCCCATCCTAGGAAACTGGGTACAAAACCAGCAAAGAATATGAGCTCTTCAGAAGAGACATTTCCTGAAAGCAGGTATTATTGAACTACATACCTAATTTTTGTATTTTCTGGCAATAAGACATGAAACTGTTAAAGAGCAATAAGGTTAAAAAAAAAAAAGACAATAGAACTGCATTTAAATGTTGTGATGTTTGAAGATTCTTTAAGGAAAAAAATGACAAACACTCATGGAAAATACGTAACTTTGTAGAAAACATATTCAAGGTAAGACTCATATAACCTAAATGTAGCTGTCAACAGTGCAGATACTCACACTTGGTCTAGTCACCACGGTTCCCCTTTATAAATGAAAGAGGGAAATAAGCACTTGTAAGGTGCCCGAGACATCTACTTAAAAACGAGATGAACTGCAACCTAGAAATGCCTATTTCTTTTCATACACTGACTACAAAGGGAGGCCAGGGTATCTAGTCCATATGTGGCTGATTATAACGTAGTCAGCTACATCTGGTCAGCATTACAGAATGTTTAATAACACACCTATTTGCAACTGCATTCCTATTCGGATCAATAAGTCTATGCACTCAGTACTCCATCCCTCCACTTACACTCAAGACTGCATCCACTGCTAGTCCAAACCTTTAGTCTTGAACTTCAAAAGAATCTGTGGGCTGGACTGGGCTACACTGAGATCTACAGCTTGCTCCATCAGGAAATATAAGTCACTGAGCCAGGACAAGACACCTGAGACGCAGCAAGAGACACAGCATTCCCTCCAAGAAGTCTGCAGAGGAGCACTTCCAGGGAAACAGAGAGGAATCATCACAAGCCCCTTTGCTTAGAAAAATATTTTTGCCCTAACCAAAATGTCAGTGCTAATGATTAAATACATTTCCTTGAATAAAATCTATCTGCTCAAGACTTAGGGAAACACATTTATGAAGAGCCATCATGCCAAAAAATAAAGCGGTTCATCAGATCCTGAACTGAAAAGCGAGCCAGCCTCACGTGTGTAGAGAGCTGTTGAACCTTTCTGCAGTCTGGACAAGTAAATCGTTTCTTGCACCAGTCTAGCTTGAAAGTCAAAAAGCCTGGCTCAGCCATGAATGTGTTGGCATCCCGGGGCACGGGGCAGAGTTTCTTGGCAATCTGCAACAAGCAGGTCAGTCAGTCATCCAGATCTACAGAGCAGCGAATTGCACTGTTATTAGAAACTCTGCTTCCCCATCTGGAAATTAAACACAAACATATGTATGTGCCTAAGTGTTGCTTAGGAGAAAATCACTGCCCTGACAACACTGAATGGGAATGGGAAGGAAAGAAATATCAAAAATTCAAACAAATATCTATGTCTTCAGTGCTTCATTTTCTAACTGTCAGAGGCACCGTCGTTTTTAATTAAGGGTAATTTAGGGGACAAAGAGTTATAAGCTGATGAAGGAGAGCAAAACCATTTATTTATTAATACAGTAATAGGCTAAGAAACATCTGACAGAAAATTTACATTACACATTCCAACTCCCATTTACTAGGTGGGACTCCCATTTACTCTCCTCTCAGCAGGGAGCCACAACACAGCACCGACATCCTATCCTTCATTCCTCACTGATACCCAAGGCATCTGTAGAAGGTTTTGATAATCTGTAATAGCAAAAGGAGAAAATTTGCCTTCCATGCTTGTGAGAAATCAGGTACAGCTTTCACACAGCAGAAGTCAGACCCTTTGATCAATATAGAACATGTCAAGAAATGTGTGTTAATATGTAATCCTAGGATAAACTCTGAATGGTTTGAGGTTTTCACTGAAAAAAAAAAAACATAGAGGAGAAGGGAATTTAATATTGGTTATTTTTCATAGTATTAAGAATTTGAAGAATAATCCAGAAGAAAGAAAAAATAAAGGAGAAATGTAGGACAGCCATTGTATTCATGACTGAGTGAATTATTATAGCCACAGCAGGTAAGTCAGGCAGGAGCTTAACACCTGAACTTTCCAAAGCTTCACGTCACTAAAGTTCAACAGGAACTGCAGGCACTGAAAGCAGAGACTCGCCACATCTGTATGATCACGTCTGCACTATGTGCATAAGCTGAAAGCCCAAGGGAGGTGATGAAGCTGCTGTTTCTCTTGTGCCAGATGCTGAGCAAACAGCCCTAGGACCTGCAGTCTAACTGCTGGAGACAGGAGGAAGCCAAGTGGCTGCCTAGTGACAGTGAGCTTGTGACAAATTAGGGTTAAGAAGAAAGCCTCTTGGTCTAACGGCCAGTGCCCATTCACTGGGCCATGCTAACCAGGCTGCCCAAAAAAAGAAAAAGAAAAAAAAGGCAATTATTTCAGTAAAGAGAAAGGGGAAGAAATGTACTGGGATCTTTTTGTCCTGATCCATTTTCCTTCTAATTTTTCATGTTCCCTCATAAAAAAAGGACATTTCCTTTATGTTTTCTTCTTTGAAAGGAAATACTACAACAATTTAATCAAAGCTTGAAGCAAATAAAAATGATCTAGGGACTAGCTAGCTTAAGTCCCATCTACCACCTAGTGCCTGATACACACTCCCAGGTCACTGCGAGCATCCTCACTGAGGCCCCTCTTGGCCAGCTAGGTCATAGATCTGCTGGACTCCAGATGGTGCTGCATACCAGGTATATTCCTCTCCCTGAGGCTTCGGCTTGGACCACAATGGAGTGACACTCTTCCAGCATATTAAATCTCCAAGTCTTTGGCCTCCCTCCTTCACTGCTTCCCTGAAGGCAACAAGGGTCCATCTGCTTGGATTAACCAGTCTCCAGAGTCTTTGCAGGCAGCTGTGAGATGGCTTTTAAAGATAAGAGATGGCCCAGGTTGGCCTCATGGGTTAGGAATTTAGTTAAACATCTTCTAAAGGGATTTAGTAGGATTTGCTTCACTATTTATATTATGCAGTATCAGTCATCCTTAAGGCCCCAGGCCTTTGTATTAGTAAAGCTGGGAAAACAACCAGCCAGAAGGGATGCTGATACCAACCCCTGTGATTGTGTTTTCCCATGCAGAAATGCTTTCCTACTCCGACATTCAGAAGTCGTTACTTTCCTTGCTCACCAAAGTGAGGGGAAATAGGTGAAATATCAAGCAGCAGGATACCTGAGAGTGAAACTCCAAAAAGAGAGTCGGCTATTGCTCTTGGGTAGCAGTGCTGCCACTGAGAGATTCCGTTGTTAATATATGGCAAATAAATTGCAAGCCTCTGCTGGCCCCCAGGGTAAAAATAATCATAAGCCCACTCAGTGTTTGTTAAAAGATATAGGTAATTGTGGAAAAGAGCAACAAAAAGACAATTGAGAGGCTGGACAGGTTGATTTATGATGAAAGATTAAAGGAGCTGAACATGAATGGGTTAGCTAAAGAATGACTAAATCAGGACGTGAAAAGTAGCCACTGTCAACAGAATTTGAAGTGTCTGAAGGGGCATTAACCATTTGGGTGGGTCCCTTTTGAATAAAGTGAGGTCGTGAAATAGAAGTAGGAAAAGTGGATGCTGGGTCTTTCCAGAAGATCAAGAGTGCTGGGGTGTAACTGCCACAGCAATCTCCTCCTCACTTAATTTGTGGGGTGGGTGTCCTGAAAGGTCACCTGCACCAAGCAGACATTACCTGAGGAACTTTTGGGGGGCTTCCACTCCTAAATGCCTCAGCATATCTTCCCCATTGCTAAGCATACCACAGGGATACCAAGAGTGGTAAAGCCTATTCTAAAACCTCCATATAACCAAAAGATAATCATAGAATCACAGAATACCCTGAGTTGGAAGGGACCTGTAAGGATCATCGAGACTAACTCCTGGCTCCACACAGCACCACCCAAAAATCCATGCATCAGGCCTCAGAGAGCCAGCACAAACACGAGAATATACACAAAGAGGGAGAGAAGAGTGGTTCTCTGGACTCTTCGTCTGCTGCTGGAAGGTGAAATGGGACTTCTCATGTGGGAAGACATGGGAACATAAGAGTCTGTGCCGTACCAACACTTTTCTTCTCACAGCTGAGAGCAAGAGAAATGCTCTTTAGTGGCACCTATCCATCACCGAGTTGTCACAAAGATAAGTCATAAAGCCATATAAGGCCCAGCATCATCCCCCTCGACTAGTTCATGTAGGGCAAGTGCTAATGTCTGACTGCTGTTGAGCTCCTTTCTGAGTTGTTCTGGCCACAGAGAGCCACAGCTCAGGTGTCTAACAGGTAAAGAAAGACATGGAAATGGTCTTGCCTGATCCTGCTGTTTCCTTCTCATCTTGTGTGAGAAAGGATTAGGCAGGAAATACTGCAAGGTGAAAAGTCCAGCTGAAGGACAAAGCACGGATCTACTCAGCTAACAAAGTCACCACCACCAGTAAGCAACTAGGGAGAGAGGAGGCAGCCACAGGTGAGGCATTATGTTGAAAGATTTAGATTCAGCTCCTATGACACAAACCCTTACATAAATTTTGTCTCCACACATTAAAATGAGACTAACACTTTCTCCCAAGGTCTGCCAGTCCCTGCGTATGTAACCACAGAATTACTTATAGCAGGGACCGCTTCTTAGTAAGTGCATGCATTGCACAACAGGACAGGCCTTGCTGCAGCCTGTAGGCATGCCAATGTGATGCAAATCATTAGTGCACTTCCCAGCAATTAAATACACATCTGATGCCTATGATGCCTTTCATCAGTGGGCTACAGACACTCCTGAGTGTCTCCTTTTTGTGTTTTTCTATTTCAGCAGTCACTCACAAGCCCCAATTGTACCAAAGGGCCCCATCATGGAGGTTGCATATATTCGCATCTTTGGTGGCTCTCACAAAATCTCTGTTTATTTCCCCTCTCCATCTTGCTCTTCCAGCTCTCTTTTCATATTCAGGAACAAGGGTTTTCCAATTCCCAGAGAATTTCCTGTTTGCTTCATATTAAAGTGGAGAAGGGGAAGAGAGGGTGGCAAGTAAACAGCAGGGCAGTGGTACATGCACAGCAGAGAAATGTGCAGGTGCTCGCAGACTGACACCAGCTGAGAGTCCTTCTGTAAACGGTGGAAGGAAATGGCATTGTCTTGATATGCTTTCAAAAAATAGAGAATTCAAATATCTATGTGATCCACGCAAATATATCTTAATTGGTCATGGTGTCAAACACTCCCTTTAAATTTAATCTAATGAGTATTTCACTGAGCTTTCAGCAATCTTCAGTAGCCTCCAGGCACTAATGAGTTAGCATCAAGGTGTCAATGCTTCTGGCATTAACCTCAATTAGGAGGAGTTAGGGTGATCGCTGAATGAAGGGTCAGCCATTCACTGCTCAGACATTCCTCTGACTATAGCCTGCAGTCTCCTGCATGAAAAGGGCTGGCAGAGTGGCTGCATATGCCTTCTCGGAAAAGAAGCCTCATATGTGGCAACATTATGCTAATTACTACATTGGAAACCTCTGCAGGTCTTGACACGCATGGATAATCAACAGGAACCCTATTTAACATTGCTATCCAGTGAGGTTCCCAGGTGAAAAAGTAGCCTGTGACAATAAAGCAATAAATCTCTACAATTTATTCAGAATTTTTTAAAAGAACGTTGATAAGGGAATAATTATGTCAAAGAATAGAAAGCCTGGACAGCAAAATTATGCTTACAGAAAAAAAAATAAAAAAAGATCAACATACAAATAATTCATGTAACTTTAACTCTGTTCCACTTATCTCTCTCCATACTTCCTGAAAGATTTCCTTATGATATATTACATTCAAATGTCATCTTGTACAATCATTCTCAGGTAGATCTGCTTTTCTGGGGTGAAATTAAGGGTGGATTACAATTGCTTTCAAGGCTGTGTCCTCCCCATTAGAGCAGGAATGTCTCAGGACAGCTGGGAGGACCCCCAAAGCCACCCTCAGCCTGGGACCAGTTCTCCAGTTGGCAGATTGCGGTTCAGTCCCAAGGACATGTGCATATTTATGCCAGAGGAAATCACTCAACAAGAAAATCTGTTTGGAAACCTGAAAGGTTTGTCAGCCAAGATAAAATCTTGGTTATGTTGCAGTTTAAAATTACAATTATTGAAGTCAAAATTCTGGGTTAATTCTAACGTATTTCTAAAATTTCTAAAACATATAAGTAATACCAGAAGGAAAATAAAAAATCCCACCTGCCTCCTGGCCATCCTTGCCATCAGCCCCTCTACCAAGACCCTCCATCTGCATCTTTCCTACATCAGCCATGGCTGTAACTTCAGCTTTACCTCCTGGGAAACATGACCTTGAAGCAGCCCCTTAAACTACATGAGAACCCCACAGTGAGCCACTTATCCCCTCCCCTGTGACTTTTCAATAGTAGTCTTTATCAAATAAAACAAAAAGTAGAAATAAAAGGAATAAAGGCTTCAGGTGCACACATCTTTCAAGTAGAGGGAGTCAAGAGTTGTGGAGTAATTTAACTCTTTATGGGACACTTTTTTTCCCTAGAAGAAAATCCTATATGATTCTGAGTAATGGCCAAGGTGGAGGACCACAGCAGCAGGCTTTCAAAGCTTGCCTAATTGTAAAGTGTCATTCTGCTTAGGATCATCATTAAAGGTGTCCTTTGAACTGCTCAGCTTCCTTCAGTCCCATCTTTCTTCCTCCTCATCCCCAAGGCAATGATTTTTATCTCCAGTTCTCCATCTCTTCTCTGCAACAATCAAAGGGTTTCCAAGCTTTTCTCTTGAGGTGACAACATTACCTGCTCCTTCTTCACCTGAGATGCCAAGCTCTGCTTCCTCAGAATATTTACTTACCCTAATCTGTGTCAGACAGGCTCATTCTGCCCTGTTAATGAAGAGTTGCTGTGTCTGGGCCAGCCAGGCCAGACATGTTCGGACTCTTCTGGATGTACAATTCAGATCAAGCTACAGTGAGTTGTACAGCAAGCAAAGACAAACAGGAGCCACACACTGACAGCTTGCCATTACCTCATTTACCAAACTTCATCTTCAAAATAATTCCCATCTAAGTTTGTTCCTAGTCGCGTCACTCACAATCCACATCCTTGTGCAATCACTAACCTTAAACGTAAACAGTTCTTTGCTTCTACAGCATATTCCTCCCTGATGTATGATAGCAGAGCCACTATAGTCTCTGCTCCTAGCAGATACCTGCAAGCCTATTGGTAGAGTTGTGTGCCCCACTCTAGCACTGGTCAGCAAAAGAGATGGCATCTTGCCTTTGCCCTCAAGTAATCCATGATCTTCAATAGATCTGTGCCATTGGTCCAAAATATATGAGCCTTGCTTGAGTTTCCTTCTCTGCTTCTCTCCAAGGTCCAGGAAACTGCATCCACAAAAACATTTACCAGAACATCACTAGAGATGAAAAAGTCACAGCGTCAGAAGCTGGAAAATGTCAGCCTTAAACAGACACATCTAACCCACCATGATGCAGCCTTTAGTTACACCACTGTGACATGTTTTTTTAACAGGTTCTGTGAAGTTTACTTATTTCTGAACGTAAGGTCTGAGTTTCTAAAAGAAGAAAACAAGCTTCCTGCTTTTCCTTCCCTGGATGGAAATGTACATAAGGCTGGAAGGAGATTCAACACGTCTATTCATTTGCAGGAACAGGCAACAGATGCTACAACACCAATGAAAACCCACTCTGCACCCTCTACCATGCCACCAACAGCAGTCCTTGGCAGTCTACAACAAAACTAAGAACAAAAGACCAGAAAAATCAAACAGTGGGAGTGGAAACTAATAAGTGTAAGGAAAAAAGACAGGTGTTATAATCATTATAAGGCAGTGATCATTTTGGCCAAAAGGAACACTTGCCTAAGAGCACAGTAATTGAAAGCCATCTAACCATACGTAAATATCTGCATTGTAGAGGTCCTGTGTGTAGATGACAACATCTCAGCTAGGTACCAGAAGCTCCATTTTTAGTCAGTACTGGGGAACTGTCACTTCAAATCTGCAGTTCATCTCTTTCAGGCTTCTACTTTAGGATGAGATGATTTGTGCCTCAAAAGCAGCTGTTTCTCTCCATTACCTGTAAAAGGAATTTTTCTCAGATGGGAATGTCTACGCTATAAATCTCCATGGCTTAAATGTCTACACTTGGTCAAATGAATCTCATTTCATGAATTTTTCATTATTTGCAGTCATTACATGGGAATGGATAGCTTTGTAAAAGATAAACTATAGCTTGAACAGAAGCATAGGCTTGATAGAAAAATTACTGGACAAACTTCTATTATCTTTGGAAAACAAGACTGAGGTTTTGAACAGATGTCCCAAACCACCTCTGAACCTAGATTCATGACATTGAAAGTAGCCACATATTGGGATTATATTATTATTCTGTTCTTTATTTACTCGGTAGGTCAAACTATGCGGCCATGAATTTAAAACTTACATCTCTCTGAATTCTGCTTTACACTATGGCAAAAGAATCCCAGTTAAACAAACATCATCAAGCATTGTACACCCAGTTTAATATCCCTAGAACTAGATTGCCTAAAGTGTTTTTCATTTAGAGGTAAACATCAGGTTTTTAACTTCTGAAGAAAATAAATCTCTTTTATATATTCTATCTTTCTCTAGCCAGACATTGTCTGTGCTGCCCCGATTCAAAAAGGGTCTAAAGGGTTTTTTTTTTCTTTGAAGTCAGAAATTGCTTTTTTTTCCCCCAATTTTTTGCACATCTTGGACATTGTTTTTTATAGCAAGAGAAAGCATTTTAGCAGTAATAAAATTACATTTTCTACATTCATGAATTCATAAATTTTAACAGCAATAGGGACTATTACCTACACCCAGCCTGAGGCACTGACAGATTTATTACACGGGATCTAATGGAGTAGAGCATGGTCCCTTTGTGCAGCTCTTCAGCCTCTCCCTTCATCATAACCATGAGGGCAAACACCTCAGTGCTCTCATCCAACATGGAGCCTGCCTCTAGTCCAATATACTTAATAGGCTATTTATTTAACCACAACATTTTGGAGGTAGCCGGACTGCTTTCCCAAGTACCCAGAGGAAGTGAAGGTCAGCACACTCCCATCACCCCAGACCATCTCCACCACCTCTCATCAGCCCCATGTGGTCTCTCAGTAGCCCCAAACCACCACAAAACAGCATTAGCTGATGTCTCTGCAGTCATGTTTTATCCTTTACCTACCCACTTCTCTCATCAGGATGTAAAGTGTGAGGCCTCTGGGACTTAGCTTATTGCCTCATAAAGCAGGATGGCAGGATTATTAACGCGGCAGAACTGCAGGATTTTCCAAGCAATTTATGAGTTCCCCATGACAGTTCATTAGCTCTCAGCCCAATGACCCCTTTCTGTTGAGCATGAATCAAGCAGCAGACAGGCACTGACCTAAACACATGATGGATACTCACATCAAAAATACATCCAGTGCCACATTTCCTCCATTTTGTAACACTCCTATCTAACAAAAGCACTGGGTCACCAGTTATCTAACCGAAACAAGCTTGGAAACAAAGAAACTCACAATCCTTATCTTTTTTTTTTTTTTTCCCCTCGTTAGGCCATTTCTGATCAATATATGTATTTAAAGAGTAGGAGGTACTTGGCAGAAGGCTTACATTTTCATTGACTGCAAGGGGTCAGGTCTGGCAGTCGGGACAGTAGGCACTTTGGACTTCTCTCTTCTTGACTTACAGTGCTATGATATGGTTACTCTTTAAGTACAGACAAGGCCCACTCGAGGAATTACTTAAGCAAATGCTAAGCTTTCATGGTATTTATGCACAGGACTTAAAATAAAGCACACACTTAAACTTCCTTGAATACAGGTGGTATTATGCACATGTGCAACTTATCTTCAAATTCACTGCTGAGTTAGGAGTTCAATGCTGGCCAAAAAAACAAGTCTAGCACATTAGAGAGGAAAGATGTCTAGAGAGTTGAAGGGAATCTTTAAAGGTAATAAGTAGACAATTAAGAAAAAGGAAAAGCTCAGCAGTACAGTCACTTTTATCAGAAAATACAAAGCAGCAATAATGACAGTAGCAAGCTATCTGCAGATATTACAAATACAGTGTTTGATACCAAAGAAAGACATAGCCAGATTGATGGGGGTGTAGGGGAAAGGAGGAATGGAAATAGAAAGAAGGACAGAAAGACTTATATGAAGTCTTTCTTGCACTATATTTCTCAGTTGCATTATTACTCCTACTGCTGTTACCCTCTAAGAATTTCAGGGTATTTTAAAGGAAAAGCAGAGCAAAAGTTTTGTATCTCCCTCTAGTTACAGCTGTCATGCTCAGAAAGCAACCCCACTACATGTTGTATGCTTTCCCAGAATGAACTTGCCTTCTCCTATTTAAATAATAATTAACGTATTTATTAATGCAGTAATTGAACCCACATACTGGAAAATCCCATCTTCCCCAATGGTCTATTAGCTAAATTTGGCTTTGGATCAAATTTTAGTATTTTAGCTCCTGCCAAGGTTCAGGTTTGGAATGTTTTTAATGTTGGGGAGTTTTCATCAGTATCCTTGGCTGTGTTAATGGGACCCTAATGCACACACGAGATCGTTATCTCATCAGGCTGCCTGTTACTTGCTTGTTTCAGTCATGTTGTACATAAACAGTAACTTGTAGCAGTCCATCTCAGCTATGTGATGTCAACTGTTGTTTAATTAAAAATGCAAAGTGATATATAATACAATATGGAGCACTGGTCCTGCTACGCTGACTTGAGGCTGTACACAAACATTCCCCCTGGCTGAAGTAATTACAACAAATTGTTCAAAAAATTAAGCTGGACAAAAAGTTAGATGACAACTTTCCTTAAAATCAGATTTGTCAGCACAGTATGTATGTCTGGAAAGAATTCTTATATCCAATAAACATGGAGACTGTAAAAATGAACCTCCAAGAAATTTGGAAATAGTTTAAAGAAACCAAAGCTGTTGCCTTACCTGTCTACCTCTTGGAGAATGTGGGAGATCAGGGATAGGGCTCAATACCTCCTCACAAATTATAGAAGAACAGTCCAAGAAACTTTCAGATATACTCATATCAGGACTTGGAGATGTCACATCACTTGCTGTTCACTAGCCGTTGCCTTATGCAACCTGTACCAGCATTATTGTCTGTCACAAAGAGCGCTTCAGCAAAAGGGCCATGACTTCTGCTCACAACACAAGTTTTGAATTGATATCACCTTTTGTCAACTCATAAATTAATCCCTCAATGAATTATTTTTCAGGAACTGCTGTCAGCAGGAGACATTTTCCTCTTTCCAGCACTCTCCATGCTTTAGCACCACGATCAGAGTTCAGCTGCACTGAACCTGTAACTAGCAAAGTTGCTCATAAGGGTAATGTCTGTTTGAAGGTCCTCCTACCCGCAGTAACACATCCATCAGTAGGCTTGTTCTCACCACCTCTCCTGAAACAGCACTGGAGGTCAGTAAGACTTGACATGGACATGTCAGTTTTTGTCATAGGTAATACAAGTGATGTGGTCCAAACTACAGAACCATGACTAGAGCACAGCTGAGGTGATGCTCAGAGAAACCTGTGATGTACATCCATCATGTTTCCAAGCTATGCCAGGACTACTCTGCGCCTTTCACTTCTCTCCAGTGAAAACCATCAAAGCCACAACCCAATCTCCATGCATTCAGTGTCTCCACCTGTGAGAGCTGGGGAACAGGGCTATGCATTGAGACACAGGTCATAGAAGAGAGTACCCAAACCAAAAGGAAATTACAGGAGTCACTTTTGCCAGTCAAAGCCTGTCCCCTTTCACTCCCATGGCTTTTGTGAAAGCAGGAGAACACCATAGCAGAAGCAATAATGCATGCATCTTTGTGGAAACTTGAAACAGAGACATCCAACAGGAGGTTCTTGATGCTGCAATTGTTCCCTAAACCATAAGAACATCAAGTTACTTGGTTTTATCATTTCTTTTAAGGGAATAACATGACCACACGGAGCTGGAATTTGATTTCTTGTTTATTTGGGTTTTATATTTTGAAGGATTTTGTTTTTTGAGAGAAATATGTGCCTGATGATCACAAAATCCAGCTCAGACATGCCTGAGATCATGGTTTTGAAAAGGAGCCATGGACACCCTCAAAGGATGAGGCAGATTTCACCCACTAAAAATCAAATCATGGCAAATTGTTCTCTGAAGCATGACTCATTTCCTGGTGCAGTTGGACTATGACTAGGAAAGCTAAAATCATACCAAGAGATCACTAATGTCTTCTGTAGTAGACTTTGGGATGAGGACCACAATGCCTGAAGGAGGTTGCATCGGCCTTTGAAGGAGATATCTTCTTGGAAATATATCATGGGGCCCTGTTTGGTTTGTCCCTGATTTTGAATTATGAAGCTCACATCCGCATGAGAATGAGTTTCCTCTCCAGTCTCTTTATGGAAAAAATGATATAGCAGTATCACCTCCCTGGCAAGAAAATTTGTAAGGCTTTGCAGAGATAGCCTTTCTATTTCTCTCTAAATCATTTCAAACAAAAACAAAGAAGTGAAGAGGAAAAAAATTTCAGCATTCCTGTTGTTTCTGCCAAATGAAACAACAGCCAGGCAGGAGATCAAAGCTTCATGCTCCCAATTCTCTCTCTGCTCTTCAACATGCTACACATCAGCCACACTATAGCAGCTATACAAATTCTACGGTGACTCCATATCAAAAATCATATATCAAATCTGGCATGCTGCTGTTACACGTAAAGAGTGATCCACAGATCTGCTGTTGTCTGATGACACAGCCAGCACTTCCTCTACTACATCAGAGTGCTCATCTACTCAGCAGACTCAAAATAGCACCAGAATTTCTCTTCCAGATAAATGTAAAAAGAAACAGAGAGGCAGAATTGATCCTAGCAACAGCTATACAAACAAAATCCTCAAGCAAATATTTTCAAATATATCAGCTACCAGCAGTCAAAATTTCTTCACTGGAAGAAAACAGACCTAATGTTTTCACACTGCAGAGTTCAAATAGGAACAATTTTTCTCTTTGCAAAATAGGATGATTAGTCTGCTAGGAGTACAGTGTCTACTCAACACTGTGACTTATGATCCCAACTGAAGACATTTTTTTTTTTCAAATGGCAGTATTTTCTTAGGAAAATATTGCTATGTTCACCTGAAGATTTTGAAGGCAATTTTCAGCTAATGCCCTGGATATAGGATATAGAGTAGTGATTTTCTTGTTTTTTGGTACAAAATGAAACACCGAACAAATTAAAAAGGATCTTATTGATAATCACAACTTTGTTGTAAGTAAATGAAACAGCGGGATTCTAATATTCAGGATATAAGCATCCTAAGAATGAACTAAAAGAATCAACATTGAATGTGTAAACAAAATATAATTTCCATGTTTTCTGCTTTTTTCTGTCATGCCAATAAGTAGAAGAAGTAACCGAATTAAACCACTCAGGTAATCCACAGGCTTTCCCATTTAACCACATGAAAATAACCATGAGCCAACTGGAAGCTCAACAACACTTTATGCGTAGTTATAACTCTTCTCGTGCTTCACCCACTACTGCTCACCAAATACATATCCCAATGAGCAGTAAAGTAAGAGCTTTTTTATGACTCACCACAGGTGTAGATGACATTGAGATGCTTTCGGATGCCAGGATAACAAGGATCTCCAAATTCATAGGTGCTGGCATATATGCTACAACTTCTTTTCCCATGACAGCGCTTGATCATGAGTTGGAGAGCAGTTGTCGACTGACACTCTACAATGGAAAAAGGATACCTATTTTTAAATATTCCTGCATCCACATCAGAAATTCCCTGAAAAAAATCTACTAGATACAGACTGTAAGAGCACATACAGAAGAGCTCTCTGCCAGTATTTTAAAATCTTTGTGTTTGTGTGGAAAGGTGTATCTGACTGTCAGACATCTCTAATTGATTGTAAATCGATGAAATTACTAAAGAATAGTGAAGAATAAGAAATTCTCCTACATGAGCAGAAAAAAGGCTAGAAATAAAAATTGACTTGTTTTCAAAGAAAAAAGCCTATCCATTATGAAAATAATTCCTTTCTACCTGGCATTTATTCTATGAAGGTCTTAGAGGACTCCAAGAGAGGTATCAGCGTCCTCATTTTCATGGATGAAGAAAAGTGAAAGGACTAACAACACAATATCAGTGGCAGGGCATGGAAAAATACAGCTCTCAGGAGACTCTTTCCAATGCATTTAATGCATTATGGGGCTTTCCATGGCTGTGACCTCCTTCAGGCCACATCCACGGCTGCATTGTGGGCTCCTCCATGGCTGCACATGGAGATCTGCTCTGTGTGGTGCCCATGGGCTGCAGGGGGACAGCCTGCTCCACCATGGGTCTCTCCTGGGCTGCAGGGCACTCCTGCTCTGCGCCTGGAGCACCTCCTGCCCTCCCTCTGCACTGACCATGGTGCCTGCAGGGCTGTTTCTCTCCCATTTCTCACTCCTCTCTCCAAGCTGTTGTTGTGCAGCAGTTTTTCCTTTCCTTCAATCTGCTCTCCAGAGCACACCCAGCGTTGCTCCCGGCTCAGTTCTGACAGCGGTGGGTCTCTTCTGGAGCAGCTGGAGCTGGCTCTGATCTGACATGGGGCAGTGCTGGGCTCTGCTCATGGAGGCCACCCTTGCAACCCACTCCACAACTCCACTACCAAAATCTTACCACATAAGCCCAATATAGAAGCACAACAACAAAGTCATGACAGGCACAGGAAGACCACAGAAAACTAAGCCCAGAGGGCAACATGTCTTTTTCTCCCCAAATCAAAGGCAACACTTTATTTCACATGCTGCAAATGACAAAAGAACAGAGCCCATGTGAGCATTTTCATACTAAATCACCCAAACTTCCTTAGGGGATTTTTGATCCAACGAGTGCCAGAGGTTCCAATGGAAACATCTGGCACGCAGCAATCCTGCTTTATTTTCTTTTTGTCAAATGTCCACTTAGAGAAAGTCATCAAATCTAATCACTGCACAGGATTTCACAGAGGGTGCCTATTCTTTTCGTTTGTTATTGTTCACATGCAAAACACACGGCATTCCAGGGCTGTGCAGGGGCCTCATCCCCACACAATTCCATGGGAGGATGGGCAATTACCCACGCAGCTCCCATGGCTGGTCCTGGGATCGTCAGTCTTTGGGTTCTC
The DNA here is from genome assembly GCA_013396635.1 of Penelope pileata. Classification (NCBI taxonomy): domain Eukaryota; kingdom Metazoa; phylum Chordata; class Aves; order Galliformes; family Cracidae; genus Penelope; species Penelope pileata. Next base: position 285,127 of record WBMW01005902.1, read on the forward strand.
CTCATGTAGGAATGAGTGGTTACAAGCTACAGACTCTGCCCTCTGGCTTAACAGGCTGGATTGACTCTTCAGGTGCTAGATCTGTAGATTCAGCACATTGACAATGCTGCTAGCAGCTTTATCTGCCATATGCCCTTGTGCTAACATCACCAGCTTTTCTAGCCACCGCTAGTCATATCTTGGTATTGACATGCTCCTTCCTCCCCTGAAGTTCTGAGCAGGCTACGATCTCTATCCGTATTGACCTTAGCAGCATCATCTGTACTAGGAAACCAAACAAGGCGTGAATCCTGACACACCGCTATCAACCTTGTTTAAGTGTTACGCTGTTACTTAACATGATTTTGCCAGCTAGCATTATGCCAGACAGTACAGAGGACCAATTTGAGATAGAGCTGTTCCCAGTTATGAGTTTTCAGAAGGCCTTCCTGGATATTCTGGGGAGAAGAGCAGGGATAGAGGATTTCACCACATGGACTCCATGTCAGCCAGCCACAGCATCAGGCCACAGGGTCTTTCTCATTGTATTCAGTACAGTATGTGAGCATAATCCTGATGCTACCTTTATCAGGTAGTAGCTGTATCCTATTTTCAATAGGAGAAGACAGCGTTGCCCATGCTACGCACTGAAAACAAAATGTCATACTGCCTACAGACAGTGGTGGGACCCTGCTCTAGCCCCTTCCCCAGCCCCACTTAGCAATGCAGATGTAGCCTGAGTTACAATACCCAAGCAGAGAGCCATGCAGCTCCATCTGCCACAGCAGGTCCCAACACTGCAGTTTCTGTTTGTATTTTAAGTGCCCAGGTCCAGCCTATGCAATTTGGCTAGCACGTTTGCTGGTAAATGAAAATTTCCCTGGCCCACTCCCACGCCCTGAGGCTGTGCTGGAACAATCGACTTGGATGCTATTAAATACTTTTACCTTCCAAAACAGAGTGGTGAAATGCAATGGGAATCAACCCTCTCCTATTTACAACCTCAAACCACTTTCTAGACTGCCTAGGTAAGTGTTAGTTGGGCCAAGACAACTGATTAAAAGACAGACTATACTACAGTTGAACAGCACAGAGAAACTATTTCCAGTATTTGTGTCCGGGTCCTGGCACTGTTAGTATACCAGCATTCAGGCAGATCTAGATATCCAGCTTCTTAGGGCACAGACCAGCACTTAACCATCAGTACTGTAATGCTCGACTCCCCAGTTGCCAGGCTGCTCCAGCTCAATCTGTGCTATCCTAAGTGAGCAGAAAGCAGAAGAGGCTCTACACATTCCAATTACACGTGTGGATGAAGTCCCCTGGCATAGGAAGTAAAGAACCAAGATTTTAAAAGCTTGTTTTATATGGACTTTCTAGAAACTTAAATATTGAAAATATTGAAATGATTGAATATTCAAATAATATTGAAAAGTCAGCTGTTTGGACTGTAGCACATAAATCATGCAATAATTTAGTTGGAAGCAGTATCTAGAGCTTATCCAGTCCAACCCTCCATTCAGAACAGGGCCAGCTTTGTAGTTACAGCAGGTTACTCAGGAATTTGCCCAGGCAAGTTTTGAAAACATCCACAGATGAATATTTCCCAATCTCTCTGGGCACTTGTTCCAGGGCTAAACCATTCTTTGGGTGAAGAATTTTTTTGCTTGTATCTAATCAGATTTCCATTCCTGCAGCTTGTATTGATGGCTTTTGGAATTATTTTTATTGTGTTGGTTTGTTCATACTTATTTGTTTGCTTTGCTGTGCATTCCCAAGAAGTCATCTGTGTAGTCACCTATCAGGTATTAGAAAACAACAGCATCCCTACCTGAGCTTCCTCTTCACGAGACTGAGCAAACCCAGGTCCTTCAGCATCTCCCCATATGCTGTGTGTTCCTGTCCCCCGACTACCTTGGTGGCCCTTCACTGTGTTTGGTGCAGTTTTTCAACATCTCTGGGGAGTCCCAAACAGGACTCTCATTTTGTTCATGATAAGGCCTGAACCATTTTTCTATTTTTCCTGTACACAATTTCTAAGCACAAATGCCCTGCGTGCTCCCAGAAATGCCAGAGCAAGCAGCCAGCAGTACTTTTAGTGAGGATTATACCTATACTGAAATTAGCTTGGTCTCCCCTCTTGTATTTTGAGCTGTCAACTTGTCCATCCTCCACATAACACATTGTACTGAAAAAAGTAGCGGCAGCATTTTAACCTCCAAATGGGACCATCTCCCTCAGACACTTCAAAGGATATGTGATAAAGAGGTCGTTCCATTGGATGCCAAAATGTCATATTCTAGCATCTTTATTCCCTCACTAGCAAGCACCAAAGATGTCAATAATATACTCAAGAGGTGGATGAGTGATAGATGAGGCTGCAGCACCTTCATAAATCACAGTCATCACCATGACATCCAAAGCCCTAGAAGTGACAACATGGTCTTTAGTTTTACCCCCATATCTCAGGATTAAAAAAAACACTCAACATGACTCATGCTGCCTTTTATGATACACACACAGGAAATTTAACTTTCAAGTGTAAACAGTTCCTTAGGGTTTATAGTGAGAACTCCAAGTACATTGGTACTTCTTCATGAGATGATTCCAGGTCTGAAGTCTTCCCTCCAACCTCCAGTTGCCCATTCCTATGGCTCAGAGAAGCAACAAAACAAAAGTTCTCTTATCCATAAATGATGTAGCTAGCATCTCAAAAAGATGCAGGGGAGCAAAGCCCAGCAATGTGGTGGAGTTGGGCTATGGCCCCTTACCGCTAGCCAAATTCATGTTTTCCAGATCTTCAAAAGTGGAGAACTGCATGTAGCACTCTTACTGCACCAGGTGGCACACATATTCAGGGCAACATCTCATTTCTTCCACTGCTTGTTTGTTTACTAAGTGCAAACTGTGCATGTTATATTAAACACTGTACTGACATCAGTGACAAACAAGTGATCCCATGTGTCAGATACACAGGGAAGGACACCCACAAATGCCAACACCATAACACTAAGTCCAATGGAAGTACAGCAAAGCAGAGACAGGTCCTTGCCAGGAACCTTTTAAACCCCACAAAGCTCAAATCCCACAGCAGAGCAATTAAAAAACATGTTAAGTCCTCACAGATGATAGAGAACCCACTTAGAATGCTTGGGCCAGAGCTACCCTCTGCTTTCAGCAGTCTTGGATAGCTCCAGTACACTGCCTAAGAATAAATATGATTCCTGGCTATGCTGAAACTTTCAAGTGTGAAAGTGTTTAAAGATATCAGCTGTGCTTTTGAAAGATGGTATTTAAAACTAAAGTTTGGGTTTGGGGGACAGTGGGATCATCTCACTTTATCCTCTCTACTCCTGAATCCACTTTCTAAAAGTTGCACGTTCCTCCAGCCCTGCTACTGCTGCAAGGTCTCTGTGGATTCACTTTCTCAGGATTGCTCCACAGAGGCACACTGCTGGGCAGCCTCATTTCACAACTCTTAGTCTAAGCCCTCAGTAGGCAATTGTAGGGAAACAGTTGATCAAAGCATGAACTGATGATTGAGCACATGGTGGAGGGGTGTGGCTGAACTGGGGAACACAGGTGCATCACTTGCACCTGTGACCGGAAGGGGTGGACCTGGGGCGGAGTTGCCCCATGCTTAGATAAAGGCCAGCCAGGCAGAGAAGAAAGTAGCTTGAAGGTGCTGGGTGAAGAAGCTTGAGGAGGAAGAAGCTTGGTGAGGAGCTTGAAGGAGCTGGATGAAGAAGCTTGAGAGAGAAGAAGCTGGAGAATGTAAGAGAATTGAAGAATGGTGTAGTCATGAGAGTTTTTGGGACCTTTTTCCGTTACAGCAATTCACTTTATGATTTCAATGTTGTATTCCAGGACTGGTAGGCTGGTATTACTCCCTGATCTACTGTCTTTATCTGCCAAGCCTCTGTCAGGGTAAAACCCAAGTCAGATGACACAAAAGCCACGCTGGAGAATTTTACCAGCTGCAGCTTGCAAACAGCATCAGTTTTCATACTGGAATCAATCTTGGTGATGTAATGTCCATATCATCAAGCTCACCACAATGAATGGGTTATAGTCAGTTTAAGGCTGCTTCCCAGCATGACTATTTCTTTATTACCTCTTCCTGGTGAAAAAAAGAAATTGGAGCCAATGCCTATTAATCATATCCGTTACTTTGGTTACTTTCTGTTACTTATTTTTCTCCAACAGGAGTGACACATCCAAACCTGAAAGCAAAGCCATACGTTACTACTTTTGATTGCAAAACCTATCTGGGTTCAAAAGAATGTTTCCAAGCAGTTTAATTTCTGCATTACGGTAACTTTGATGCTGTGGTGGAAGTCAAGGTCTATTCCAAGGCAGCAGTCATCACAGATGGATCCACAGAGTAGACACCTCGCTTTGAGATGGGTGACTAATTGCATGGAGAAGTTGGGCGTGTGCCAGATGCCCAAGAACATCTGTACATTTGTTAACCTCATGATCAGACTCACCCACCACATCCTGCCATTGCAGATGAGGCAGGCTTTCCACAGCAAGCAGGACCACATACACCTGAATGCATTAACAAGTTAGCACGCTGTAAGGCTGCCCAGTAGTGCTTTTTCCACAAGCTGCCCATGGGGCTATAAAGGCAGCAAGGCATGGAGCATGTTCAGTGATCCTTCTGTCAGAATAAAGATAAAGCCAATTCTTCCTCTTCTTCATAGTCCTCAGGATGTTAGGAGTGTTGGCTAATAGGACATTTTCACTCTTTCACTGTTTGCTGTAATAATTATTCTTTCATCTGAGCATCAGATCAGTTTTCCATCAATAATCTCAATAGCCCCTATTGCATATTAGTCCTTCATGTTCTTATCTCACATAAGAATCATGTGGGCACTTAAAAGGAAGAAAAATAGAGCTTGAGAAGAAATTTCCACCCACTTGTCAGAGGAAGAACTCTCTGAATCCGTGAATCTAGCACAAAAATTGGAGCACTCATTCTACTTTTACAACAAAGTATAAGATCTAGAAGTATCAGAATGACCAAACGACTGGCAATAATTGAAGGCTTCAGAAACAGAATCACTGCCTAAAATACTATTTCCAGCAGTGCATGTGAGATAAGTGATGAGGAACTAAAACAAAACTAAAACACAACTGGTACCTGACCAAGTGACAAATTCTGTGGCATTCTTTGGCTCAGTGATGCTTTGGCTGCATCGGAAGCAGACCTACACCTGGAATTAAAACAGGCAGCAGAACCCTCTCTGTCCTCATTAACTTTTGATGAGAAGGTGAAAGGAATGAGCTAAGGCAAACATTCCTTTGAGGGAAATCATTCAGAAACAATTGACAGCTCTGGGAGGAAATGCCTCCGAAGCAAAGGACAGGATTTCTCTCTGAAACATGCAGCAAGATTTCTTGCTAAAAAATAAAACAGGAAAAATTACATACTGAGAGCTATGAAGCAGAGAGGACAGAATGAAAGATGAAAGGTGCAGTGGTCAAATGACTAAGGAGAGAAATCTGATTCCTGAAAAGAAACCTGACAGAGGTCTGAATCAGCACTGTGGTTATCTACTCGTCTGCCAAAAGAGAAAACAAACTTCAGTGGAAGGGAAAGGAGGATGTAAGTAGGAGGAAAGTAACTTCAGTCTTGCAGGTGAGGCAGCTGCCTAAATTCTTTCATTTTTAACCAAGGAGCAACTCAGAACTGCCTCATTCTGCATGAGAATCTCTACTGTAAACAGTCAGGAAGGAAGTACCCCTTCTGCTTTTGGACAGTTTCTCATTTATTTTAAAGATGATCCATTGACTATGATTAATACAAAGTTCATCTCCTTCATAAAACAACAGCAGCTGCTGGAGGTGACAGCCTCTTCTTCAACTGTCAAATTAGCTGCCAGGAAAGGCTGTCTGGAAAGAATGCCTTCAAGGAGCATTGATGAGCCAGCCTGCACCTTGAGCAGAATATCAACTCCCGGCATTTTCAGCTTAGCCCATGCCCCTTAAGTTTGATGTTCACTTTAAAAGACAATGCAGAAGAGAGTCCATAAACCTGGGCTTTGTCCCCTTCCCTCTACAGTGAGCAGCATGGGAGAGTAAAGAAGTGGGACAGGTTTAGAACCACAGGGAGCGTGGAAGACCAGAGGGAGAAAACCAAACTGCAGGTACTTAGACCAACCGATGTGAAGACCAATAAGAACAAAAGACTACCCTTAAAGGAGAAGAGAAGTAGAATAGATGACTGAAGAGGAACGCTTAAGAAGTGGAGAAGTGGCCTGTGTATTAGCTCTGGTTTCCCAGGTCCTTCTCCCCAGCTGTGGTACGACCTCCATCCAGTGTTGTGCAGAACAGTCAGAGAGATGTACCAGCATCTCGTGGATCACACTGAGGCCAAGAGACTATCTACCCACAACAGCATCAACCCCAGCCTGCTGCTCCCTTTACTGTGAGCTTTTGTATACTTGAAGGACATTATCTTCTGTTTTTCTTCCTGGAGTTTCTAGCACTTCGGTAGGATGTTGAGCTGGGTTTCTGATGTAGAATACCTCCATCATTATTACAAAAAGCAGCAGGGAGCTCCACACTGGTGCAGCTGGATATAATATCTATGTCTTGCACAATGTCACTGAAAACAACTGGCTAAAAAGATCAACATTCAAACATTAGAAAGGTGTGCTAACAAGGCCAGTTTTACAATAAAAAGTATGTTTTAATGAAAGAGAGAGAAAAATTACTCACCACACACTTCATAAAATTTTGGAAACTTCAACATTAGGCCAGAAAAGAAGAAAGGATCTTTAAAAAAAACGACTTTAATTACATCGAGAGACTGCAACTGAAGGATCCATTGCAGGCTTAATTATAGATGCTTTAATTACAATTAGAAGCATTTACTTTATTGATGTGATCTCAAATCATCTTATCACCTTTATATCTAGAAGCAGAACTCATATAAAACATGGGGCTCCAGCTTTGCAGAGACCAATAACATTTTGCAGGTTTGGGAGCTAAAGTGAGAATCTGAGAACAGCAACGAGCTTGGCTCCAAGAAGTCTCAGGGAACAAAGAAGTTTGGGTCTGGCAATGACAGTAAAATTTTGTTATTTAATTTGCAGCAGAAAACAGTTGATTGTGGGCCATAAGACATCCAAGTTGCAAAGTAAAAAAGCTAACAGCTTTCCTTCAGCCAGTAGGGCTGGTGCATTCAGTGCATCTATTGCTCTGTGAAGCCCCTGTGTTCATCTGTCCGTCCTATTCATTACAGCCCAGCAAAAGCATTTTCCCAAAGATGGGCACAATTCAGGAAGTGCCTACATCTACACAGAAACAAGACTTCAGCTTCAGAAGCTGTGGGACTGGCTCACTTTATTTAAGAGACTTCCCAGCTGACACAATCTGCAAGTCACTTCTTGCTCTTGCTTCCTAAAGTAAAGCATTGCATGCTTGCAGCCTCACAGGTTTCGCATTACCTTTGTTTCTCAGGCTCAGCATTCACCATTGTGGTAATTTTATCATATTCTTGATTGACATCTGAGTTATTTTAAGAGGAGCTTCATCAGCTCTGAACAAGTTACACTGGTTTTCATTCAGAGTGACTCCATGGAAATACATTGAGATGTTACAGATTTGTATCTCCTAAGTTCTTCCCTTTTCTTTTTAGGAGTATATTCTGAATTTGCTTTTAGCTAATACTAGGGCAACAGTAACTGGGGTTACTAAATAAGCTTATCATTCCTAAGGTGTTAGAAATACACATTTTATTTCCTCAAATATCACATGAATATCAACACAAAGCCTGCTAGTGCTATTTAAATTATTACTTTCAGAATTTTTATTTACAACCACTGCATGGGGCTGCTCCACTATAAACATTTTTTCAAAAAGCCAAGTTGAACTTTGGCTTTGAGAAAGATCTTGCCCAGAAGCCAATTTGAATGGATCTTTTTTCATTTTTTTTTAAATAGCAATTGTGTGCATATAAAAAACAACTTCATATAAATCATTTTTATGACTACATAATCCAACAATGGTTTGAGTTTCTTAGAAACAGTTGTAAAGTGATTTTAATTACCTCCCGGCGTTTTGAAACAAAAAGTGAAACATGTAAACTATCTAAAAATTGAAAAATAACTTTCTGAAAGCAGGCTTTGTCTCACTTCAACTTAGTGTTCTATATGGGATTTTCATTTCAATTTAGATTTAATAAGGTATTATATGTGAATTAAAATGCAACGAATATTTATTTTGCCTTCAAACTTGGGTACTTCTGGGTTTTATTGCATACAAACAGATTGGCCTCTAAAAACTTGTTCCTAGTCAACAGCTATACAAATAATGAAGTAGTTTCTGCACTGAACGTGAATCCAACACACGCAGGGAGTCACATCTCCAGGAAGGAGCATTCTGGAAGCCTGATGGGCACCTTAGAGAAGAAAGTCACAGCCCAAATCCCTCCCCCAGGTGCTGCTCATCCCATTAAGCCAATGTTTGAGCCATTTTAAAGGCTGCCATCTGCACTGTGAAAGGCCACTGCAGAAGAGTATTTCAGCCACAAACACTCAGATCTGCTATAGGATAGCCACATTACATGGTGGCTAATAATCCATTAGGTAACGGTAAAGGTAATAAATCTATTACTCACCAGCACAGATTTCAGCATAACTCCACCTTCTCCTTTAGCCACCCCTGTCCCTTGCTGCCTCCCCACCAATGCCAGCAGTCGCTGCCCCTCATCACTCCAGCTCCACAGTTTGGAGGCCTTCTATTTTTAAGTATTTCACTTAAGACCAAGTTTAGAGCCCAGTCACAAACTCGTACTGGCAGAAATATAGGATGAAATATCTCATGGATATGGTGAAGAGGAAGAGAGACAAAAATGCATGGCTGGAAGGGCACTAGTCTCTTAAAACCAGCTCTAGTGTTGGCAGGAATATAACGTACCATGGCTTAAAATGATTTTTTTTTATTGTATGTATTTCATTCTTATTCACATGCTAGATCTGATCACAGATAAATAAACTAGAAAGGTCTATTATTTATATGGTATAATAAATATTTATACGAGGGACTGTGAAAGCTCTGGTTTGAGTCGTATTTGCATCTGCCTTAAGAAAAAGAAATCAAAACAAACTGGGTTGAATCATCGTCTGTCACTGCATTAATATGAAAAATGCCAGGAAACAAGCACCTAAAGCACAGGCTTCTTTGCTGAACTCATTTTTCTTCTTTTTCCTTATCAGATCCAATGAGTTAGAGAGAGCCATTTCCATCTGAGTTTCCTTAGGGCTTTGTAAACACATCCACTTTCCCTCCACAGAGTCACAGGAGAAAACCTATATGTTATGTGCCAAAGGCATTTCACTTCTCAGCAGACTGCTCAGTTTAACCCACACACCATGAACTGAAGCTGGGCTTTGGAGCTTTGCTCCTGCAGTCTTATGCCAGCTCAGAAACCAAGCCCGGATTGCTTCTACCCAGATGAAGAGTGAAATTGCTGTGGGCTCTTTGTAGAGCTGATGGAGTGAGAGAGACAGGGTCCTTGAGAAAAAGATCCTGGATCCTGGTGTCAAAGGTGAGCTGGACCTGTCTATCTCATTCCCTACGGTTCAGGGGCTAGTTACTATAAAAATGTACATATGAACATGTCAGGTGCACTGAATATGATCCAGGATATCGCACAACTAAATAATAAAAAGGGTAATTGTTTTACATCCAAGTTCTTCCTACTTGGGCTCCCAATTAGATCGTTACCTTACGCTCAGATACAAGTAGGAAAAGTCCATTTTTAAGTCAGCTTCTTTTGGTATAAACCCAGAGATGCAGGCAGAGGCAGCTGTAAACAGCATGATAAAGGGGCAAAGGGCTCCCTGGGCTAAGGGATATTAATGGCTTGTTCCTTGCAAATAACCCTTTCCCCAGAGACCTCCCTGTGCTCTGCGTACTGTCTCTGCACAAGCTGGCAGCAAAGTGGAGGCTTTATTCAGAGAGTTACAAATAAGGTCAAATTCCTTGAGGAGCTTCTCAGAGTTCCCAAGGCATTCAAGGAGGGGTCCAGCTGTTTGCAGGGGTTTCCCATTACGGTCAGAGACACAAGTTGCAGCATGTTTCCAGTTAAAAGGGGATCCTGGCAGCTTTTCTTTTTAATATGACAGGGAGAGGATGGAGTCCTTCACAGTATCTTTCCTTTCTCAGATGCTAAGCACATTCATACAGAGCTAAGACAGACAGAAAGCAGGCATTTGGCAGGGAATGGTGTGCAACATCTGACTTGGGGATCCCACACTATGCAAAAGCAGCACAAGATTGGCTGAGTTGTGCAGGTGTTAAGGGGCTGCAATGCTTTGGCACCTCAGACCCCTCCAGCTGAGCACCCAAAATCCCTTGAGTCTCTGCAGAACCCAAGAATCTCACCATTAGCAGACTTTATCTCCTCAACACTCCTGCAGGAGTACAAGGTCTTGTTTTTCAAGGCAGAAGTAATTCAAATTAAACTATTTTAAATGAACAGGCTGCCCAGGAAAGCAGTGGAGTCACTGTCCCTGGAGGCATTCAAGAAACATGGTGATACGGCACTTGGGGACATGGTCTAGTTAGTGGACGTGGTGGGGATTGGTTAATGGTTGGACTAGATGATCTTAGAGGCCTTTTCCAACCTTTATGATTCTATGATTTGTTTCACTACCTTCCCCATCCTCATCTACAGAAGCTGAAAATTTCTAAATTTAACCCAAATGTGCATTTTATTTTAAAAGTAAAGAATGGAATGACATTTTCTGAGCTGCTTTTCATCAGGAGAGGAAGAGAAGATAGCTCTCCCCACCTCTGGGGCACGAACAAGTTATTCACTCATCAGTAACTCACGCTGCCTGAATAAAACTAACCACTACAAACTTGTCCAGGACCTACTTTTCAGGAAAAGGCCCTCTGCCAGGGCTCAGGCATGACACAAATCATCGGTCCCGTGAAATTCAAACAGAATAAATCTTGCACGTGCAGAACATAGCTGGGTTCTGCCTTACGGGAACTGGATGCTGCTGCGAAGTCTGACTCATAGCCATGTTTGTAAGATCAGCTCCTTGCTTGTGTTTGGGATCAAAGGCTGTCACGGAGCAGCCCTCTCCATATCACAGGAAACGTGCAGAGAAATGTTCTCTAGCTGGAGAAAGCTTTGATTTATAAGACGTGACGCCTTTGCCTGCTCCTGAAGGAACAGAGTTGCCTGCTGGGCTAGGCAAGCCCATGGCAGGAGCACGAGTTCTGGAGCAGGTTGGGGGACTTTGCACACCGCTCCCAGAATTGCTGGTGGCAGCTGGGAACACAGCCCCCTCGCTTCAGTACTGTGGAAGGTTGTGCGCCTGTTATTTCTTGCAGCCTACTGTGGGCGAGAACAGTGTGAATATGCTTTTTGCTGATTTAGGTTGCAGATGGATCCTACGCCGGTTTCTCCTGTGGGGCCAACAGAGGAGTGATAACAACAGCCACCTCCGCCTTCCTTGCATCACTTTAGCTCGGTCCCCTTGGGTCTTCTCCCACAAAATCTTATTTCCTTAGCAAACATCACACCTAGTACAACAACCACGCAGCTCTGCTTCACACCTCGGTGCTTGTTTCCTTAGCTGCAGCTTTGCTCCCCACACTCCACTGCCACCCATCCCGCTTGCTAGTGCCACACACCCTGCTCTCAGCCAGGACAAGTTTCAGGACTTTGTATTTGGAAAGAGAAGAGGAAAGCTTCACCCTTTATGACTACGATTCAAAATGAAGAGTTTCACTTCACACTGATATTTAAGAGCAAGCCCCAGCACTCGTACTTTTGTCACCAGGACATGCCTTCTTCTGCACTCTCAACAAGGACAAAGGAGCTGTGGTGTGCTCAGGTGTACCCTGGAAATACATCCAGTTTTGCTGACTTGGCAAGCTATCATCCAGCAGCCAAACCACCATAGTGCCTGCTCTTAGGCTACCCCGTAAACCACAAGAAAGATGTCTAGGCTAACCTGTCAAACATATCTGCTTCAGTTTTCGCTCTATGGCAACTAGGGGATAACAGGAGACAAAGATTTGTCACCTCCGAAGATGGAAGGTAAGTTGTTAAAGGACAATGACTCTCCTGCCATGCATCTGAACCATGGGACTGGGTAGAAGACCCTGAGCTACTCCACCATGTTGCAAGTGCTCAGGGTCTTTGCAGTTACACAGCCAAGGCACTCACCATGCTGCACAAATACCCTGACTGTCCTGATTCCACCTGTGATCTCCTACAGACACCCACCACCTGCGTATCATATTTCCAAGCAGTCACTTCACATGCTTCCATTTGAATAGCATTTAACTCCTCAAGGGCACAAGATCAGCAGCTGTGAAGCCAAGGATCTCCAGATACAGCTGAACAGATACCAGCACAGGCAACAGCAGCCCCTCAATCTTTCTGTGCAGCTCCTTCTGAAGTCCTTCCCCCTCTGAAGGGGATTCCTTCTGGAAGGTGGTTAATCCTCTTTCACCTCTGCAGAACAAAGACAGTGAGGAATGCCAACCACAGGGTTTTGCACTGCAGACACATGCTGTCTGACACAGACTAAAACACTCAAACTCATTTTATGTTGGCTCAAGAACAGACAGTTCTAGTCAATGTTTTGAAGTTTATGAATCTTTAGCATGCTACTTTCTTTAGCATGTGAAAGTAAGAGGCTGTGATAGCCTGGGAGTAAAGTGGCCACGCGGAGGTACTGTAACTCGACCGTAACATGATTCAACTGAACAGCTTGCTTTTTGAATTTTCACCCCTTGCGTTAACATTAATAAAGTTTTAGATGAAATGTCAAGGCTTGACTTAGCCACAGACAGTCCATGACACCTGCTAATAGTACACACCTCCACAGTTTAGAGAGAGGGTATGGACCACCAGGAAGGCTGAAAATTGAACAAGAAACCCAAGGAGTACCTTCAAGTATATAGTCCAATGAATCTGCCAGAAGTTTGCAGCTTGCTAACCTGGCTAGCTCTTCTGTCTGAAGCTCAGTTTGGAGCTCATGATGAAGCTCACCACTGGCTAATGAAGTACCATCAGGAGCAGTACGGTGGCAGGCTGCATGTGCCAGTCCTGCCTTTCCTACACAGGTTCTGTGCCAGCACTATGTGATGACAGTAAATGAGATCACCTTGCCGAAATTAGGATGCTTTGTCAAGCCATTCCCCTCTTACCAATCATGGGCATCCCCAGGTTTTGGTATGGGCACTCCAGGCTGCCTCCTTGTGTCCTTCCAAAGATAGCAGAGTAAATGGCTATCACCATGCTCTTCTTACAGCTTAGCCGCAGCTTGTCATCTTCACAGGCTACTTTACTCTTGTACTCATCTGGAAGGAAACAAACACATAGTTACTCAGCTGATCCAGGCAGGCATCCAGCATGAAGGGAGCCTTATCACCTCCCCATGGTGTGAGCTTGTCATGGGCAGCAGTGACTGGGCACATGTCCATCAGCTGCCAGAAGCCCAGGCTTGCAACTGCATTTACTAGAGTAGCAGTGATCATTTGCACTATGTATTCTCTCTCTGGCACGTTTAATGGATATTGCTTAATTTAGCCCATGTGAGTTCCAGTAAATAATCGTTAACTTTGTTTTGCACGCATGTGAGTGAGGCATGGCAGTTGCGAGATTTCCCCACAGTGATATCAGAATTCTGTGGCAGAGAAAGGTGAACACACGTTTAGTCACATTTCTCATCCACAGATCAGCTTTTTGTGTGCCAAATGTTCATTCTACATTCTGCCTCCCAAGCCCTTCTTGAAATGGACAGTCCAAAACTACAAAATACACTCTTGCTCTTGTAAGGCTGGTGCACACAGAAGAGTTACTCAGTTTACATCTACCAAGGAGATGCGGTGATTATTTCACAAGAAATCACGTCATTCCCTTCTCTTTGCTATCATTATCTGTATTATGGGAACCCCTAGAGGTCCCAGTCTAGAACAGGCCTCCCCATGTACATCTGCCTACACACCACAGAAGATAAACTCTAATCTGAAGAGCTGAGTCTTAATAGCCAGATATCTATAAGCATGCAAGGAGACAAAGAAAATTGATGTGACTTATCTAAGGTCAAGCCAGCTGACCCAGGGCACAGCCAGGAATATAATGTCAACTCCTTCAGTCTGAGTAGAGCAACTTTCCACTTGATTACCTTATTTACCATTAGAAATGCAGACACAACAGACTGCTCTCCAGCCCCAGGGCCAACTGGTATAGTTCACTTCACATTCACACAGCTAAAGTCCTCCATTCTTCCCTACTGCAAGGTGCTGCATCCAAAGCACCAAATGGGAAGGGTCCCTGACCCATGGTAACCTCCCAGGAGTGATCAGTCATCACCTTAAATGCTGCTGGTTGTCCCAGGCCAAAACTGCCACAAACCATGCTAACAACAAAGCAGTGTGGATAACCATCAGCCAGTGCCTGCAGCTGCCCCTGGCCCTGTGTGTTTAGCATAGACATGACTTCTGTCTCTCCATGTCACTGTTGCTGTATTTCTGATATCACCAACTTATGTTTTGGTTATATATATATAAAGACTTCTGCAAAGTCCGTATGTATAAAACTACTTAATAACTGAGAATACAAGATAATAATTGTGTTACAGTTTAATACTTAAGTCCTTACACCGTGGGAGATATGACATAATGCAACATTTTTAGCTGTATTGCCACTATAGGTCCAAGAATCATTTCTTCCTAATGGGAGCTGGACAGAAATGCTCCACCAAAGTTGAATCACAGAAGAATTTAGGTTGGAAGGTTCCTCGGGATACCATCTGCTTTAACTCCTGCTAACAGCAGGGCTACTTTCTGCATTGGATTATTTTCTTCAGTAGAAACTACATGAAGGAAACACATATTATACCAAAACAGACCTACTGATTTAAAAGAAATATCTGAGAATAAGTGGCACCTTATGCTCAACTTGGAAATTCCTACTCAAAGCCAAAAAACAGCCCCCTCAAAATATCCTATTACCTGTTGACCAGAGGATCCACCTGGAGTGTGGAAACCCTGGCCCAAACCCCCACAGACCAGCTGACAGTCTTACCCCTAGACACCAGCCATTTGGCTACGTAACCTCCCTTCCTCCTTTTCAGCCTTCAAAAATCTCTGAAAAATTATAGTTTTCATCCAACTGCCAGAAAACTTTCAAACCTCCAAAGCAACAAGAAAATACCTCCTTATCCAGTTCTCCTCCCTATAGATGAAGACAGAATTAAGATGCAACTCATTCATGGGAGAATCTGACTATTTGAAGAACACACTCAGCAATACCTGCAGTGACCAACCCATGACCAGCTCAGTGTGTAGAACAGAGACAGGAGGCAGGAACAGAAGCTCTTCTTAACGTCAGAGTATGCAGGGAGAGGAGATACCTCATACAGATGTAAAGAACCAATCAGTCCATACTTTCTGTGTAGGCATTTCAGCCACTATCATCATGATCTGAATTATACACTGAATTTACTGAGTTGTTATCTCCATCTGTAGTCATCTTCCACAAGACTTTTGCTTCCTCTGGAAGGGAAATGGGATCAGAGCTTTAGACTGGATACACAGTGTAACACCTAACAGCGTATAACAGAAATTCATAAACTTCAAAATCATGGTTTCAGGCTAAAAGCACAAAGGCATAAAACTGTGCAATAGGACAAGCTATACGTAGTTAAAGCAATACCACAGAAAGGGAAAATACTTGTGACTGGTTGAAGTGGTTGAAGTATGAAAAAGTTGATTAACTTTAGAAAAAGAAAAATTTCAACGTCCCTAAAGAGCACACGCTAGGGTCCCCTGCAAAGCTCTTGTTTCTTACAAGGCAGTAACTCAATTTCCTCTTCTGATTTGGTTATTATTAGCTACCACTCCCAATTAACAAGTATAACTCATCACTTAGCCACACGTCCTGCAGACCCATTTAAGGTCCTTAGAATATTGATGAAGATCTGTTGACAGTTCAAAGTCAGAGCTTGCCACTCGGAAACTTCACTGGGATTACACACAGCGAGTATTTTATCTTCTTCAGGATCCACTGGGATGCATGGCCATTCACAGCTCTGCTGACAGCCAGACCATGGGTCATGAGAAAATCAACAACAAAGAACGTTTGCAGTTCTTACCCTTAGCAATGCTCTGGGAAATCACGTTCAGAGCTGGTGGGCGAAACTGCCTGATGGCTGGCTCAAAATATTAAACCAGGGCAGTGAAGCTGCACATGCACTCCTTGAGGACTAGGACAGTTTATGGGTGATGTGCTGCTGACACACTGCATTGTGCAGGAAGAGGGCTACGCCATCTGAAACAGATGTCACCTCCTCGTGGTCACTGAATTCTGCCATAGGAAATATCAGAGCTGCTGGTCACCAAGGCCATGAATCCTTGGTTCTGGCTGAGACCAGACTTGTCAGGAGTGCAGCCCCTTGGGCTGTCACAGATTAAAAAATGCAGCTTTTTGAAAGGAAAGAAGAAAGAATAATGAATAAAGGATGAAGTACACAGTATTATTTCAGACTCCCTAAAATTTCCCATAAGTTTGTTCATTGCAGAACAGATGCTCTCTATGTTTCTGGGCAACCTGATAGAAGTTTAGATAAATAAACAGATAGAAAGTGATGATATGGAGGACACAAGCCTCTGAAAATATTTTCTGCTTCATAGCATTGCCACCTCCATTCTAGCCAGGATGAACTAAAGCCAGCTGATCTTCATCCAGACACTGATGGCTCCCAGGCATTGGGCAATTTTAAGAACTGTGATTGATGTAAAAAAAATACAGAGCTAAGTGTCGTCCATATATTTACTGGTACTTCAACCCATAATAGCCTTATATAAATACTGTAAAGAACCAAGGCAGCGTAAGTGACATAAGAGATCTGGGACTGGGAATGAATCTGCATTTTTCTCTCTCACTCTCCCAAGCAGAACGGGCCTCCTACAGATCAGTCACAATGTGGGCCCAAGCCTGCTCTAACTGTTACAGTCTGGATATAATTCAGTCCAAATGCAAACATTTGTATTAGTGGGTTTCATGTTTCACCCTGAAAAATTAAACACGCTTAAATGGCCTAGGAAAGGTGGCAGTGATATTCAGCAAATGGCTTACTCAAATCTAATCCCCCGCGCAGTCATTTGTAGGGCAACAGAGATTTACCATGATTAAGATATTTGCTAAGGATAATATCCCTTTTATTGCAGCCTGTTTTCAGAGACACTGGCTTAAATATAACTCGACAGAGAAACCAAGGAGGGAACAGCTGCAGGCTTTTCTAGACACGTTTTAAAGGTCAACATACGACATGGTTATAGCATAGCTAGAACAATTGAGGGAAAATAATTATAAATGTATCTAAGGGAAAGATTGGCTCTCTCAAATAGCAATGTGAACAAGACCATTGTAGTTACAGGATGCATATGAGAATACAAAAATATTAACCTGTAGTAAATAAATTTACCCAGTGTCTTAAGGACATTTTCACTTATGGTCCGTGAAAATTTTCTGAATGACCATAACTGAGAAGCTCAAAACATAACTCAGTTGGCTAAGCATCTGAAAGATCTCAGAGATAAAAGCTTTTAAAAAGATTTTGATGTAAAAAGCGATGGAATGCATTAATGCCAGAGGTCTACCTTGTCTAAAACTATATTTTTAAGCAGAACTAGTAATGGAAAAAAATGAAATTTTACTAATTAAAATATGCACGGTTCACATAATCAGTGCATAACAGTTGACCTATTTCCCAGATCAAAGAGCTGGAAAGACATGGAAAGAGGAATCTGACTTCCTCACGAAATCCTAATGGATTTAACTATCAGAATTGGGGATCTGAGCAAAGAGATTTTGTAGGAAATATCGATGGTCTCACCTACTTCTTTGGCTCAGGATTATTTCCTATAGAAGACTCTCTTACCTAGTTTATAACTACCAAACTAATGAGACTGCAGCCAAGATCCCAATTCAGAAGAGAACTGCTTGTATAGGGTTTATGTGGCAAGGTCAGCCCACAGAGACCCTCCGGGCTGGAGCTGCAGCCCGTGGAGAGATGCCGTGGTGGGGGCAGGAGGCCTGAGGGAGCTGCCACCCATGGGTATCTGTGCTGGAGTGGTTTCTGAAGGATGGGCCCTGTGGTACAGACCCATGTTGGAGCAGTACTTGAAGAGCTGCAGCCTGTGGGAAGCCCACACAGGGTCAGTTCGGGAAGGACAGCACCCTGTGGCATGAGGAGCAGGGACATGACATGTGGCATGGAGCAGGGGCAGAGAGTGACCATGGAGGACTGGCAGACACTAAGCGTCATGGACCGACTGCAGCCCCCATTCCCCTGGGCTGCATGGGGGGAGGAGGCAGAAAAGGAAGGATGGAGGGAAGGTGTTTTTAGTTTTCTTTTAGTTCTCACTGCTCCAGTCTGCTATCAATAGACAATAAATTACATTAATCTCCTTTATGCTAAATCTGTTTTGCCCATGATGGTAATTGGCATGAAATCTGCTTGTCCTTATCTCAGCCTACAAGTGTTTTATATTGCATTTTCTCCTTGCGTTTCACTTAGGAGGGGGAGTAAGAAAGCAGCATGGTGGAGCTTAGCTGACCGTCAGTGTGATACTACCATGGCTGGTAATTTGTGTAATCTACCTGTCTTTATGATATCCAACTACTCCACCAACACTAATCCTCTTTTCCTTTAACTGTGTCTAACTGTCAGGCAGTGGATAGTGTTAGTCTATGAAAAAGGACATAGGGACTACATTCTCTCTCACAGCCACTCCCTCCACAAGAACAGCGTTAAGATGAGGCACATCTGCAATGCACTGTGCCACTCTTCCTGCACCTATCACATATTGATTGGTTGCAAAGTTGAATGACTGAGGTACACAGTGGGCCACATGGCACAAATGTAATATGTAACAGCTTAGTCACATGTTAAAATTCAGCAAACTTTCGTAGAGACTGGAAGTCATCACCAAAAAATAAAGATTATGATCTCACAAGTGATGAGACTTTGCTGTTTTCAGCCCATGTCCAGGCAGAAGAATATTTATATTGTAAAAGTCATCACATTGCAATTTTTTGCATCAACCTGGAGAGAAAAGCCAAAACAAGTCTTAACCATGGAAACATGAACACTTTGCTATGGATGTGATCACTCCAGATAATAATTCACAAAGTCACCGAGGTCAGAAGGCCCTTCTGGAGACTGTCTAGGCCAACCCCTATGCTTAAACTACTGTCAGCTCAATTGCTCAGGGCCACGTCCAGATAAGTTTTTAATGTCCCTGAGGACATTAAAATAGTCCACAATCTGCTTGGGCAACCAGTTAACCACTTGAGAGATGAGTATAGCCAGTATCTGTTAATATCTCTTCTAGGGGAATTAAAGAGCATAGGAAACCTATTAAACACCAGGACAGATGCCTCTAAGCAGCACTCTTGAACCAGAGTGCTTGTGCAACAGAACTGCCCCTGAATAGCTCAGCTTGGAGATACCCATCCAGTACTCACAGTATGTGACTGTCATTTCCACTTTTATATATTTTTGTTTTCCCCCATAATCAGCTAATTCCCAGAACCCATAGTCCACCTCCTGTAAAAAAGAGAGAACTCTTTCACTGGTGAGAGATGCACCTCATATCCTGAGTTCCAGGGCTTCACCTTTATCTATATGAACCTGCTACACATTCATCTCCAGATTTGAATAAATCCATATCAAGCAAGTCAGCCTTCCCTTAAGCAGGAATGGGTGAAGACCTTTCCAAGACAGCTAAGATCTCCAGAATCCTCAAGTACAGCCTTTCCTCTGACTCCCCCACAAACACTTAAGCTGTGGGCTACCTGGTCATTTCAACATTCACAATCTTTGTTATTTGACCCCTTTAATGTGGAGCATAAATAAGTGAGAATGTCACAAATTCATACATTTTCAAATAAATATCTTTTAACATCATTTAAATTCAAACTTCCCTTTGAGAAGTTTTTTTTAAAAGATGCTCTAATTTAAATTTTACAAATTGTTATTTGCTATCCTCAGTGGCATGGAGCACACCACCTACTTACTTCTGCAGAAGATAATCTGAAACTCCAGAAGATACAGTTTGCATGACAGTCTCGAGTTATACCAAACAGACAATTTGCCAATTTCAGAAGTACCCTGAAAACTCAAGACTGCTAAGTTCTGAAGGTCTGAAACTGCTTCGACAAGTACGAAGATTGTTCTTTGTAAACGACCTTGTCAGATTCCTTTAAAATTACAGGCCTGATGTACCCATCCACTTTGCAATGTTTAAGAGGAGCCTTTCCCCACTGTCACTTTCATTAGTCTGAAGCAGTTGTCTTTTTATATTCTGTTCTGTAAAGTCAGGCAGTGTTGTAAATTAACTGCTACATTTCATTTCCAAAGTAGAGTTCAGATGCACCTAGTCATACTTTCCTGCTGGACAGAAGTGTATGGTTATCTAGGGAGGACGAAAAGAGCAGTACCAAAACATCTATGCTGTGAGATGAGTGTTAAAGAGAATACTTGGGAGCAAAGAATAAATTTTATTTTCATCCCATTTCTTTCATTAATTAATCTGGGCTAATTTTCTGAAGGAAGTGTGACTGAATGGCTGCTCTTCTTACCTGACCTTCTTCCTCATCATCTATTCATTTCCCTTCTAATGACTTGAGAACCAGCTAACTCAATTTCAGTGGTGACAAAGGTAGTCCAGGCCCTCTTTTATAAGATGTGGTAGCCTGTTACAGAAGAAAAACTAGTACCAGAGCTGGTTGTAGTTGTTGCACTGTCTCACCAGCCAACCTCCATGGATGTGACGCTTGGCTGGTAGTATGGCTACAGATCTGGATAGCTACACCATAGGAGGTAACAAAGAAAATGTGGTGAAAACCTTTGTTACTGCAATGAAAATAATTGAGGGATGCTCCAAGTAAAAAAATATTTGAATGTGTAAGGAAAAAGACTTCATTAGTTCCGCTGCTCATGGTTCATCTCTTCCAGTGATGGTATAAATCTGGCACAATGCTACTAAAGTTATTATTAAAATAGCTGAAAGGGAGAAATTAGTCTTTTATATCATAAAAAAGTTCCTTTCCAAAAGTTAAAATATTGGCAATAATAATTATAACGCAGGAACATTAAAAGGATATTATGATTGATATTTTTGCATAAAATCCATGGGGCTGCCTAGAGCATGAAACACGGCAGAATGAGAACTACTAGATTAAAAGCTAATTTTCTGGTGTCCTAAATATTTAAACACACAGTATTTCCTCAATGGCTTTGTCTAAGAAGTAAAAATGTAGCTGGGAGAAATACAAGCTTGCCAAAACCATCTAAGTCTCACTGCCAGAGATGTCTTAGAAGTCCCAGCTCCTGGGTACATGATTAGGTAACAACCTCCTCTGCCTTTTAAGTTGTCAGAAAAGCAAATGCAACTGAGAAGAGCTTGATGTACCAGTAGTATGACGAAAAGTTGAAAATATCAGTAAATACCTGGTTTAGAAATGCATCATTAATCTGGAAACCAAATGTAGGACTGATACTGAAAAAACATTCACTATATTGGAAAGAGTTCATTACCATGACTCTATCCCACTACTTTTCAGATTTACTCTTCCCTGCATTTTCTCAAGTTTTTTATTTGAGCAGAGCAACTGATCTGTATCTTCTGTCCTGAATAACTTCATATACAGCACTCCCTGCAGAAGTACTCCATGAATTTATCTCTCTGTTCTGTTTACTGCTCTGTGTGGATTCAATATAATGGAACCAGACTTTCATAAAAGTAAACATTTGCAGCATCTCAGCTGGATTTATAAGCACATTGTTACTGGGATATGCTTTCCTTGCCACAGTTCTTCACTGCCAGAAAACTCACCACAAAATCTTGAAAACTACCATTCAAAGCTTGCCAACCTCTGTCTCAGTTGGACCACGCTGAGACTTGGATTTAGAGGTTTCATTCTAAAAAACATGGGCCCTGTTTTCCCTGTGATTATTCTAGCTAATCACCCCAAGGACACCAATTTACTCCTAAAGGGAGTTCCCAGATCATGTTATCTCTTGCAACATCACACCTGAAGCACGATCCACAGCACAGCCGCCATCCTCAGCACGGGAATGTATCACCGGCTGCTGAAGATGGGCTGGATCTTCTGAGACCTGATATGCCTATGGGGCAAAGGTTCCTCGTTCCTTTTGGCACTGCTATTTAGTCACCTGCCTCAGCCAAGAAAGATGGTGGAGTATCCTTTTCCTGAACTTCACTGAAAATTTACAGCTTAAAAGTGTTTTCTCCATTTTCTTCCCACTGCAGATTGCACAAAAAACTTGAAAGCTAATGGACAAAGGGGATCTATAAAAGTCAAGGCCTATGATTAATACAATTCAGACAGAATGGAAGGAGGGAGACATGATAATGCCTCTTTTATCCAAATCTGGATACTGGAGTCCTGGTCCAGAAAAGGGAGTCTTTCCATCCACATAGGTAGAAAATATCCTGCTCTTCATCAGATCTCTGTTCTCCTTTTTATCAGGGCTGACTGAGGAGTTTGAAAGAGGATTGGGATCTCCCCATGCTTTTATTTTTTTTTAACTGTGCCAGGTCAGCAGCAGTTTCCTTTTCCTTCCCTGAATTGCACAGCACAAGGCAGCAACTTGGCATTCACTGACAGTGAAATCACAAAGTCCTCTTGTCCTGCTCCTGGTAGCCAAATGACTGGTGTGCTACAGAGATAGGGCTATTTGACAGTGCCTGAAAATCTCTGTGCATCAATGGCTTAAAACAGTATTAATCGTCAGCATTAAGGTTTCCCCGACCCAGATCACAGGCTGATGGATCTGTGCTCTGTTGTTTATAGCATTCCTTTATTTACACCTTTTCATCACTACAGTGTTTGCTGCCTGAACTCCTATTGCTCTTATAAATTTCCACTCCCTGCACCACCCTAACAGTTTTGAACTAATACAGATCAGCAAGAGCAAGCTGATGAATGCAGGAAGTAAAAGACCTATTTTACTGCCTCGGTGGCTGGCCAGAAGGATGTGCCATTTTAACAGCCCACACTCCATTGCACTGCCTTGGAAAGCCTGGCCCACCAAAAAAGCAATGCAGTGAACAATGCAGTGAACTTTTCCTGCCACCAATAAAGCTGTCTTATGAAGCAGATAAATGCTTTTCTGAAAGGATTGATAACTACTGAATTACCAATCTATCCCAGCACTAAGATCAATCACCATTGTTAAAGGCACCAGGAATACATTCAGGTCCCTCTTTGCTTTCATCTGAAATTCCTGCAAGGACTTTGTCTTTCCATAGCCTGCCATTCTTGCTCACAGCATTTGCAAATTCTGCCTAGGGAGTGAAACCATTAAGGATGTGTAACAAGACCAGGCTTTTCATGCAGCATTCACTGAATTGGACAGAAAAGATGTAATCCTTAGTCCAAAAAAGTCGGCGGCAAAGCTCACCCTAGATTCAGTATTGTAGGAAGGGATCATAGGGAAACTGAAAGGCAAACAAGATGCATTTACCACAAGCCTAAATCTTCCTTCCATAAAGTCCCAGACTTTTCAGTTAATCCATCTGAAAAATGATGGGCGGACCCAACCAACTCCCCAACATATATAAGGCAGCTTCAAATTCACCAGAAGCATGGAATCACCAGTACAGGGGATGACTCTTTACAGTTCTTCGATAGCTGCAGAAGCTCTGGCACAAATAATGATATTCCACTGTTTATAAAGGTTTGGAAGTACCACTGTCAAATAAACACACACCCTCACCGAAAGGCAGCCACCTCTGGGGCGGCAGCTGCATCACCATCTAATAGAGAGCAAACTTGAAGGCAACGTTTTTATCAAATCTAGTTAGAATTAATTCCTGATTGATTTCAAAATTCAGTAATCTTCTAATTAGAATTGATTAATGCTGTTAAGAAAAAATAGTTATCTGAGTAAGACTTTGGCAAAAACATCAGGATGGGCATTCCCATGTTTGAAAAAGTCATTGACAGTTCTCAAGAATTAACTGGGATTCTTAGATTACAATTAAATCTATGGTGGAGAGAATAACTGCCTGCTCTGTTCGAAACACTTGTTCAGGTCAATTTTCAGCACAAAAGTTTACCCATAAATCAAAGCTGAACAGGCCCTGAACTAGAATAAAATTGCCTCCCCCGCCCCCATTTCTCCTCCTACCCCCATAAAAACTTTTGGCACTTTACCCTTTGCCAACGAACACAGATTTCCCAGATACGTTTCTCAGAGCCTTGATGTGCCTTTCACAGATATGTTCTTGTATTGTCACAGAGGGATTTGGAGCCCAGGTCACAATCCAGGCTTTCTGAAACTTCAAAAGGCTTTAGGCTTGTACTTGTGAATAGAAGGGAGAGCAGCAAAGCTTGGATTTACATGATGATGAATATGGGGAGGCCTCACACCCATCAGCTTCTCATTATCACACCCAGGTGCTGCACATAGCATTTTAAAATGAAATAAAAATAACAATTATTAAAAAAAGAAAAAAAAGAAAAACATTGGATGGAGATTCTCTCTCCAAGAGTCCTTGAAGTAACAAGCTCAAATAGCAACTGCCTGGTAGAAAGAGAGAAATGTCCCTTAGAACACTGCAGAAGCTTGCAGCCCAGACCATTCAGAAGGGGACACTGCATCCAGGACAGGATGGCCATGGCAGTGTACTGGTGATGAGGAGACAAAGGAAAGGCACTATGTGGGGCACTCACTGACAAAGCCATATCAACAAGGTTGAAGCCTTCTTTACTATCAATAACAAGACCAGCAAATGGCACCTCAAACATCCTGAATAATCTCTTTGCAGAGACAAGCAAGCATTTATGTTCACATTTTGTCCAGGAGCATTTGAGATAGAAAGCCTAAAGAAAAAAACAAACAAAAAGTCATGGGCAAACAGATGCTGTGTGGAGGCAGATCGATCCCTACTCCTACAGCAGCCAGAGCAGCAACCAGGCTGTGAATTCAGCTGCGGTGGTGTTGCTGGGATCAGAGCGGTGACATTATTTCTTCACCAGGACTTGAGCAGCCCCACAGATCCTGTTCCCTGCCAGGATTAGACCATGCAGCCCCTCCGGGAAGTCTGGCACACAGTGCAAATATTTCCTAGCTTACAGTAACACACGATCTGTCTGTGAAGTGAGGGGGATGAACAAGCACTGAATTGTTTAAATAATATTGGTGAATCCAGATTTCATTTAGAGGGAATTCATGTTAGACCAATTAAATAGTATGTCAGTTCCCTCTAATTATATGTTCCTGCAGCCTGCCCAGTAATTATACTTAATGGGTCTAAATCAAATCAGCATGTTACCTGAAAAATAATTGGATTTGTGTGCAATTTTTTAATGATCCTGAAAGGTACTGTGGAGCATGAAATCCTCTGTGTGCTCAGGGCCTGATCCTAGGCCTCAGCGTGCTTTGGACACAGATCTCAGGATACCTCGGCCCTGATGAATTAAACGTGCCAGTTATCTGGTGCTGAGGCCAACTGGCATGGAAGAGCCCACAGCCATTCTCATAAACTTTCTTACCCTCTAAAACAGGGTGACCATACCCAAACCTTCTATTGGAAACCATCCCTGGCCGTGCTAAATGCCAGACTGAGCCTGGGAGGTGCTCAGGGGAGCACTGGTTGGCCTGGCCCTCAGCAGAGCCAGGGCCCTTACTGTGGGTTTAATAACACGTGCAATGGAGTTCCTGTGCCCACAGCAGCTCCTTGGCACTGTTAGTTTGAGGCTACATCAATACTTGCAGAAAATAGCTTCAGGTCTCACTGCCAAGAGTAACACGTGCCAGCCTTGACCTGCAGGGACCCTTTGGGGTCTTTATTGAGGCTGTGGGTAGCAGGATGATTTGCAAAGGTGCCTCCAAGGTTAGAAGCACAAACCCTAGCTGTGCTCTGTTGAGACCTACGCTGTGCTTTTGAATATCTTATCAAAAGGCTGTTACATGTTGGACTAAGGCCTACACGCAATGGGAAAAGTTGAACCTTGGACATCAAGCCACAGAGCAGCAATAAATAAGTCCACTTACCCCAAGCTGACAGAGGATTTTATTGATTATTTTATTACCATTCTGTGCCTTAAAATTAAAAGTGTACACACACACCGTTTATTTATTTGCAAGCACAAAGAATACACAGGACTGCCAAAAAGCTGCCATTTAAAAGCTGTCCCATGCACATATCTGAGTCTTCCACATGCCAATGAGGTCCACTAGATCCCAGATCCAGCCATTGGATCACAGGTGACCAGGATTAGCACAAGACAAAACCACACAAGCCATTGAATTTCTCACTGCTACTAGTTAAGCAAACACTGTGAACACAGTCTCCAAGCAGTTAGTGCAGCATGCCCTGCTTACTGGAGCCTCACCATTTGCAAAATCTGAGGCTTTCAGTTTCAGCATGATACACTGCTCTCCATCTCCTTGAAATTCTGCCCATGAGAAACCAAAATAGCACCTTGCCTGGGGAATGAACCCCATATAAAGCCAGTGAGCACTGAAACCACTAGATTTCAAATGCAATGGAATGTCGGAGAGGTATAACTGCAGTGACAGTGGCTGGAAGGGATGACTGCATTATTCTTTAGCAAAGGTACAAGTAAATGCCACTAACTTCAATTTTGCTTTCTTTCAAGAGCGACTTTGCTTTTAGGTTACTGCATCTATTCAAGGGCCTTTTGAGGCTCCAGTGTGACTCTGAAAGTGGAAGGGCTTGGGCATCCTTTTTTAATGTCTTGTCCAAACTGCAGGCCACTTCCCAAAGTGCCTCTCACACCTGTATACCAAAAAACTCACATTCCTTCTAACTAGGTGGGCACTTTACCAAGGCACTTACTTTAGTAACATGGTCACGTTAGGCTCCCGCAAGAAGCAAAGAAAAGAGACAAATATCTCTAGAGGACAATTCAGACCTGAAGTGGTTTCTTATTAAAGCATTCCTGTCACGTCTACTGTTAAAAAGGTCAAATTAGGAACAGAGGCATAGCCCCCAAAATTGCATGTAAATGATGGATCAAAGCACGCGCCAGGCAGTGAGCTCTCAGCAACAACCCTCAGTTACAATTATGGGTGCTCAGATCTTCTGGAGCAGATCAACGCTTCATGGGACCACAGCTTTTAGGATCAATTCTTAAGCATGGGAGCCTTGAACTGCATTCATTTATAGCTCAAAAGAGCCAAGCAAAATTTCTCATGGTGCTGTATTTTGCATTCTATGGACCTGTCTTTATCAGTCTTCTCATTAACATTCTCCCGACACCAGAGTGAAAAGGCATGGTTACCAGACTCAAGCTTTAGGTTCTTTTTCTGAGACTTAAAATTAAAGTCTTGAATCATGAAGGAAAGGTTGAAAGTGTTCTGGTATCTCTGTGCAAGGCTAATCCTCACATATTTCAAATTTTGTTATTAATCCAGCAGGTTCTGATTAAAAGTTTGCTCAGTGATTAAGAGTCACTGTCAGGTTATGCTGTTTACCTTGCAAAATTGGAGCTGCCTGAAAAAAAAACTCTTGGGCAAATGTTTTCAAGCAACTTCCCCTGCTCTCCTTCAGGAAAATCACCCAGCACACACACAAGCTCTTTCTTTTCTAGCATAGCTGTAATTAGCAAAGAATGCCAAACCATAAATATTTATGCACAGATGGGATCCTGAAGTGCTTTCAGAAGTTCAGCACCAGCCTCAATAGTCAGATTTCTCAAGTGAGCTTTGATACAAAACCTCCAGGTTTATGAGGACTTGTCAGAACACCCGCTAATCACTCCCGCTTCACAGAGATGCGCTTCTCGCCTAACAGGGGATGTTCCAATCACTCACAAAAATCCCACAGTGAATGCAGGTGCTTTATTACCTACTTTTCATTTGAATTCCTCATAGATCCTGCCAGATCTCTTCACTTCATTAGCACAGGTCTCTGCGTGCTTGGGCAAAAAGTGTTCTCCTGCACAGCTTTGTGCTGTTGTTTCAGACCTTTTCTGACATCAGTTTTGTTTTACTTCCCTAGGCAAATCTTTTTTTTTTCCCAAAAAAATTTTGCTGATGTGATGCTGGAACCATGTTACTAAAATCACCAAAAGGGAAATGTCAATCTGGACTAATAATTTAAAGAGTGTCAGGATCTTTTCGCTGGATGAAATCATCTGGCACAGTTTGGTCGCTGCTGGACCCTCTCCATCTCCAAGCTCATATGTTTGCTTCCAAAGTGCTCAAGGAGAACGGTACCCACACAGTGCTGACTGCCCTGGCAGGGCCAGGAATTGGCCAAGAGGTGTTGGTTGTCCCAGTCCAAAACCACACCGGTCTCACTCCACTGCAACATGCATGATTGCTCTCCCACACACCAGTCCCATTTAATTTAAACACAGCTAATGAGAACACGCAAATTACAGGTTAATGTTTCCCAGCCTGATCTGGAGGCAGTTATCTGCTGGATTATGGTATGGTATGGTGAGCTTGCTATTGATCTACGGCCTTAACTTCCTGTCTTGGGCACCTGAACCTGAAATCTTCACTCGCTCAGGCTGTCATCATGCTGCCGTGGGCAGGTGTAGAGGGGATGAGTTCCACCAGCTTAGTGGGACAGGATGGGCATTGCGGAACAAAGAATCACAGAATGGTTTGGCTTGGAAAGGACCTTAAAGACCATCCGTTTCCAACCTCCTGCCATAGGAAGCGACACCTCCTGCTAGATCAGATTGCCCAAAGCCCCATCCAACCTGGCCTTGGGCACCTCCAGGGATGATTCATCCACAGCTTTCCTGGGCAGCCTGTGCCAGGGCCTGGAACTGGATAGGAGCTGCAGCAGCCCCCTCATTGCCAGCAGTATTGCAGGGCAGCATGAGCTAAGCCTTGGCAAAGGCTTCCACTGGCACCTGCAAAAACAATCTGCACTGCGGGCTGCTGGCAAGAGAGGAAGAGAGGGAGCAGCAGCAAGAGCAATGCAGCAAATGAGGGGGAGAGGGGAAATGCTCTGCACCCAGGCGTTATGTTACACTGAAAATAAAGGTGGAAGGGAACAAAAAGTCCCACAAGGTCTCGCTGGCAGGGATTAAGCACAAAATTGCTTTGGTCTCGCCAGAAACAACAGATTTGATGAAGAGATACTCACTTGGCCTGCACTTGTACCACACGAGGAGGTATTTGCCGGTTCCAGGGCACGGATCTGCTCCGAACAGCCGGCTATTGACAAGGAACTGGCAGCTCCGTCTGTCCTGGCACTCGTCCAGCATCTTCTGCAGCAGGGGATGCACACACACACACAAAAAGCAGAAAAACGAAAGCACTTCAGTATCTTTCCAAAGGATCATCAAACACAGACAAGCTGAAGAACAGTCCCTGCCTCCTTAACCAGCCCCAGCTACGATACCACCAGCTTAGTGCAAGGGGTATTACAGGAGCCCTGCAGTGAAGGAGAGGACTAACATTTGCACTATTTTAACTAGCATAATTTCTTTTCCTTTCACCCATTCAGAAGGAGGGCTTTGCTTTGGGCTCATCACAGAGTTTCTGAAACACTCATATGCAATTTAATTGTAGTATAAGGCAGCACCAGCAGCATGTCCCAGGAAAAGCAGCATGGAGGAGGGGGATCACCCATAAAATCACAGAATCATTTGAGTTGGAAGGGACCTTTAAAGGTCATCTGGTCCCTGACAGTTAAAGCAGAGGCCCAAACTCTGCTCACATCATTCTGCTTTAGATTTCTCTGGAAATTCACAGTTTCAACCACAGGTTTCAGAACAGTTCTCATCTTGGTTACATGGAAGTTTTGGCAGTAGCTGGTGTTCCAATAATTAGTCATCATGGTGAGAATGCTGTTACACAGCCAACGTGTCAGTTTTTAATAAAGCTCACTCTCTAACCCATAACTATTGCTTTCCTTTGAGCTAAACTCAGCAAGGGTCTGTGAGTCGGAGGGTCCTCCCACCACTGGTATTTTGGGCCCTATCTCCATTTTTTTACACTGCTTTTCCTCTAGTGCTCGCTTCCCACTTGCCCATTCATAACTCATAAAAATTCCGTCTCAGAATCCACAGGGGCAAGACATTCTGTCTCCTGCTAGAAAATAACTTCATTAAGAAAGATTAATGATTTTTTTTTTTTTAACCCCATGATCCTGTAGAGCAGAAGTGGGGGAGGAAATATTATTAAGTGGGGCAGTAATTAAGTTTTAAATTCAGCTGAATGGCTTAGATATACTCCTGTAGAGCCCCTAAAGCACTAAAATTACCATAATGTTTGTCTAACACACATGAACCTGTCAGAGCATTTTGAGACCGCAGAGAGAGGTAATTCAGCAGCCTCGCTAAGTCCCTGCCATACAGAGCTGTGAATTCCAGCCCCAAAACAATTAATTTTCTCTTGCAAGGAGTTGCTGGAAAATCCTCTCTCAGAAGCTCCCCCAGACTCCCCTCGATTTTCTTTTCTTGTACCCACCTCAATAGTTGGACTTTCCCACAATCTTATCCCTGTGCCATTAACCTAAAGGCCACCATACACCACCCAAACCAATTTTCTCTCTGCCTCAGTGACTCTGTCTATTTTCGAGTTCTCCCTGAACATAATATATGCTGTCTTTAGCATTATAACTCTGAATGTCACCTTCCAAACAACAGTAACAACAGCTGCTCCAGTTTTTAGCACTATCTGGAAGTCTCTCATTGGTGGTTGCTCACAGATTCCCAAAGCTTTCACCTTTGGGGCTGACACATGCAAGAATTTGTGCCTGCCTCGAGTCTGACCTTTGTTTTAAAGTTCAAACCAAGAGGATTCAGGCCTTTTCTAGAAAACAGAGAACATATGCTGTTGTTTTCCACTCACAAAGATAATAAAATTCAGGCATCTCTTTTCAAAATACAGGGCTTAGGATGGAAAGGTCGAAAGGTGAACAGTATAGGAGGTGCCTGGGAGCTTGACCATCACGTTTAAATGTACAGAAACAGCATATTCTTCTCTCTGGGCTCATGGGGTTGACTGCTTGTTCAGCATGTGAAATTTAATTTAATGTAAAACTCAATGAATTGCAAACGAATTTAAGTAAGATCTCTTTGCAGATACCCCTTTTGATATCACGAGGCATGGAACAACTGGAACAACTCTTCAGTGCTTCATATATGCAAAAAATCCTCTCCAAGTCACTGGGGACCTAAAAAGAATTTCTGGTACCACTCAGACATGGCTGTTCACACCTAGGCAGTACTATGAACATGGAGAAATGAGAAAGAAGGGACACCCTGAAAATTTCCTTTCTCACAAGGAAGCTTCCTCTCCTCAAAGGCAGCAGACTTGGGTTCTTGGTCAGCAAACCTTTTCATGCCTCATGGGTGGGATTTTCACCACTGCATGGTGCCTCATCACTGCATGATAGGTGCCACTAAAACCAGTGGGAAAACCACGCTGGATTTCAGCAGAGACTGACGCCATCAAGAAGTTGTGTTGCAAATTTCAGCTTCAATTCCTAAGCAGCACTTGTTCATCTCTCCTTAGACACTGCACCAAGAGCAAAGGCAATGCTTACCAACCCCAGGGAATGAAGAATATAAGCAGCTGTCGCATACTGCCACTTCAGAATCATAGAATCATGCAGGTCAGAAAACTTCATCTTTTTTTTTTTTTGTCTTTCTCTAAGCTTTGGCAACTCTCACTTACTCAATATTTTCCATATAAGAGACACATCCTGAGCTTCCTTTCCTGATACTGAAAGTAACAGAGAGCCCAAAGTTTGTGCCTGAATTTAGGAGCAAAAGTCAACTATGCCTTTCTGAGAAAGCAGAAAGTAAGAAGCGTTCTTGAAGCTGAATATGCCTTCTACTAATTCTACTAACTGGCTTCAGTGTTAAGCTACGGCTTCAACGTAATTTGATAACTGCCATAACTGCAGTTATTTCATGGGGAGGAAAAAATCAATATTTCATTTTCATTCACGTAATTCTAATGCACATTTCCCCACAGGGCAACAATTTTATTTGAAAAATATTATCAAAAATCATTAAGATTTCTGATTTCCTGCAAAGTGTTTGAGCAGAGTCTTGGACATAATTAATTATATCCATAAAGTATAAAATAAAAATCATTGTTGAATGTTCAGAGGAATACATTAGGAAAAATGCCACAAAAAATAACAATGGCTTATGGTGCCATTTTCCTAATTAAAAAAACAATAACAATAATTAAAAAAAAATAATGAAGAATAAAAAAAGGAATCAACAAGTTACACCAGCTCTAATGTTAACTTAAAAACTGGTGCATACAATTTTCACCTATCCCAGCATACACAGAAAACTTATTCTCCATTACTTTCATCAGTACGTGCTATACATTTGCATCTTCTTAAACACTGCAGTGACCCTGCAGAACATATGAAAGGTGAGACTTGCAGCAGCTTACAAACCAAGAGCTTGGCTTTCTGGTCTTAATCTCAAAATCACACTTCTAGGCAAGATCAGAGCTTGAGCAGATGCCAGATGTTTCTGAAGAATTTGCAGATGATCAGCTAGACTGACACCAGGAGGGCTGTGAGTTTTCTTGGTAGTGTGTGAGCGTCCTGAGCTCACATGGGTTTGATGAACGGCTGGAAAAATTCAGGCATTTTATACTTTTTTCACTGTTACTGTTGCTTGTAAAGATGGAAAAACACAATCCCTCAAAAAAAAAGCTAAAAAAAGAAAAAAAAACCATGAGGAAACTGAACTTGCATAGAAATAGTTTAGAAACACAAAATTGTCTCTAACTGTTATATATAATCAGCTGTTCATGTCAATGTCATCTGATAGACCGCTGACGAATGCAAAGTAAAGTCACGTTGGATTATGTTACGTTAAAAAAATCACTCCTACAGGAGAAGGTGGAGGAGGAATTCCTGTCTGGCATGAGAGGGGAGGGAAGACACATTAATTGCATTGTGCCATTTCATAATTACGTTTCAGTGGTAAATCAAGCCTGAGGGCTGACAGCCAGTGCTCAGCAGGGAAGCTGCGGCTGTTTAAACCCATTCCATTCTCTGGTTCATGACTGAGCTAAGAAGCTGCAAGATTTAGAGGAGATAAGAGAGGAAGAAATGTGAATTCAAGTAAAACAAACACTAATCTAACCCCTGTGATTTATGCCCTGGATTAATCTCACTGCAGTGACCCAGGTCTTAAAGCAAGGGCAGCCTCAAGCTCAAAATCATGTCTTTCTAGTGGGCACTGCAGATGAAACACATTTCTCGTGCTCATTTTGCTGTGCTTGTTAGCTAAGTAATTGCTTGTGCTCATTAGATAACAACCTTTTAAATCTGGAACTGGATGGGAGCTCTGCAACAAGACTGTCCTCAGCCATTCCCAAGGGTGAACTCATTTTTATTCTGTCTCTTCAAATCACTCTTCAAGAAGTGCTTCCCCTGCACGCTTAAAATAAACCACAACTGAGCTTAACACCCAAGGCAATTAAAGTTATCTCAGCTCTTAGTACCTTGTAGTAGTTCATAGATTTAAAACGCTCAGGGTGAAACATTGCACCCACAGAAGCCAATGGTGCAACTCAATGGGAGCTGGGATTTTGCCACAGGGCTGCTCTCTGCACAACCTCCGTCATCAAAGGAACATAAGGATGACTTCAGGGCACATCATTCAGGCATGAAATTACACAGAGGAACCCCATTAAATGATTGCCCAAATTGTATGTTGCCGAGGAGAAGAATTCAGGGAGTGAGCTGCATGAATGGATCAGAGCTGTGTGCAGTCAGATGAAGATGGGCAGAGGTTTGTACTAAGAGTTTTACACAAGAAGATACCAGTAATTAAAACCAAATATAATTAAGCATTTTTAGGTCACATTCAGTTCAAGAATTATCATCATGGTAGAGTTAAATCAGCACTTTTATTGGTGTTCTTCCATGAGTTTTGTGATGAGAAGAAGTAAATACAACAAAGAGGGCAGTATTATTTCTCCCTACAAAGCCACACAGCACAATGCGTTCCAAATGGCTTCATGACACATTATATTTGACATTTGATACTGTTTTACATACCCCAGAATGTTGGTGTTACCTCAAAACACATTGTAAACTTAGCTGTGCTAAGTTGTAATATTATTTCCAGAGCCTTCTTCCAACCATCTGCAGATGGCATGTTTGTCTCTATCGATGCATGTGAATTATTGAAGTCCAACAGAGGAAGAGGATTTCTGAAGGATCACCAACAGGGAAGGAATGAGTACACAAGGAAGTGAAACCCACATTGACGAGATACACGTTACCTGCCTGCAGCATTATCAATCTTCCCAGCCTGCTCCACTGGAAAGTAATTCAATTTTGCCCAAATTTCCACATTCAACCTGTTCACCAAATGAAGAAGAGGACAAAGACTCTGAATCTTGATGAAGAGTCTAGGGCAGGTTTTAGGGCTCCACTAGCTCTCTCTTATCAGTCTCCCATGGACCCTCCAATGCTCATGGTGGAGTTAGCAAGAGGGAGCTATACCCACATAATTGGTGACTTATACTAATACATCAGACTGAAATAGCTGAAAATTCGGCATGCATTCCTTTCCACCAGCTCTGCTGTGGGAGCAGTAAACGCCGACAGATCAGTAGTGCAGGCAGCACTGGGGCTGAGATGCTAAAAACTGAGGTTCACCAGAGCTCCTCTGCAAGAGCCTTGAAAGAGCCCAGAGACAGCAATCCACAAAGAGCAGGACTATGCTCAGCAGATAGACAGAGCCAGTAAAAACTGCATTACAAATATGGCATAATTAACCATTACCTACATTTCCTAAGAGAGGAAAACTTAATCTGTGTGGGGGGTCAACTTCAAAGGGAGAGAAGGTTTAAGCTAAAGAAATACAAAAGGATGCATAACCAAAAGTCATGGGATTAAAGAAAGGGAAAGCTTAAAACAAAGAGGAGAAAAATCGAGAGCAAACCATTACACTGTCAAGTAGAGCATTAGTAGCAATGATGGAAGCCCCATGACTTGGAAAGTTTAAATTTAGAGTAAACAAAGCATTAGGAGGCTTGCACCCCAGGGAGCAGTCCTGCCTCATCAGGGACACAGGCTGCATGGCCTCTGTGCCTCTCCTGCAGCACGTCAGCACGCTGCTCCCATGAGCTATTCCAGCCAAACCAAGAATTTCAAAGACACGGCAATTTAGAGATTATCTATGACCTCTGCATCAAACAGCTCTTCTATTTGCAGATCATTAGCTGGGGGAGATACTCGCCAGAGAGCTGTATTTCAGCCAGTGCACGATCCCTGAATGAAGCTGCATTGGTTCTGTGATTCTTAAAAGCAACTATGGCACTGCTGTAACCTCTTCTGCACCCTCAACTCTCTGCTCATGAGCCCCTGCAAAACAAGCAGCACTGTCTGATAAAGAGTTCCCCAAACTGCTCTTGAATTCACTGACATTTCTGAAACTGAAATTTTCCCTTCTCAAATAGTCTGTAAACCCTGGAAATCCCACATACAATACAACAAGCCCTGGGTTCTCCTCCCTGCTGCACTCTTAACCATGTGGTCTGGTGTAAATTATTCTTCCTTTCTATCATATTCCCCTCTCTTTCCCTCATCATCTTATAGCTTATTTGGAGACAAGGGGAAGGAAGGGCCCTTTCTCTGAGTCTATGCAGTGACAACACAGCAGGACCCTAATTCCTGTTGAGGATGCTTGGAACTATGGGACTGTACAATGTCCTGGGACTGGGCATGGCCAGTAACCACCACCCTTCTAAAAAAACTATACTAGTTGAATCATTTTCTTCGGCTTTGTATTTTATTTCACCACATTATTAAGCCAAATGCCTGGGGAAACAAAACCCTCTCCAGTAACACACACACACCTTCCAGCTCCATCGCTTTGTGACCAACAACTGGCCCACACTTCGAAAGTCATGCAGCTAATGGAAAGTTTACTTCATCTTTTCATCGCCAAAGAGGTCAGCTCCCCTTTGCTTTCTATCACAGAAACCTCCCTATTCTTTTTTAAAAGGGGCCAAGAAGGGCTCAGGGAGTCCTGTGGTTAGCATGCAAGGAATCTGCTCCCTTTTGTAGGGCTGCCTCACACACTGCCGGAGTGACAGCAGGAGAAGGTGGCACCAAAGGCGTCATGTATCTGGCTTCAAGCACAAAAGGAAATACCACATCAGCAGCACAAGTGTGATTCTTGTCACCAGCGGCTGGTTGTCCTGGAGAGTGTTGAAAGAGGCCCCGGCCACAGGCTGTGCCTACACTCCTCCCCTGAGCTGCCTGATCTTTCCAGTGAGATGCTCCTCCTCAGCACAGACCTCTTGGGGAAATATGTCACATGGTAAAACATTGCCCTCTGAAGCGCAGTTTCCTGCTGCTTTCAGTATATGCGTTCATGAAGACAGAAAGTAGCCTTCAATGTCTTTGGTAAATATCTGACAGCTGACACACAACAGATCAGTGCTTCTCCAGGACATCCTTTTGCATAAACTTTGCTCCAGGGCTTTCTATTTTCCTTCTGCATAAGCTTTGGATGTACTTTTCTGACAGTTCACCAAAATGAGAATCTTGCAGATAATCTGTTGCAAAGTGTAGTCTAGGTTTCTGGTATTAAGCAATAACTTCAGGCCAAGCAATCCTCTGAAATCCAGGATACACTGATCAAGGAATGAGGTAAGCTTTACAAACAAGTCACCCCTATCCATCTTCTCTTCAGCTGAGCAGCTGAAGTATGTTGGTATATACCTTCAAATGTACCAGTGCCCAGGTATGTTCGCAGGCCTAAGTTTTGTTTGGGTTTCCTTACTGAACAGATTCACTTATCAGTAGGCAATGCAGAACACGAACACTCCTGTTTCTCCTTTGTCCTCTGTGCCAACATCTACGTGTTCATTTGAATAAGCTTGCACTGCTGGTGTACCTGTTTATCAGCTTCCAGATTTCTACAAAGGCAAGATCTCATGGGATATCCCCATAGAAGGAAGTGCAAATGTATCTGATAGCATGACAGGTGAGAGAACCACAGCATGAGAAGCTAGAGCAGATGAGGATGGTCCCTAACAAATGTCCTTGGAGTAAAACCTCTCTCCAGGTGTTCTTGTCTCTTCTCCAGCTGTACAGCAATGTAAGGTAACTCCTCCATATCCTCACACACCAAAAAATCAGACATAATAAACACCCTTTTACCTACTGCCAGTCATTTTTAGTAGGAGAAATCAGACATGCCTAGAAGATCCTTAGTATTCAATATAATTTATTTCCTCGAGTGAAAGATGATTAGACTTTGGACCTGG
The DNA here is from genome assembly GCA_013396635.1 of Penelope pileata. NCBI lineage: Eukaryota > Metazoa > Chordata > Aves > Galliformes > Cracidae > Penelope > Penelope pileata. The sequence goes on from WBMW01005902.1 coordinate 322,389, forward strand.
CAGCTGCTCTTCCTCACCCACAAGCAAGAAAAGAGGTGGTTCAACCACCATAAAGCTCCTCCAGTATGCAGTGCATGGATCGCTTTCATCAGACCCAAGGCAGAGCTCCAGATGCTCTTCTGTGCCCCCATCCTGCCCTCCTGGCTGGGATGAGGATCACTGCTCTCTTTTACCTCCCAGCTGGGAACATCCTTAGCAGGGCTCTATAAAGATATTACAGAAGAAACAATACCAGATCTGACTGTAGAATAACAACATCAGAGCACAGAATTAGCTCCTAATATTAAAGGATGAGTGAGCACTTTCTACTCCTTCATCTTTACATCAGCTCAAAGATGCTTCATGAATACAGCACGAATCTCTTTACTTCCTACAATATATCTCATGCGTCTTGTGCTAATTCTGGATTCCGTGTTAAACAGTGGAGTGGGAGGCAGGAGGCTGTTTAAAAAACAAATGTCTGGCTTTCAACACAACTTTATTTTGTTGTTCTGACATCTCCAAATGTGATTTGATCTAAAAGTTAAAAGGAGACCAACCACATTAAAACGGAAACTACACTCTGAATGTCCAAATCCTTTATGCATTTGAAAATCTCCCACTGAATCCAACATTATGGTGTAAGAATAACAGAAACACGCAGTGTGGGGTCACTGCCTTCATGTCTTGGACACGCTCTCCCAAATGGTCTGCATTTCATTTCAAACAAAAACAAGTGATTAAGCAAGGCATCCTGGCTGCCAACCACCTAAGGCTGGATTAGTAGTGGTTGTCTCAGCACAATCAACTCTTTCTTTTCCCTTTTAAACTTAGAAACAATGTCTGAACTGGACAATAAGAGGAGAGAGAGCTTCTAAATGGGAATTAACTGTTATTCAGAGGTAGTGTTTGCAGATAATAGTACTATTAAGTGTCCCTTACACTCCCTCCAGGCCAATCTTCAGATAAGCAATAAATTTATATATGGCCTTGATTAGACATAGTGATTTTATATACTTATTTTGGTGGGATTTGGTTTAGCTGGCTTTTTAAATTAGCACCAATCAGAATACAAACACAATGGTCCTGTTTATAGCAACCATATAACTGAGCTTCAAAACCACAAGAATAAATCCAATTTTCTTGTCTATAGTTTTCTTGTCTATGTCCAATTTTCCTAAGCACATGTATTTCCTACCAGTTAGAAGCAGGCAGCTTGCCATGCAGCTTGTGGAGTTTCTGGCTTACCTTTCAGAGAGGCATCACCCCCTCCTGGACTGAGGAAGAAGACAAGATCCAGCTCTGGCATTTGCACCAATCCTACCCTGGCCAGGCACTGCACATTGGGGTATCAAAGCCAGATTTAGGAGCAAGGAGACACCATGTATCTTCTCCAAAGAGACTCAGAAATTTGCAAAAGGATCCCTAAGAAATCTGTGGCAGAACAAAAAAGGTTCTTCTGGCAGGTATGTATCCCCCAAAGATGGGGAAATAGAGGTGTCCTGGTCTCAGACATGTAGCAAAACAATTGTACAAGAGTTCTGCTGCAAGATTGCCTACAAGAACACGATTCTCACTCGGATAAGTAGGGGAGCTGTCATCATAAGCACTGTAAGTGCTGTAGGCAAAGCTAATGGGTGACAGCTCTAAGGACATAAGAGGCTAAGCTAAGTAGTAAGGATCTCTTTCAAATCCCTTCAGAACATAAAATCGCAGTATGAAAAGCCAAATATTACATCTTTCTTGTTCTCAAATTCTTCCAGCTGCTTTAAGTGGGCCATTCACCTGCAAGAGATGAGTCTACACATTGGTATCAATCATGTTTCCAGCAAATTTAACAGTAAATAAAAGAAGGAAAAAAGGGAAGGCAGGCCTCTGCCAAAGCCCAGCTTGAACAACATGACTGCCTCATCTGCTGTATTATGAGCTTTTGTTATCATATCTTAGAAAACCTCTCACTGATAAGGCCCACATCTTCCAATACTACAACTCAGTCAGCTGATGTGCAGTGGAACTATCATGAGGGAGGCTGCAAATCAGTCAACTCAAGGGTTACATTAGAGGCAAACACCAACCCTGTGCAATTCCTGAGAATTTACCACCAACATTTGGAAGGCAAAGCGCTCATATCTACTTTAAAAAATGCTGTAAATTCCTCTAAAAAAAATCCTGGATGCAAGAATGAGAAGCGATGTGGGAAACATTGGCTTTTATGTGAGTTATAAAAGAAATGATTAACTAGCTCTGTAGGTTCATTAATCTAGTGCTGCTTTAAATTTTTATTGTGAGTTATTATTCATTCATAGCCATAAACACACAGGTTGCTTAAGAAAAGTTGAGATCTTTGCCAAAGGTTTTCACAGGCCCAAGTCCTGCACTTGAAAAGAGTTGGGCTTTCTTCTACATCCGAGAGCAGACCCCACTCATCTCAACATCAGCCAACTCATGTTTCTAATTTTAGTTGCTCTTACTGACAGTTGACTAAAACTGGCACCTTCCAAATAATCCTTTCATTTGCTGAAATAACATGTGCTCTTGGGAGGACACATATACATCCCCTACAGAAATGGACAGGGGTGATTAACTACAGATGCTTGGGAGATTACAAGCTTAAGTGATTAATTATCACTTACAGTGGCCTAAGAGCCAAATGAGACAGGAAAAGAAGTAAAGCCAAAGATTCTCTCTGGGCTTCAAGTTACAAAACTAAAAGCCTCTTGAAACAGGATAATTTCTGAAGCAAAACAAACACCAGAGAAACTAATAAACGTGTTGGAAAAGCTACCCACCAAGAAGGAGAAGTATGAAAAAATCTTCAAACACAGTCCAAACATAATTTGGTCTGAAGTATAGTACTTTCTAATCATACTCCTGAACTATTATCAACTAGAACTGTAGGAGAATAAAGAAATGCATCAGCAAGATATAATTCCATCTTCTCTAAATTATGTAGATGAATCACCCACCAAGCTTTGTGGGATGACAGCATTCCCATGCTGTGTAGCTCTACTCAATACAGGCCCTACACACACAGCTGCTGCCTGGTCTAGGAAAGAAGAATTCCAAAATGAACAGATCCAGTTTAATATGCAATACCTGAAGGGAAGTGCCAACCGAACATGCAACGTCTTCCTTAACTAAAGTCGCATAGGAGTGAGGATAGCGAGAAGGACACATCTGATGACTTGGTACAATTCGGCCATAAAAAGAAGACTGGATGCTGATGGTGGTTCTGTGAGGGCATCTCAGGGAGACGTATTCTCCATCACAGGCATGATCAGTGTAATTTTTTAGTACTTGTGATATGTAACCTGCAAACGAACATGACACAAACCATTATTAGTGACAGGTAGTTAAGATTTAGGTGATTTACAGTAGTGCAGTCTAACAAACACTCAGCTGAAACAATGAGGGATGTAGATTTTACTATCCGTCTCACATATGGGAAAAGGAGATAGAGATTGACAGAGTGTGAGAGAGAGGCTGAGCGATTTGTCCTTCAGTGACGTTTTACGTCCTCAAAGAAAGCAATATTCAGATGCTCCAACCTCTCTGTCCATTCGTACCACTTACTTACATTGGTGCAGATAGCAAGTTTACAGGAAATGCAGCTGAGTCAGACTCATCATTTAGACCACATCTACAGTGAGGACAGTCAGACAGCGGAGCAGGTTACCCAGAGAGGCTCCACAGTCTTTATCATCGGAGGTTTTCAAGATCTCACTGGGTAAAGCTTTGAGCAACCTGACCTGACCTCTTAGTTGACACTGCTTTGAGTATGAGGTTGGACTAGACAACAACAATCCCTTCCAACCTCAGTTCTCCTGTAATCCTACAATAACAAGCAAGAAAGACCCAGATGCAGAGCCACTAAGGGGAAAGTTTCGTGTGAGCACTTTCAGTACATAGTATGAGGCCCCATGCCATCACAGCGTACCAGTCATCCCTTTGATCTCCTTTCACAATATGCCATTTTACTTTTCTAGCTGCTCCTTCTACTCAAGGCCTTCAACACAAAAGTTCTCCTTCTCATTTCTGCCAAGTTTCAATAAAATTAGAAGAAAACCATATGCAGAAATCGAATCTCTCCTGTCCGTTATAGGATGGCATTATTCACAGTAATAAAGCTGTTAACAAGAACAAAGCACACTGACAAAGCCTCGTTAAAGTTATGCTGAGCTAAAAGAGCCAATCTCCATGGTTTCCATGGCAACTACCAAACAGCTCCTGACTTTGCCATACTCAAGCCTGAGGAGAAATCACTATAGTTTCAATATAGTTACATTTGTTCAGGGAACTCTACAGAATGTCCAAGTGCAGCAGCAGCCACGGTTTCATTAAACCCCTTGCAGTGAATTTGGAAGTCTCCTTCCCACCTCTGGCCACCAACACAAGTCTACCAGCAGCAAACCCACAATGTTCTGTCCCTGTCTTCCTGTACTTCTTTATTTACAGATAGAAGAGAGAGGAAAGATAAGACCACCAAGAGAAACAATACCTGGACAAATGTCTAAAAGGGAACCCGACGCATGTCTTAGAGTTGCATTAAAAAAAAAAAAAATGGCAGAAATGTGATTATCCTCTATTATCCTCTTGGTGGCCCATAACCATAAAATAATTTAGACTGGTACCTCTGCAAGCCACTCAGTACTACCTTTTGCTCAAAGCAGGGCCAATTTACTTCAGCTTGCTCAGGACCTAGTCCAGTGAAGTTCTGAATACCTTCAAGGATGGCACCTTCACAGCCTCTCTGGGCAACCTGTGCCAATGCTTAACAAAAATTAAGCTTAAAAACAGTCATAACTGATTTTCCATTGCCTCTGGTTCTATCATTGTGCATTTCAGAGAAAAGTCTGATTTTGTTTCCTCTATAAGCCCGTTAGGTAGAGGCAAACAGCAATTAGATCCCACTCTCCTTATTCTTTAGTTCTCCAAGATGAACAGACAGCTCCATCAGTCTCACATTATATGTCATATGCTCCAGCATCCTAGCTTTCTTGGCAGCCAGAGGGACCCTCTCCAAATTCTCAACACCTTTGTTATATCCAGGGGCCAGTTTGTATGCCATTACCTTTTGCTGCTGCAAGGTGCACTGCTTACTCATTTTCATCAGCACATTCGCCAAGACCATTGTGATAATTCACAGATCATGTAACTTGAGAGAATGCATGTGGCTTCCTGAGAATCGTATCAATGTCAATTTGAGCTATCCTTGCATGCACATCTGAAGGCTATCGTTACTCACTAAATCACTCCCAGGACCTTTTCTCTGGCCCCAAGACCATATCCAGCAACTTCTTCTTATGCTCCGAAATAGTACAGCCTCATCCAGATCTTTGACTGGGAATAGTTCTTTATCCATACTAACACTAAAACCTTGCACAGGGTGGTGAGAAAGAATACTGGCCTGAGGGAATTTTAAGGTGCCTAGAACAACTGCAATCATTGCTTTTAGATATAACCAACACACAGTGTTTTAGCTTAGACATTTACACTTCAGTTACGATGGCTGGATTCTCTGATTTCTCCACATTTTACCCTCTAGTTCTCATTTAGCAGTTCTGCTGCTGCAGTGCTTTAAGGTATGTGCCAAATAGCTATTTACTCAAATCAACATGTTAATTTCCAAGTCCCCAGGGCAGCGCTGGTTTATAAGAAGGCTGAGACATGGTCCCAATAACTACAGTTAAGTGACAGGGCAGCATCAGATCAGGGAACAATACTACTTAATTGAGTGCCTTTATATCACTTGATCAAGGAAGTGCTCCAGGGATAAAATGAACTACTAGAGCGCATCTCCTTTCCCAGTCAGCAGAATATGTGTTCTGTGTGATGCTATACACTTAGTCCTGGAGTCAGACCCACTCTTCTCCCTTAAAAGTGAGGCAACCATGCAGGATGGGCATGAGGAAAAACAAACAAGAAATAAAACCAGAATATAACATAAAATACTAAACTTCACTTTCCATGCTGTTACTCCAGTGCATTAGGGTTTCTCCCCACATCTGACCTATTAGGGATGGAGAGAAATACAGTCAAAGTACAGTGAAGACAGCACTGGCTCCTCCAAATACTCAATTATTCTGTCAGAACAGCTATTCTACAGCATGCCTTTCATATTACCAATTCAGGACCAGGTAAGGTTTCAACCCCTGCAATTAGTGCAGATCACTTATTGAAATAACTCCATCCTCTCCTTTTCCATCAGCAATCTCAAAATAACTCAAGTTCGTTCCAGCTCAAGATATTGAAGGGCCTGAATACTTTGATGATGACTGTCTAATGATAACGCACAATGCCTGAAACATCCGGCACTGACCACTGTCAGAAGATACTGGATTAGGCATGGACATGATCAGGGATGACATGATGTATTCCAAAGAGCAAAAGGGATGGGCTGTAGAGAATTAATGGTCCATTTTTCTCTTTAAATGTGCCAGATCTGCACTACATTCATTGGCAGTTCTTTTGAAAACGTTAGCATTTCTTTACCCATTGATTCATGTTTCAGTAAACCAAAATCTGAATCATTTTCAGCATTCCTGCTGGGTTTTAGGTGACAAGTTTCCAGTGACCTTTTGTACCACTACATGTGGTACAAGGAAGGGAACTGCAGGGGGACTCTTTACTAAATGAAGTGTACGAACAGGCAGCCAGTGGCAGGTGTTTGAGGACTTCAATGGCACTTGTATACCAAAGCGAGAAGCACTTCATAAATACAAAAGGAATAGCTTACAGAGCTTTGACTCTTTCCTGGCAAGCATGAAAAAATCTTTTTTGAATGGCTGCAAGAAACTATTTTTGTTCAGTAAAATGATACAGCAGATCACCAATCAGCTCTTCATAGACCACAGAATATGACAGTCAAGAAACTAAGATGAAAAAGGTATTGTTAGATGATGTTGTCATTCCCCATCAAGTATATTTCTCTGCATTATTTCTGGGATATGAGCCACAGCCTTACAAGTGTCCACTCCGGACAAAAATACAGAAGGATTTTAAAAGAGGAATCATTTCACCATCCTCAAATTCTGGGCTTTAAATCAGTATTGCTGGATCCAGGACCAGAAGGCAAGCAATTATTCAAGAAAGACATCACAGCTGTATGGCCACAGTAAAATCTACTCTGTTTTGTCATGGTTCATGTTTGGAGTGAGGGTGACATTGATCCTCATGATTTTATCAAGAAATTTTTGGGTGATTCACTTATTAGCCTGTCTAGGGAGGACAATGTTAGAGCAGGTGACATTTTGAACTTTTCTTTAAAAAACTATATTCTAGCTTAAAAGCAAGCTGAAAACATAAAAGAAATCTAAAGCATTAAACCCATCAAACCTTTTCAAAATGTTGTGCATTTTATAAATCCAGAATAACAAAAATACTGTCAAAATTCTTTCAGTTTAGCACTTTTCTTTTTTCTTAAGGACTGTGTTGAGGTCACGGAATTTTTGCTGGTAGGCTTCCATACTCCCTAAGTAAACCAATCTGTGGGAGTTATGTGCTAAACTTCTCAATTCAAAAGGCCAATGTCATTACTAAAGCAAAGATTTACACTCTAGGGACAAAATAAACAATGAAAAGAAGTGCATCACAAGAATGATAGATCATTTTTCCCCCTAACAAGAATGAAATGTTTCTTTCAAACATTGCTTGCAATTTAGTTTTTCAAAGACCCAAGTTTGACTCCTATCAGTCATCAGCAATTACTCTCCACTACTCACCAAACACAACCCTTAGTGCTGCCTGTAACTCTATCTCATCCCGTGATGTCAGTTCCCAAGAACCATTTTCTCCATTGCTTCTCTAGGGAATTGTTGCTCAGTTCTCATCCAAGAGCCCTTAACACTTAATAGATATGCAGACTGGAGAAAAGGAACAGTTTCATAGAGAATATCATCATTTTAGAGGGACTGCATATCTGTCACGCTTCACATAACTCTTACAGATCTACAATCATGCCTTTTTGAAACCAAAGCAACTAACAGAGTAGTTCACAAAAGCACAGATTATATAAGAGATTTCCTCTGAGCCAGATACAGGATAATAATAGAGTATGCAAACACTCATATATATGGCGTAATTAAAAAATTCTAATCTTGAAAAATTATAGTCTAAAAATTGTAATCTCTCTTCTCCTGCTTCCACTAAGTATAGGTCTAGTTTTGCTTGACAAGGTCCATAGCAATGCATCATCTCACCAGGCAGCAGAAGACAAGTTTCATCTTTCACTAGGAAATATCTGGGTATGTGTGTACTGGAGGTATGGACGCCATCACAATGAAACAAAGTCTATATAGTTTGGATATCATCAGAAGCTTTTAATAAGGCAACTTGAAGGACTTTTATGACTAATGAGCCATTATAATAATTCAAGCCAGAGAACTTCCTACATCAAGCACCAAACCATATCTAAGTTATGATATCTTTTTAAAATATCCAATTTTGAGCACCCATAATTACAAGTATAAAGTTGTATGCATATAATTGAAAAGAATCAACAGAACGAGCAAATCATTATGCTTAGAAGTAAGAGATTTCCCATTATCTGAAACAAATGAAGTCAATACAATTAACTGTATGCATTAACAAAATATTGTCTTGTTCCTGGTTGACACAGACACTTTTCATTAATTTAATCTTTTATTTTATTCTATTCCTCTTATTTTTCAGATCTGTACTGATATATTAATCTATATCTACTTTTATTTTCTTCTGTTTTCCTCAGCTTCCCTGCAGATGTTTTTGAGACTCTGAATACGAAACAGAACTTTTTTCCAGAAGAGGCCTTAATCAGATTTCTGGAGTTTCTGGAGACCACCCCTACACCAGACTTCTGCCTATAGGCTATGGGCTGTAGCACTTCAGCTTGTTCTTTATACACAGAATAGGAACACTGATAACATTTCAGTGAAACAGTGTGAACCAGTGGAATCCAATAACACACCACTACGAAAGGCAAACAGGGCTGAAACGTGACCCCTGGTGAGGCTTGAAGCCAAAGCAAGTAACTCAATGAACGCGTTTCATACCAGGCATTACTGATAATCCCGTGGTTGCAGTAGTAACAGCAGCTCTCTCAAATCCCAGAGCAGCCTAGCCTGGACAAGTAGGGTTTGTTTTGCTTTGTTACTAATACCAGAGATTAAAATTTGCTATTACAAACCTTCTACAGAGAGATTTGCTTTCATTTCAGCTGCTCCCCCCAACCCTTTCACCTTTCAAATGCTGTACAGCACAAGAAAAACTTGAACGCCTTGTAAGCATACTTGGGAAAATATTTTCATTCAGGTCAACACTTTCTTGCCCACTATCTGATCTTCTGTACCACAATTATGGCTCCAAAGAGTATCCGGTGTTAACTTTGAAAAAGTGTTTTAAAATGAAAATTTAGAACTGTGGCTAAGTGCCAGCATTTGAAGGCTAAACGTTTCGAGGTAACATTTTGTAAATGCTGAACAGTATTTCATGGGTCTCTCTGGGTTTGTGTAAGGATGAGAAAGTAGTGGAAATCAGATCAGTGAGGGCTACGGGTGACGGGAATTAAAACAGGGTGGGTTTCAAATCCACAGGCTTGAATCTAAATCAGATACTGTTGAATATTAATCCTAACTATTCCTTTAAATTTTCTATCTGAAAACTCCTACAGAATTCAATGAAACACTCCACATTCACAGGCTGTAGGAATAACTCCAGAGAATTTAATAAGCAACTCCAACTTCAAGCATTTGTGGTCTAGAACTTAATTGCTAAAAATTCAATGCAAAAATTACATTATTATTTCCTATAATTATAAAACTATTTCCTATGTGAACTTCATCTTAAAAGATTTTATTTGAATCTCCTGCAAGTCCACGGTTTCTTGAGAACTTAATTTTTCAAAAAACAGCTTTTAAAGCACTTAGGGTTATGGAGGTTTCTTTATTTTCTTATCTTTTATGCTTCATAAAGGCAAATAAATAGTTTTTAAATATATCACTTTTTAAGCTTATATTTCTAGAATAAAGGCAAAATTTAGGTTGGAAAAGCCTTCTGTATGTCATCTAGTCTAAACTGCTGCTCAGAGTAGAGCCAGTCTCAAAGTGAGATGATGCTGCTTAGACTCTTTTTCATCTGAGCTTTGAAAACTGCCAGGGACAGGGACCCAGCCTCTGAAGCACCCATGCTAGTGCTTTACCACCCTTGCGATAGGAAACTTCTTCATATAATTGCTCGAATATTTTTTGTATCATTTGTTGTTATATGTTCAGTTCAATACTCGGAGAATGAGAGCTGTAATTTGGGGAGGGGTTTAGTGCATACTTCTTACAGCCCAAAAAGGCCAATTCCATGCAAGAGACAAGATAGGAACTATTTCATTCTAGAGATCCAGCTGCAGTAAGCATTAAGTCATCAATTCACAGCTGAAGGAACAGCATGGGTGATACTTCCTGGGCTTCCATTGGCTCCTTCTTCTTGGCTCTCAACCAAGCCCTTTCCCCACACGCAACCATCACACAAATAAATCACGGCACTGCTCACTGTGGCCATTGTATTGCATTCTAACTAGTGATAAAAAGTTCACACCACAGGGGTCACGTAGCTCTACTAAATTAAATTACAATTGGTTTATTTAATTGAAAGGACATTTTTCCCTAGGTGGTTTATGTACAAGGGACTTTTAACAGCACAACTGCTGTGGTACAGTTAGGCTGCCAGGACAATACACACAAAACTTTCCACAGTAAATGCATTCACAAGAGGACACAATTGCATAACTACCGATGCGTCTTCACTGCTAAACCTCCTCATGCAGACAAGCTCCACTTGTGTTCATTTTGACTTCCAGTTCCCCAGTAAAATTCTCTTTGTTCATTCCTTCCTGTAACAATTCTTAGGGAAAACAAATTTGACCTTGGAAATCGACATTACAAATCTAATATGCAAATGGAAAGACGTCAGCTAAGACACAACACAAAGCTTGATGTCTTCTGGCAGCACTGAATGCAGCTAAGTTTAAGAGTCCAAACAGGACCTATCCCCACTCTCAGCCTCCTCCCAGGGCATGCTGACGCTCCGCCTTACCTACAAGCACTGCTGGGTCTTATGGTGAGAGACTGACAGCCCTTTTGCACGTTCTGGCCCCGTCACTAGAATTGCTGACATGAAATTTGTGCAGTTTTTCAAGAGCCATGGCCAGCTTATTCATGTGTTGCTAAATCGATTACCCAAAGCAGTGCTTATGTAACAGGGGATGCAGCCAGGCACTGGATCCATGCACCTCCCTCAGGACATCTTCTGAGTTCACCAAATGTCTTTCTACTTATTCCACAGGCCAAGGACAATTTATGGTGATCAATGTTTAGTCCACCTCTACCTAACCCATGATTTGCACATTCATGGTTTGTGTGGTCAATCTGCAAACCATCACTGCCACTTCTCCATTCCTAGGAGAGAAGCACCCTATACGACACCTATTTATCTCCACCAAGGTCCTTCTTAGGCTCTCCTTATCCATGTCCCTTACAGAGGAGCCAAGGCTGGTGAGCACAGTGCCCAACAGCAGTCTTCTAATGCACCCCTGTGCCCAATTAATGCACCCTGTGGATTTTCCTCCAACATTTTAGAAGAACAGAGTTCCCCAGTCCACCACATGCCAAAGGAAATTCACTCCCAAATCAATAGGGATTGATTGGCAGTAGCAAATACTCAGCATCCAACACGAAACCAGCTGCTGCGTGCCAGCTCTCTGGCAAGGTCTGTGACAGCTCCATCATGTCCCCAAGTAGTGGGGCAGCAAGGGGCACAGCACCAACCCAGGGAGGTTGCTGTCCAGTTTGATCAAAAAAGAGCACTGCAAAAGCAGGGAGAAGGATTTTTTTCTGTAATAAAAGCATGCAGCAGAAGAAATACGCATCAGCCTTCCTATAACCACGCATCTCCACAGAGCATGTGGAGGAAGTGCTTAAAAGCAGCCTGGCCCTTGTTCACAGCATTGCTGGGAGTGACAAGGAAGTGCTCTGCTATCACTCAAATTAAAAGAAAGCTTTTATACAACACATCATGCTGGGACAACGAAAATAGCTATCTGACCACACAAGTGACAGACAAAACTGTGCACTGACCAATTCCATAAGCAAATCAAGAACTAAGCCACAACAACCTGACAAGAGCTAGGAAACACCAACACTAAATAAACAGCCTTCTGCCCACTTGGGAGAATTTATTCTGTCAAGACTATGAGTACAGAGATGTGGCAGCTTTGTTTAGATGGGGGCAAATGGCAGGAGTGAAGGCAGAAGTGCGTAACCCTGCAGGAGCTGCTGCTAAAGCCATCAGAAGCAGATGTGTGATCCCTGCACGCAGGGCCAGAAGGCAGCTCTGGGGCCCTAGAGCAGAGCACATCCCTGAAAAACATAGATTTCAACTGGCAGGTGAAAATGTTGAACAAGTCCTGTGATCCTGGAGAGCAAATCTGAAACGCTGTTACCTGGCATGAAATAATAAAGCATGACTTTCGTGTGCAAATACCATCCTGGCAGCAAAGAGTTCTCCTGGAGGAAAATAATTCCCACCAGCTTTTAGTCTCTCTCACTGATTTTAATGAGCACTTCAACACTCCGATGGTCATTTTCATTAGAAAATTTTTGTATCTCAGACTGTGAAATTCCAGGGCTCCCTCATGTGACGTTCTGTAATAAGGGTAAGGGGTAGAAAATTTTCATGCTCAACTAGGTCAAATCAGCCTGGATTGCTTTGCCACCTAGCAATTGTTTCCACTGAAGAAGCAGAAATTCTAGGGGATGATAACATTGCTGTCTGTGGTGGGAAGGCACGGAGCTCACAGACAAATGGTGTGAGCTCTGCTAAGATGCAGCAGAGAACCTACATGTATGGTTCCTCTTCAGACCAGAGACCTTGACCTTAATTCTCCTTGAACTCATCTCCTGACAAAATATAAAAATCAGACAAAAGCCTATTTCCAACATTGGAATTTTAACATTTCCCTTTCCCTCCTGCTTTACGTTTCATATTTTACGTATTTATGCTTATTCAGGGCAGATTTGACAAACATAATGAGAGCAACAGCTCTGAAACAAACCTGCATCCTTTTCCCCAGGACCTGCAATCAGAGCTGTGATGTTGCCCTCTGCGTGACCTTTGCCTGTGAAATACATATTTCTCTTTGCTTTGGTCAGGCCTTGGCAGCTTTATGAACCCCAAGAGAGGAAAAGAAATGAGGAGAGACTGAGACAAGATGGAAAAGGCTGAACAGTGAAAGGAAGAAGCAGAGTAGGGGAAAAACAGGAAAATGAAAAGGGAAAACAGAAGAAGACAGAGGGTACAGCAGGCAGGTAAAACAATCTCTTCCTAATTTGTCAATTACAAGTGTGGTCCCAAGAGCAAGGATCAGCTGAAAGCATCACGAGGGTTCAATCACTTTAGCAAAGGTAGAAAAATTCAAGAAACAGAAAGAGAGCAGTCTTGAAATACTGTAAGTGGGAGAAAGATTTTGAGCAAGAATATCCATCTGTAAGTGACCCTGTGGTTGAGCTCCTAGATCTCAACACCGTAAGTACTTGCAGGAAGAATTGTGTTACCCAGAGATAAAGATCACCCAGGAGAAAAGAGATCAGTGATAACAGAGTGGCTGTGAAAAGAGAAAAACATAAGAAAATTAAAAAGTAGGTTTGCATGCATGTCCCCTAATTTCTGATGCATCCCATCTCTGATGACTTGGCTACAGACTCAGACATTGACTTAACAGAACGTGCAGTGTGATGTGTACATAACAACCATGCAAAACTGCCAGATCAGCATCTTCTGGTTTAGCCATTGACTTCTGCCAAGAGGGAATTCACTGTTCACCAGCAACTGGACAACTTAAAGCAATGATAAATGTTGTCAGGGCAGCAGGAGGGACAATTTCATATGTAATTTGGTTTTTCAGTTTGGTATAAACAATACTAACAAGAGACAGGCACCCTGAGCATTACCAGCTCATGCTGCCAAACTCAACTTCCCACATGCTCCTACTGGAAAAGGCATTGCAGGAAAGGACAGGTAGTTAGCACTGGGAAGTAAAGGCAGAACTCCCTTACTGCCTATTAAACAAGTCACACTCAAGTGAAAAACCTTGCCTGTGTCAAAATATCTCATCAATTTAACTGTAGTTCTATTTTTCCTGCAGAATCATGTTGTTTGCTAACAGAACTCATAGTGCTCTAGGTGTGGCTTTTAAAATCAATGGCTAAATTAGTTTATATTGTTTTATGCTTCATAATTTTTTTTTTGCAATGATGTGAAGGAAGCATTGTTTCCTTGCTAGACAAAGCTGTAATGTGGAGGAAACTTTTGAGTAGGAGATTGCCCTTTGGACACCACCTGGCATGGGGTTTAGCTACTATTGGAGCCCTCTACATGCAACCAGTAGTGGAAAGAAAGCACTTCAGGTGCAAAACACTTCATTCTAAAGCAGATGCCTAACCAAGAACAGGAGCAAATGTCAGATAAATCATGTGTGAAACTGGTTTACCCCTGACTGTAAAGAAAGCCCTACCTAATTAGCTCAAACATATTTTCATAATAGGCATCAAGAGAAAGATGAGCTGAATTGCTCATTATGCATCACTGAGCAGCAGCTTCATGACCTTCTTCCAACAAGGGTTACCCAAGGTGGAGCACCTGGGTATGGAAGGCCAGCAGGGTGCTAAGTCACTGCTCTGATCCCTCTGGGGTCCTGCAGAGGGTTTCTGTTCCAGCAGTGCAGCAGCTGCTAGCACTACAACACACTCTTCAGAGAGAATGTGGTGTTCTCAGCCTTTGCTGTTCCCGAAGTCACTTTCAGTGTAATTTTTGTCTTCAATACCCACACCTTGAAGTGAACGTTACAGAAGACAAAACAAAGACAACTGAATTCACGTACACAACATGAGCCCGGGGTCAACACATGGCCCTGAGGGAGCGGGACCAAGCACCACTAACCTGACTGGTAAATTAGAATGACCACTTCTTCTCCCTTGCCCCAAGGTGAACTTGTCTATTTGCACAGCTTAAAAGTTCCCTTGAGCCATGCCCTGACAATGACTGGGAAATTGCCAGTTAGCACAGGTCTAAACAGTGACCTTGGGTGAGCAAAACCTTAAGCAGCACAATTGTGTGGCCGTGGTTAGCACATCCCTGGCTCTGCTTATCTTACTAGCATATCTTATTACACACCTCTAGAGTTATACAGTATATACTAGAGTTACATCGTGTATAACACCTCCCTTGTGCCATTGAAGAAAAGTTAGCTCTGGCCACCAGCCTCAGGGCCGGAGAGAAGTTCCCAGCACCCTTCATTTGGTATCTTCCCTGCACCTCAGTTTCCCAAATATTGGATGTATCCATGGGTAGGCAAGGGAAAAATAGGGACCCATGAAAGTGAAGTAACAGGGGCTACAAAAAGACTGAGGATAGAGAAATAGAAATGTTTATTGGTCTTTGATCAGGAACACTGAGAGCACTTCAGGACACACCAAAGGGAACAAAAGGATACACGAAGAGAGGGAACTTCTTAGCCTGGAGTACAAGTTAATAACATTAATAAAGACATCTGACTGACAGAGAAAAGACAGAACAGCTCCGTTCTATCTCATCACCACAACCATCTCTAAAAAGGCAATAAAGGAAAACAGAAAGGCGTTTTTCCACAGGGACTCTTTTCTCCCCCACCTCTCACTGCAGCCTTTCCCCATATTTTCAGCTTCTTTCAAGGACAGAAATAATATTTGGCTTCCCCGGCAACGAAGAACAAAGAGACAATAGAAATCCGACAGTGGAATTTACGAAGCCGCGTACTACGCTAACCCCTTGTATAGGGACAGCAATCAGGCAGAGCAGAATGGCCTCAGAGAAACTGCAGTTAGAAAAGCTTCTTGGCTAAAAGCTATTCACGCTGCTTTGACACAGAGCAGTTGTTTTGACTAATAGGTGAGAGAAGGGGATTTCTTTTGCGGAGTAGCACTTTGAAGGGCTCTTTGCCTCACAGCTGTAACAGCAACGACATCAACACCACACGTTTTCCTCTAGCCTATTGTATTACATACCAAAACACATCGCTGGCCGAAATGGTTTCAGGATCAGCTGCTGCTAAACTGGTGAGAATTGTGCACATATATGGGCAGCATTGCTATTTACAGCTGAAGGCTGTGATTAAACTTCAGGATCTGGGAGCATCTCCCAATCCCTAAATCTGAGTGCACATCCCAGCTGGAAACAGACACATCACTCCTCCTCATATGTATAAAGTATATAATTTAAAACAAGATACCTCAATTTGGCTTTTTGTTCTTTCTTAATCTTCAGAAAACTTAGACTGATGGATATTCTCTCCTTCATTACCTTGGTTTGAGACAGAACATGGAACAGTATCCAGGCATTCTACAGCTCAATCTAATTTTAAGCTTTTCTGTTACATTCAGGAACACGTATGAACCTGTGTATGTGATGTGCTTATTTTGCAGATGACACAGAACTGGAAGGAGCCCTTGACCGAGCAGATGATTTGGTGAGGTCCACCCTTGAGAGGGACTGTGACAGCCTGGAGAATGGGCAAACAGAAATGTCGTAAATTTTAACTAATGGGAGATGCCACATCTATACAGTTGGACTAGACGATCTCAGAGGTCTTTTCCAACCTTAATGATTCTATGATCCTGCCCATGAGAAGGAGTGTCCCCACGGCACCAGTCAAGGCTGGGGATCAAGAGGCTGGGAATCAGCTTTGTAGGAAAGATCCTGGTCCAAGCTGACCATGAGCCAGTAGTGCATCCTCATAGCAAAGGGAAAGTGGGGGAAATAAAGAAAATGGAGCCAGATTCTTCTCAGAGATATTCAGTGAATGGACAAGAGGCAATGTGTACAAAGTGAAACAGGAAATTTTCTTTAAAATTACATGCTTAAGGATGGCCATATATGTGAGGGTGGTAGAATACTGGTGGTCAAAACAAGTTTCCCAGGGATGCTGTGGACTCTCCATCCTTGCATATATTCAAAATTCAACTAGACATGGCCCTGAGCATCCTGCCATTGGTGACCCTTCTCTAAGGTGACAGGTTGGACTAGAAGATCTCAAGAGTCCCTTCCAACTTCAGCTATTCTGTGATATCAGATCTCTTCTCAGCATTGCATAATCTCGCTCTGTTCACATAGACATACCCTTTATTTAGACTCAGACTATACTGCAGCAGAGCTCAGGGAAGTAAGAAAGGTCTTTCCCAGGAACATCTCCCAAACAAGAGGCATCACTGAGGCATCGCTGACCTTTATAAACAACATTATCATTCAGTAAAACTGCTGCTTCAGACAATGGAAATGGCACTTGGCACTCTGCATCCACTGAGTAAGTGCTGTAACAAGATCACCTACAGGATTTGTTTGGTCTTCACATCTGTGTTTATTAATTTGATCTACTGTGACACAAAAATTGAATGTGCTACAGGAAAAGAGAATTCAGTAATGACATTTGAAAATTTTGTTATGAATTATACACAATGAATTTCTGTCTAGATTTTACAAAGCCAATAACATTCCCTGTAGCCTGCTTCATTACTCTTTCTGAAGTTCATTCTTTAAGTCTCAACAAATGCCCTCCCAAATGTTCATAACCAATCTCTCAGCAAACAAGTGAGAATCACCTGGCAGGTGAGATGATGAAATTGGTTTCTGCTGCTCCCACTAGAAATATCACCCTCTAGAGAGCTGCTTTCCATATCCAGGGGAAAAGGCTACACTAGTGGGAATACAGAAAATGTACTGGCAGATGCAAGCCATCTTGGCCCCTGGTTTTCCCCCAAGACAATGCCAAAATGAAGGACAACTGTTTTGCTCTCCAGCCACCCAATCTGTCAGAAGGTAAAAGACAATGAATAAAAATAGTATTTGAATTCTCTGGAAATAAGCTGTTAGGCAACGTGTTCTTAGAGTAGAAAAATCAGTAGGCTACTCATTCTAGCAGACAAATAAGTAGTGGAACATGTCTGCCATGAAGATTGAGCATTGCAGAGAGCATAGCCTTCAGCATTGGGTGGCATGTTCATTAACTGAGTCTATCAATCTGCTTACAGTATCTGCCCTGTTTCCCTAGCCTGGAGCTCTGGTCCTGAGGTGGATTGTATTAAGCAGGGTAAAAGACAGAGGAGGAAGAAGTGAAACAGGAGAATGCTAGAGAGCAAGGGGATGAAAGACACACAGGAAGGCAGTGGCTTAATGGACAAGCATTTATGTTGTGATCAGCTAATGCACAGAGATTAGCGTGCAAGGTATTTTCAAAAAAAAAAAAAATGTGACATACGAAAGACAAAACAGCCAAATGTCTAGGAAGTGGTAACTTCATCTTCCCTTCACTGTCTCTCATCCCAGAGGTGGGAGGGGACTAAGCCAGGAGAAAGGTCAGGGGATAAAAACAGCAGTGGGGAATTGGCAGAATGCCTCTGGCTCTGTGAAGCAGAACTGTTCCTCCCAGAGGATAAAGCAAGGGCATAAAGCTTGGGTTTCCACAACCAGCACCTTACAAAGGAGAGAAACTTCTTGGATGCTATTTCAGTATAGACATTACTTTCCCTGCATCCAGAAACAACGGAACTGTTATGTCTTGGCTAAGCAGTGGGAAGCAGCACCAATACTCTCCTACACCTTGTTTGTAAAGGCAGAGGGGTCAAGCAGAGTTATTCTCCAAAGACAAACAGCGCATCTAGGTGGGATAGAAACCTTCCTCAGCACTGGAGAGGGTAGGGCAGCAAGGACTGATTGCCAAAAACTAACAATTCCAAAGAACATCTTTCAGAACTTAGTGACTAAGATCTCGTGAGTCAGAAATAATTCCTACTAGCCCTTCTTGTTCCCTACCGGAAAAAGTGAAAATGGGAGGCTTCTGGAATATTTAACTCAGCAGATCCATCTGTGATCAACAGCTGAAAGAGACTGATTTGCTACTTGGGCCCTCATATACAGCTCATTGATTCACAGGCTTCCAAAATCAATGGTAATTTGAAGTCTTTCAAAAACCTGTCCAACCCCAGGCAAAAGAGCTAGTTGGAAGAATTTTTTACAGCTGTTTCTTTCTGTAAAGGCATTAGACTTGCCAACAGTGCCATGGAGTTACAATTTGCTTGTGCTTGATGTAGCCTGTGTATCAAGATGTTTTACACATGAGTTAGAGGCAGATGGGTACGAGTGGGTCTCAGCAGTCTCAGCATAGCTCATGCACAGACAATGCACACGCCTGTCATCAGGTTCTTATTGGCAAGTCAATCCCTCACCTGGTTCTCAACTAAAATCAGAAGGGAATGTTAAAGGGCACAGTCTTCCCCAAAATTGCTGGGGATAGGTGACCTACAGCAAGCCTCCCAAAAGCAGAAGGAAGCATTGTGTTGTCTGGGTTTGAGTCTACACGTGAAGTGTGAGATTTTCACACCTTGGGAATGGACCCAGTCACCTGGAGAAGCAAGGTCACTCTTCCTTACAGCTGAGAAGTGTATTGCAGGGATGAATACAGGGCAGGAGATGAATTACCTCATTCCTTTTGGTTGGTTCTCATTTAGTTACGTAACAGTGTCTGTCCACATTAACCCTGTGAACAGGGGTTGGACAGAAATAGATTTCACAGGGGAAACAAAACAGAGGTAACTGCTAAAAGTAAAAAAGGCTTTCAGCTTTCTGCCATGATTCCAAGTCATAAATATCAGGGAAACACAGGGAGAGTTGAACTTTTGGAAATGCTTATCCTCATACAATCTGGAGATATTTTAAGCATATGCTGAAATCCTGCCAACTTCAGCAGCCAAGAGTCTGATGATTCTTTACACAAAGAAAAAAAACAACAGATGTGTGTACAGGCAGAGCCATGCTCTACAACTGCTTCCGCAGAACAGATTTGATTTCCTGACACAGGACCCTGTTCCTTTACCTTCTCTTCCCTCAACCAATTTTAATTAGATTTTCTTTAGACAAAAGACAGACTGCTCTATTAAGCATCTTTTAATTTGGAGAATTAAAGCTAGTAATACTATAGCAATTTCTCCTCCTGCACACAAGGTAACATTCTCTCTCCTGCTCATCTTCAGGCAGCCCACAAGGTTAATAATCATTCAGAAAATTTGTTTTAACCTATAATCCTTAACATTGTATTTCACATTGCACCTTCCACTGCTTTGAGGGAAGAGGCAGGTAGCATGTTACACTGAAAGGGGCTCAGAGGCAACAATAAGTGCTTTTGTATCAGGGAATGGCATGTTGACTGGGAATGGGCCAGAACAACGAACTGAGATGACAGGCTTCACCTGCTGTGGAAGTATTAAATCTCAGCTCACAGTGGAACTATCACCTTTCTCCATCCTTTAACCACAAAATGTAAATGGCCCATGGACACAAGGTAACTTGGGAGAGGCTAGTGTAAGACCCATTCAGGCCAGAGAATGGGGAAGGGCATTTCCTAGACAGGTCCTAAAATGAAGCATAACAATATTCATCTCCTCCAGTCCCTGAGACAAGTGGGTCTCTGGAATGGTGAAGCACACAGCAATATATTCAGAATAATTCAGGCACGGAACATCTCAAGAAGCCTTTTTTTGAACATCAGCACACTGAAGCCAATTCTCTCACTAAGATTAATGCCAGGACTCTCTTGCTTTTGGGCAGTCAACCCCAACCAGTGCACACTTTGCAGAAGAGGAAGGGCTGGTGGGATTAGCTACAGCAGCAGAAACTGATAATCTAGAAAGGCCTCATGAATACCAAAGTCAATGTTACTTGGGTTGCTCTCTTCTCATCCAGCTGAGCTATTTGCATCAGTTCAGGTTCTGGCCACATCCTAATGCCCACACATGGCCCCTTGAACAAGGCAACTTGGCACCAAGGGGCTGCAGCAGTAATCCCAGCCCAGAAATGACTGCCTCTTTGTCTGCAAGCAAGGGGAACAGGTCTGAGCCAGCACTGTCACCATGGACAAGGGGACCCACTAGTTCCAAATAGGTTCTGATCTGGCATTTAACACTCACTCCAGTTTAAGGAGAGGCAGGTTTTAGGCATTTGCCTAGCCCTTCTAAAAACAGCGCCTTGACTCTTAATTCCCACTCATGCTGCCATGTCTCTGCTCCTCTTAACTGTGTCCTGAACAGGGTGAGAGGTGAGATCATAGAGGAGGAGAAGCAGTTACCAAGCACCTCCAACACAAGGCATGGACAATCCCATGGATGAAACCTCATAAAGATGGTATCAGACTCTTGACACTTCATCAGAAGGGCACAGTGGAAAGGAGATTAATTAACTTTGGGATTAAAAAAAAAAGAAAGAAAGAAAGAAAAGGAGAGAGAGAGAAAAAAAAAAGAGGAAAGAATACCAGTAACACTGTCAAAACACATATTCAAGGTTCATTTATATCCTACCTCTTTGTCCTCAATCCATTTTCAGGAGAGAAGTCACCCAATCTAATTAATCCAAATGTTTATGAAGGGAACAAGTAAAAGACAGGAGAAAGAGATTACTTGAATCCATAGAGATAACAAGGAAAATTTCATTTATCATTATATCATTAATTTCCTCAAACCATCTTAGTTTTGTTGCTGAGACTAGCAAAGTTCTCCAGAGCTCTTGGATACCGATGGGAACAACGTAACTAGCACATGCGCTGCCTTTATTTAGCACATCTATTAAAGGAAAATGCTCACCTACCAAGCTACGATGATAAATAATTGTTCTTTTGATCAGGCACACCGCACCTAATCCCAGTGGCAGAAAGCAAGCAACAGCAGAGGAGTAGGCAGTACCTGTACCTCTTACTGCAGGCTTTTACTCAAACTTTTCCCAGAATGAAAGCTGGAACAGCAAACAGAAAAGAGAACTAAGAGGCAAAAGAGGAAAGTGAGAAGACGTGAGAAACTGGCCTGTTTGCAAATGCAAGAGCCCTGAGTTTCATCAGCAATGAGCAGAGAGATTTCCCGCTCTAAGCAAAGGACATGAAGATATGATTTTGTCTCTACTATCTGTATCCCCTACCTGTGAAGACAAGGGATGATTCATGGCTGAGATTTTGACCTTTTCTTAACTCCCGCATGTGCCTGAGATACACAGTCCATGAGCCACAATTCAGACAGACTAACCCAGTAGGTCATCTAAGGTGAAGAGCGCAAGAGGCTGACCTGGCTGGTCAGCTCCTTGCGCAGACAATGCAAAGAGGTTTAGAGCCCACTGCTCAAACCATTGGAAGAAAATGTCAAACTTGTTTGTACTCTTCACTGGCTAAATTAGGCAGCAAAGACAGGGGACATCCATGCACACCTTCACATCCACCACTCAGCCAGCAAAATAAGAGGCAGTGAAAGATGTTTCTGAGAGAAGTTTCTCCGAAAAAATGGACAACTTGAATGAGAGGTAAGAAATGATCCTGATATGGATAATGGAGGGGAAAAGACTTGTGCCTACAACACTAGAGCTCTTTCTTCTCTACATCAATAATTTCACTCACATCCTAAGGGGTTTGTGGCTTCACAGATTCACTGTCCTTGTAATATATAGCACTGAAGATATACAATATTTACAGGCTTTAGGAACATTCTCCATATCAGCATCACTGGTCTTTTTGGAAGCTCTCACCAACAGGGGAGCCTCACAAGAACTCTTAGCAAGGGGAATTTGCAGGGGATTAGGATTAAGCCAGTTTCAGCTACTTAAATGTGAACTTCTGCCCACGGAATTAAGGTTGGGATATCTAATTATTTGGATTGCTTTCACTCGCTTTTGCTCATATCTTTCACTACTGAGCTTCAGAGCATGCTGGAGACAGAAATAAGAAGCCAGACCTTCTGCAGCCACTGCCTGAATTAGTGTAACATGGCTGGAGAAAATACATTTTAAAAAAAATCCCTCTGGGAGTGTTCCCACTGTTCCCATGCAGCCAGCCAGGCAGGAATCCAAAGGGCAAGGAATGGACCTGGGTTACTTCCAGGGTAAGAGCACTTTGAAACCAAAGGAGAAATGAAGATAGCCTGCACCACCTGTGTGCAAAGACATGCATAGTGTCCCTGGAACATGATCATCAAAGAGACCATGGGAGCACAAAACAGACCATCCCACCTTCTCCCCACCTTGTCACACACACAATGACTGCAACCTGAAGAAAATCATTAGCGTGCCAAGCAATAGATTGGGCTTCTGGAGCTCCAACCAAGTCACTGAACAGCTTTGTGGGGCCTGGAATTCTCCTTCATTTCCTGTTACTTTCCTCCCTATTCTATCCTCTCCCTGTATGCCCCAAATTTTGTTCCTGAAAGCCCCTGAGTCACCAAGTGCTCCTACAGTCCCTATTTTGCCACTCGCTTTGGTGCCCTTTTTTGCCACAGTCCCCTTTTTTGCCACTCAATACCAGCATTCACCACTTCTGAACCCAGTGTTAGCTGCAGTTACTTGTACTGACTGCAGGACAAAGAACCAACACAATGGAGACCAACAATCTAGATACTAAAATGTTATTAGGCAGATTTGGGTGAATACATGAGATAGGGGAACTGCCCAACGGAATCCAGTCTCTCACTGCCCACACTCACCTTGCAGGAAGGCTGTGCCAGGCATTGCTTTATCTGGGAAGGGCATTCAGCTAGGGAAAAAATAAATTCCTACTACAAGCAGTCTCTCAAGGTCAACAGAGGTCTCATTTCATTAAACTTCTACTGCTTTTCCATGCTGCTACAGCTACCCACTGTTAGTGTTTGACCCGATTTTCTTCCAAAACCCAAAGATGATCTCTTCTTCTGTGTGTACAGTGAAAAGTGCCCTTTCAGTTGAAATTAACCCAAAGAAATTCATTGCACTCTTGTAGAACAGCTTATCATCAGAAAGTGAAAGCTTAACCCAGAAAGGTTTCTAACCTCATAAACCAGAAGCTTCTGACAAGGGAGGAATCAAAAGACTTTTGTAATCCAGCTCTTTGCAAGAGCAGCCACTGGCGTGCCTCAGTACCCCTGCATCACCCTGGCACAACAAAATCACAGCAGAGCAGCTCAAGGATCTAAAACTTAACAGAGCCATTCAATTCCAGAGCCTTATAAATAGTAATAGCTGGACTAAAGGGACAGACAAAGACTGATGAAGTGCTGAATGCAAGACCCTCTGTCTTTCCTGACATTGGATACTACCTCAGTCAGGTCATTTAGGTCTCAATCCAGGCAAATATTTTATGTATTTGACCTTGAACTTGGGCAAAATACATGGAAATATTAACCTGTATTTAAAAAAAAAGTATGCATTATTTCCTGAACCTCTGTAGATTTGGGCCTTGGGCTATGCAGACGTGCACTGGTCTGGGACATTGAACTATCATTGCTACCATGCTAAGCAAAGTAAGCTCTGCTGCTTCACTACTCAAACAGGTCAACACAGCTGTATCTGGTACCTGTGTGAATGCAAGAATGGTCACAGGTGACATCAGCATTTTAATTCCATGAGAATGAAACCAACCACCACCATACAAAGGTCCAGCCACCACTTCAATACTAGCACTACACAAAACATTAAAGAAAAAAAAATTAGAGCTAAACGCCAAAACCTGCTCTCAGGCAAGAGATGCTACCCATTTATTACAATATCAGTAACATTTTCCTTAGCTAGATATAACTACACTGCAGCATCTTCTTCTGCGCAAATTTAACCCTGACTAACAGCCCCTGGCTGATGGCACTCTGAAACCTCCATATGCCAGGAAATCTCTGGTGTCCCATATTCCTTCTCTGTCTTCCACAGTGAGGGGTTCAAGGCTCCCTGGGGAGAATGTGGAGCTGGGGGAACACGGAGACAGAAGGGAAAAAGACAGTGGGATTTTACCAGACAAACCCACAAACCATCCTAGGCACAGCCCAACAGGGAATATGCATCTGCTCCCATGATTAGACATAGTGTGAGGTTATTTCAGTCTTGCAGTAACTAGAAATACATTGAAAACTGGGGAATGAAATAGGAAAAACACCAGACAGGTAACACACTGTGATTATTCATTCCATATGAAAAAGAAGAAACCCAGCACAGTTGTCTTGCTTATCGCACCACACAGGCAAAATCTCCCTGACAGGATCTCAGCAGTTTCTCCCCATACTGGCCTCCTCCAGCATTTATTCCCACCTCCAGGCTCTGTGTTTTGTCTAGCAAAGAGCAGGTGAGATTGGCTGTGTGGTCTCAATAAAACAGTAACATTTAGCCCCAACTTGCCTGCCTGATCCTTCTGCCTAACAAAAAGAAACAATTCTGCTTTCAGCCTTGTTTACATGGGTGCTTAACGCATCTCAGTTCAGACACCAGCAGCTCCAGAACCCCTCGCAAGCACTGCTGCACAGCATGGGTGCAATTTAACTTGGGAACCATTCAGATGAGCAGTTCAGCTGTTCTCTTCTTTCATGACAGTCTTCCACATAGGCTCAAAGGTAAACACAACACAGGGCACAACAGGAATACTTTATATGGCAGGCCAGCCTACCTCCCTGACTACAGACTGAGAGACCCAGAACACATTTAAAAAGAACAAAGCTATTTCTGACAGTAAGGATCCAAAGAAAAATTCATTAGTTCCACACTTCCAAACTTCTTCTCATTCTGATTTAGTTTTGTATAGTGATGTATCCCAACATCCAAAGCAAGTTTCTAAAGCAGCTCCAAAGCCAGCAGTCAGAGGAGATAAGTGAGCTGCTACGGAAGGCCCTGGGCTGCCCTACACAGGACAGACCCATACCCAGGAATTCCCTATCTTAGGTAATTGCCTAACAACTGTACTTCTGTGGTGGACATCAGCTAATGTCTCATTCACCAAAGAAAGATTTCAGAGGATGGAAAACCTTCAACTGGGCCTTCAGGCACTAGAATATGAGTCTTCCAGCTTCCAGGTGAGCATCTAAACAGGAAGGGTATTCTAGAGAAAGGAGGAGGAAGCCTTGGTGTCTCTGATTATGAAAAATGCCTAAAGATATTCATCTTTAGGCAAAAGATTCATTCATCAAAACATCCCATGATGTACAGTTGTATCTTCTGTCCAGCCCCAACCAAGAGGTCTCAATATCCAAAATCCCCCATGCTTCCTTTGAAATACGTCTTATGTGAGCCACTCTTCCACATATCAAATTAAGATAATTACCTGAAGGACAGTGAATAAATACCTTAGATCAAAACTGTTCTTTTTAATTCATTCATAGAAGCCAGGACAGCTCAATTTGAATGACCCAATCACCGGCCTGTTGTTTAACGTTTACCAAAGGCTCAACCATGGGTGACTAAGTAGCTTGTTTGAAATGAGTATGGCATTGATCTGTAAGTGGGGGAAAGATCAGACAGCTCCATTAGTATTCCCTCTGGCCAGCTGCATGGATTCCCAATTGAAAGGGAAGGATAATTCCTTCCCCCCTCTCCCCACCCACCCCCCCCAGTCATGACAACAGTTTTAACTAGACTTCAAGTCATGTTTGGATGCAAAACAGATGTCACTTCCTTCTTGCACACCCCTGAAGGAATTTGGTGCTGTTATCACATGGGCTGTCTCCCAGGATCCTGGGGATATCCAATTTCCCATTCAAACACAGGCAATAGAAAAAGCTGAAAGGCAGATTTTTGTGGATTTCTCCTCTGTCCCATGCCCAAACCTGTAACATGAATGAGGCTTCTGGTAGCTTTGTCTTTCCTTTTTAATAACTACTTCATTTACAACTCACAAAAGCCAGTCTTCTTTCCTCATTGCAACCTCCTAATAAGATTCCCCCCACATCACTGAAGCCCAATTGTGCTCAGAGGCTGGGTTATTCAGGAAACAAGAAAGTTTGGATTACACAGCTATTCCTGCTGGCATTCAAAGCCACTGTACCCTCCCTACGCAGCTCAGTAGTCCAGTGGGGAAGGGTCCTGTAGCCAGTGGGACAGACAGAACAGAAACGTGGTTCCCTCCCTGCCCAGTTTACATCCTTTATTTCTAACTTGGGAAAGAGGAATTCCATCTGTGAGTATCTAAAATTTTTCCAAGCCAATATAACCTATTTCTGTTGGCATATCTTGTCTATCACGTTGGATTTTACAACCACCATCCAACTCTGTGGAGATGTAGTCCACTTGCATCACAGTCAGGCCTTGGGTATCTCCACAGGGAAAAGGGATCTGCTCTGTATATGGTCTCTGACCCACCATTGTCTGAGGACATCGCTAACTGTAGTTTCATCTCAGGAATCCTAGTTTCACCTCACCACGTTCCTCACTGCGTAGGAAGCAATGTGTTAATCACACCCTTCATGCAAACTTATCAATGGCAGCAGTAAGGCTGGGCTCAGGCTGCTCTAAGCAGCTTCTAACAGACCAATAAATCGCTGTCCCCCCAGATCCTGGAGACTGCTAAGCATGTCATCCTGGCACACATCCTTCTTTGCGCTGGGCACTTCAGCCCTGTGGTCTGAGGAACCTGGAGCAGGCCTGTTTCGTCTTTCTGATCCCTCTCAAATCACACAGTGACTTTAGCTGCTTTGAGCAGCTGAAAACCCGCAGTGTTTTAGTTGTTTTTTTTTAAAAGTGCTTCACCATTATTTTATTTTCTTAAGGGAAGCAGCTTCATTATTCCTCATCCAGATGCGCTGCATAAACAGAATGGAGGGATTTATCACTCCTGTAAGCACAGGGTGCAGTTCAGTGCTGCCATCTGACTCAGAGCAGAGTGTAAAGACAAAGGCAGAAGGAGAGGAGAGGCAGCAAAACAACTTACCAAGTCAATGCAACTCCATGAAAAGTCCTCGGTTCTGCTGACATTGCTCTATTGACCTGACCATCAGGCCATGAATTCACCTTCCAACATTGCTTTTATGTGACTGAGAAAAGTGTGAAGGCTCCAAGCACTAATAACCCTGTAGAAATAATCTAATCCACTTGAGTATCCTAATTGCTGGTATTGTCCTGGGCTTCTTTCTGCAACAGCATAGCCATGCTGGTCGCAGTGTTTTTGACACTGTGTCATATGTGGACATAAGTAACAACAAGCTCAACCTGCTTCTATCACCTTCAATGTGTTCTTATCAAAAAATAAATCAGAGGAGAAGGAGAGTGAAAAAAAGCAGCATTTGGCTGCTTTGAATTTGGCTGTTCATTGCAAGCCTGGCAGCTTTGTTATAAACACATTGGATGCTTGCAGTGACAGGCAGGGCTTAGTAGTTGTTTCCCAGGTCTGGGACTGTCTGATATCCGTTGATCACACCCCCACAAAGCAAGGTGTATAGACAATACAGGACAGGGAAAGGATTTCAAAGCAAATTCCTCTCCAAAATGGTGGACGAGGTTCCCTCAGAAAAGAGCTGTTCCACTTGTCAGGCCAATTAGCAGTCGCTGCGGTGGGAGTAATAGAGGAGAGGAATGAAACCTCTGCATGATTCATAGAACCACCCACGAAATATCCCAGGAAAAACACCCTCTATTTCCTTCAGGCATAGCCAGTCCACATAAGGAGGCTGCTAAGAAACACAAAGCGCATAAAGCCCAGTCCTTCACTGCACGTTGACAAGCAAAGAGGGACCTGCACACTCATCTGGAATTTGCCATGGTAAATCAGGGATAAAGGCGAAGCACTTCAACCTCTTTTTCCAGACCCCAAGCCTTTGACAGTCCTCCTTAGCAATAAACACTGGACCAGGGATTCACAATGAGCCAAGAACTAGCACAAATTAGATGGAGCAAAGCAAACCACCCTTTTGCTAGCCATGAAAACAGCAGGAAGAAAAGCTGGCACTTGCAAACGTTGGCAGCACAAGACTGCCAAGAGCACAAGGGACAGCAGCTATGAGGACCTCTGACACTCTGGATAAACCTGTTCCAAGCTTTTGGTGAGGCACTGAGTTGTTTCCTGAGTAGTCTGGCTCTGTGAGAAAGTGACACAACCAGGGGACACCTCCTCCCAGGGCTGCCCTTAGTTTAGGACACCCTAAATTTTAGATCATGCTCAAGGCCACATTTTTGTCCACCTAACTCATTTGCCTTTGCTGTAATGTTGTATGACTGGTATTGCCTGGAGGGAGACCTTCCTTCAGGAGAGCTATCACTGCCTCCTACAAAAACTGGTGAGATCCGTACTTACCACAATTTCACCATATCCACCACAGGAACACATACTCCAGGTGCCACACCATACAGTCATCCAACTCAGGTACATAAGGGCCATGCCAGTAACTCAGCTGGCTCAGATGATTTCCTGCCCTCTTCCAGATTCACCCATCTTCAGGACAAGCAATGCCATCATCACCCGTTTTTCTTGTATACTCTCAAAAATAATAACCAGTGGCAGGTCCCATTCTCCAGTCCTGGCCATACCATTAATTCCTCGATGCCACCTAAATGGGACTGCTGTGCATGCCCATCCCTAACTCCAGAAACTGCACACAAACCAGAAAGAGACAGGGGACCAGTCTGACAGTGTGACAGGTTACCAAAACACACTGACACTGTTTAGTATACCACTATGGCCACAATCCATAATTTCTTCTACAAATCACAGGGGAAAATGCCATAGAGAGGATACGATACATAACAAAAACCATGGCACAGCAGGAATCTCTCAGGCCTACTTTTCAGTCATTACTGTTCTTCATGCAGAGCCTAAAATTCTTGTGAGCATATTAATCCCAAAAATCTATGGTAAATAATAAAATCCAGGGAGAGTTACAGCTTAAAAATACAGAACTCGGCACTTCAAAGCATCACCTGCATGCTAAAGCATTCCCACGTGTCAGAAAGTAACATTAAAAAACGGTGGTATTGGCACTAACAAAAGCAGGTCTCTTTTTTTTTTGTCTGAAGGCAAAAGCACATCTTGATTTCTGCATTACTCATCTTCAGAGAAAGGGCTCTAAGCATTTCCAATGGCATGAAGTTGTGTGTTAATTTGATTTCATTCCCTAGATGGATTATTATTGGGGTAGATGTTTGGTCTAAACTCATAAAAACAAATTCAAGACTCCAGCTGGATATATCTGAACATTTCTGCCTACACAAGCAACAGTTATTTTTCAGTCTGAAGTGTCACCTCATATAATCTTCACTATTGATTTTATTGTTGGGTAAAAAACTCCTAAACAACTTAAAAGTTCTCTGTAATCAAAGGCACTTACCTACCTGCCTTAGATTATTAGGACTGAATGAAATGAAAAAACACGACTGTGTAATATTGATTTTTCTCTTTTTATCACTCTTCCTCTAAAATTAAGAAAGGTTTCTTGAACAAGAGTTTTCACGTTGCTTTTTCTTTGAAAATTCATCTTACTTGAAACTTACAGATGTAAAAGCTGGAAAAGCAAAAATACCTCATAGGAAAAAAGAACTAATAGAACTTGTTTTCATTTTTGTTTAAAATAAAAACTAGCGATGTTTCTTGGTGTTGTTTTAAAGCAAGGTTTTTCCCTCCACCAGAGCGGGAAAAAAAAAAAATCTTACCCAGGATCATACTGCATGCATGCACAGCCAGCTCTCCCTTGGGAAGGAGAGCATTTTCCATATAAAAACTCTCCCAAACACTGCAGGAGAGCACATTCAGGCAAGCCAAGGAGGGAGGAGAAGCAGTCAGGGAAGAGGAACAGCAGGGAGCAAAGGCTCTGCTGCTGATAGAAGGCAGCACAGCAGCTCCTCGCCCAGCAAAGGGCTTCGCCTCTTTCAGAACTTTCTTTTGAAAGCTGTCAGAGCCAAAAGAGAATGGTCTGTTCAGATCCCAAATGCACGGAGTCTCTTCAGTATAAATTTTCTTAATCAATAAAGACCAAATTCTGGCCTCACACCCAAGTGTGCAACCCAATTACTGAGATTTCAAAGCCAAGCAGTGCTATTAAGCCTGTTTAGCCAGATGTCCACCATAACACAGGCCTTAGGTGTTCACACGACAGAGCTTTCACTAAGGCTCTGTAACTTCAAAAAGAATTTCACTGAGTAAACTCCTGCATTTTGGATTTAAAAGTACCAAATAAGCAAAAATCCATGGCAGTTCTTTATAAGCTACACTAATAGTTAATTACCCTCCTTGTTAAATGCTCATGTCTTGTTTCCAGCAAGCACTGCTCACAACTGGATACAGGCCCAGGCTCTCTCTACTGAGAGAAATGAGGTACATTTTTCTCCTCTCAGTTCCTTTCACTACACTTCTGGAATACAAAATGAGATTTGCTAAAAGTAATTGAGCTGTTGACAAGTCTTCCCAGCCAGGGACATAGAATTAGTGTTGCTAACCTTCATAATTTAAATCACAAACCCAATAGTAATTAGAGTTTTTCTTGGAGCTCCATCTCCTGGAAACAGGTGATCATGAGAGAATTCCTACTTTAGTTACTTTAAAAGTAAATTATAGACCCTGTGGAAAAATCCAGAATTGCTTGAGTGCCCCTAACAGATGTATTAGAACAACCAAAGACAGAGCTACTTAACTTTACTTATTTCTCATTAAGATTAATCATTATCATCACAGCAGATGTCATGACATTCAACTATGTTTGAAGGGAGAGAAACAGCAGAGCTGAGAGTGTCAAAAGAAATCCCAGAGTCCTTTTCCTGGGTCTGACAGGATAATAGATGAGCTTTGAGGTTTGGATGGTTACCACCAGAAGAAATGGTGCATGCACCAAGGCTGCTCACATCAGCTTTGCTGTTAACCTTGACAGATCTAGTATCAACCCTCATCACTCAAAAAGTCCAAAGTTTCTCAAGATTTCTCTTGGACAATGGAAATCTTCTATGGCCAAGAGGACCTACAAAGATACCAACACATGATATGAACAGAGGCACAGAAAACACTTGAGAAGCATGCTCCTGATATGAACATATCATGGTAGATGCATCTCCTGGAGTTGTCATGATATAAAAGAACAAGTGTTGGCCCAGGACCTGCAAGTCCTGCATAACAACTGAGAAAATACGACTACTATGCACTCTCACCGATACTATTCAGTGCTGGTTAGTTAATTTAATGGTATTATTTTAACACTCCAATTGTATTATTTTATTTTTTAATTTATTATTTGAATTGAATTAGTAAGTTTAACTGAAGTCAACTGAAAACTAATTGAAGTTTTCCCTGCAGACTACTCCAAGTGTACTGTGACGCCAAGGCAAACAGCTTTTACAACACAGAGTGACCTCCTTGTTTTAATAAAGGCAGCACTACACTAATCTTCAAGAGCATACAGGATGTTCAGCTTTCACATTCCCCACGTTTTTCTTCTTCTGAATCCGCACTGTCAATGTTTGTCTCCAAGTTCGATTTGCCTTAAGGATAACATAGAGTCCCCAGGTTCTCATACTGCGCAGGGTTAAGCCAGGCTAATTCAATTGGCCTCCCACTGAGCTCAGACAAACAAGCCCCACATTTCCCTCCCAAGGCAAGAGGGAAGCCACAACTCTTAGAAGGTCTCCACAGTCTTAGTAGCAGCTGAGATCCTCTCCTGTTAATAAAAGGACATTTTCCAGTATCTGACATAACCACAGAAGGTTTTTTCTTCAGGAAAGCAACCTCCTTTTCTCAGTCAGAGAGAAATATCAGTTCACAGGTAGCAAATTTCTACTGTATTTTTGACTGTTCAATTAAAATTTCTATTTGCAGATCCTTGATGCTGTTTTATCACAGCTAGTGCTCCACAGAAGACCATTTGATAGATGAGATCTTCATTAACATGGTCCCCCAGGAGACAACTTCGGAGGTCTCCTGAGCTCTGCACTGTAGGTGCACAGCCCTTTTTGCTTATTTTTACTTTGAGCATGTGGTAGGCAGGAAGATAAATCCATGACTGGATTGCAGTGTGTGATCTAACCACGTATTTATACGATTTCCCCATTTATCCCATGTATCCTATGAAGGGTTTAATTGTTCTTCATTCATTAACTGTAATTTCTCTTTATCTCAAAATACAGTGCATGGAAGAAGTAATTAGCTCCCACCTGTGATGCCACTTCAGTAACAGCATCAAATAACAGTCTGCAACAAATGTAGAGAAAACTATCTAATTTACAAGTACACTTTAAAAGCTCCACTCAACCCCATTAGAAACTTAAAAGGATGTTAATATTTAACTTTATATCTACATGTTTTATAAGTTTATTTTCCTTTGGTTCCTAAAGTGATTTTTGAGTGTGAAAGTTTAACAAGAAGTGCTTTCAAAGAGGGGAATCCAATGTGTTTTGGCTGAGCTACTGCTCTGTTCTTAAAATCATAGTTCCTTAAAAACATCCAGATACACACCCAAATTTGACATTTCCAGAGAATCATTAAATATTTTGAGTCTCAGTCTCCTCTACGTTGTAAATATCTCAAAATAGAGAGAGAAATAAGAAATTCAGGGTTACTTCTAAAAGTAGAGTAAAAAAATTATCACCTCCTACATTCATCAGATGCTGTCAACATCTGGATACATCTGTCTGGGTTTGTAAATGGGAAATGCTGGTGTAGAATGACAATCTCTAGCTACACCTGATCAAGATGGCATTTTAAACTGCGACAGCTGAAAACACAGCAGAATTGATGGGCAAGGCAACCTTTAAAAAGGCATGTGCAGAAGCATTAGGCACCTGTTTGCTTTATTGACAGGGCGGGCTTTGTTTAAGAAGAATAGCAAGCATATTTAATCTTCATGTCAAAAGACACAGTGGCACTACAGGGTAGAGAGTTACCTCAGGGACAAAAACCAGTCTTTAATCATCCCATTCTTCATTGTTTTGGACACTGGAGATTGATTCAATAACTTCACCCTTGTGTTCTTACTCCACACTTCCACTGCACTGCCTCCTAAAGATCTGCTACTCGAGTCCTTGTTTTAAGGTGGTAATTACACAAAACTGGCAACACAAACAGGTTCTGGTTCCAGGTCAGGTAACATCAGAGAATAAGAAGGAGATATGAATTATAGAGAGTGGATAATTGCTTCCTTAGCAGCTAATCCTCCCATTTATCCACTTCAGAGGTCAGATCCAGAAACCCAACACCCTTTCAACGTACAGTGAATAATCTGTCCTCGTGGCCCTATGCCAGAGCTCTTGGCTATACGCTAAGCTGGACTATCTAGGGCCAAAGTGCCTGCGCCAGCCGTTTAGTGGAAACGTAAACACACATCTTTCTTCCTGGCCACTTGAAATAGGCACCTTAAACCAATCAGAAGCAGGCACAAATGCAATTCATCACAGCCGATTTCTGTTGTTGAGCCAAGACAAGCAATACTTTGGTGTCTCATTATGCAAGGACAAGGCAAAACATGAGAGCTGTAAGTTTGCCTTCACATAAAGTAGTGTGAGGCAGGACTGTGTTTAAGTAAAGATCTGCTGGGTTAGGCGTCACGGTGCTTCTCTTTCTTCAAGTATTTCACTCTTCCAACATCTCCACCACAAGTGTGGTTATTGGGATTTGAATGCATTTCACTACAGTCCCACCCCAACTACGAGCTGTTAGGTCAGCCTGTGGATGCAGAGGAAGCAAGCTCCCACAGGGACAGAAGGTAGCATTCACCAGACCTGCCAGTGCAGAGCACGCAAGCAGCACTGTCGATGCTCATCACCTCCAAGCTGACACATTCCCAACTCTTCCACTTGAAGCCATTTGGGGCCAGGCTGACAAGTGAGTTGTCTAGTCTGAGGCCATCAACCTGCTGCCATTCAGATCAAATGAAACAGTGAATTTAACATTATTTTCTTGTAATGTATCCTATTGACCTATAGCCTTGGAGCTACAATGTGTACAGCAAGTCACAGTGAGGTTTTTCAGGTAAAACAACCGTGGTCTTTCACTGTTCTTTGAAGAACCCCTCACTCCAAGCAAGCAGACACTTGCGCTCACCTCCAAACACCAGCCCCATTTAGTTTTGATCAGACTCTTCTTACATCCCCATAGAAGGAAAACTGCTCTCTGCTACAGCCCCTTCTTTATTTCCTGTACACATTTTCCCCCACCCAACAGCAGAGCAAGTCAATGTTTTTGGGTGAATATAAAACTAAACCCATCAAACTCTGTTTTAACAACTTTGAACCAGCAGAGGAAGTTCTTGCATTACAATGCTGCAGCATTTGTGATCACAGAAGCCCTAAAGATAGATTTTCTTTCTGTTAGAAGTAGAATCCCACAAAGAAGTTTTGTTTCGTTACTTATTTGGAAGGAAAATCATCCAGGACTTTAAGTGACAACAATCAAACACTGATTCAATAGAATATTCAACGCTTGAGTCCTGCTTAAAATCTTTACTTCCCACCAAAAATCAAGTGAGAAACCAGGATTCTGAGCAAGAGCTAAGTTCCTGCTTAGCTGAAGCCTACTTGAATCTTGGTATTTCAAAGACTATTCAGAGGAACTGGCTTCTGGAGCTGCATCTCCCTTCCTGTTGCCCAGCCAGGGAATCATAACAATACTGAGGGTGAAGAGAGCCAAATTCCAGTTCCCCAGCTGAGAAGGGTCACTGCAGAGGAGACTTCACACAAGCAACCACCTCAGACTTGGGCACATCGAGGCATTTTGTTGTGTTTCTTGTCATATCTAGACAAACCTGATAGATTTCTTTTATAAAATAGGAGAAACAAAATAACGGGGCTCACATAAAACAGCTGAATGAATGCATCAGGTAGATGAGGGGATGCTTTCCATGACATTTAAGAACTGCATATAATGTCTTTTATTTCATTCAACGTGTAATCAATCAGTCTAATTCAATTTCTTTCTTGATGTCACTCTGTACTACTCACACAGACCAGAACCCCAACTTGTCAGGGGACAACAGAAACTTTTTGCCTTTGATATTTAATAACAGAAAATTGTTCAGCATACATAGGCAGTATTTTAAGCCATATTTACCAGTTGTTGCTTTGCTTACTAATCAGAAAAGGATTGGGAAAGAGCTGGGAAAAGCAGGTGCCTGAGCAGCAGCCAGCAGTGATCCAGCCTAAACTTTCCCCTTCCGTTATGACTACGCTGCCTTGGAAAGAGAGAAACCAGGAGAGAGATTTTCACTGGCTGAGATTTGGGCAGAGTCTGATCTTCCCTGCAACACCGCATGATCAAATGCTGTAATATCAAACACCATTAAGAGCTACAGTCCTGCAGCAAGGATGTCATTTATCTGAAGAGTGCCGAGTCAGAGCCTGAACTACGTTTGGGTTTTCCTCTCTTGGTTTTGGACTTCTTAAAATCCCTTTTCCCCACCCTTCTTGTGAGTCAGTCTCTGCCCGCAACATTCTTCAGCGAGATGTCTTTGTCTCCCTTCCTGTTAGGAAAATGCCTGGTGTACAGCACGCACCGCCACAGCCTGGTAAGTTGGCACTTGGCTGTGCTTTTGCACTCCAGCAGCTCTTTGCAGCCATCAGCTGCAGAGCAACCTGCAGAGGCTGCCAATTGATTTACTGGGCCATTAATCAACGTATTCTATAGGGGTAGGTTTCCAATAGACAAAAGCCATGCAGGACCGGAGCAGAGATGCCAGATTGCCCATGCTTGGCTGAGCTTCTCAGCCGCACAAGTGCAAAAGGCAGGGGGAGAGTTTGGAAAGCGGCTGGGAGGGTGCTGACGGAAGTATGGTGGTACATTAAAAACAAATGGCCGAAGCTGCTTCCATGCCTCCTCTCCTTTGGTGAAACATTTGATTTGCACACAAATTGGCTCCTGAACTGCTCATTCTTACTGTGGTTAACAGAAGAGGTGCCCAGCCTTTGGGCAGGGCACATCACACAGGCTCCGCCAGGCTTCCCTGCTCAGCCCTCATCTCAAAGAGCTTTATTTGCAATAGGAACACAAACCAGGTGCAGGAAGTGGAATTCATACCTGATTCCCAATATCTATAATTCTGTCATGTATATAGTTGTGACTGAGGCATTTGTGTTTGTATCATACAACACTTGGACAAGCATCCATCACGTTAGAGGGGACCCATGAGGTCCCTGCAAAAGGTTGTGCGGTAACAATTCAGATGCCCTAAAGTTGTTTCTTCCCCATATATTGGTGGGATTCAAGAAAGAGAATGCTTGAGCGGAGAATGCACAGATTCCTGGCAGACACCTCCAGCACTGGGAATTCAGACACCACTGCCCTAGAAGCCTGTCCTGCTGACTGCAGCTCACTCATGGCATTTCTACATCTCCCATCCAGTTGAACCATTGAGGCTGGTAAAACCTCATGTCAGACCATGGGAAGCACTTGCAGTACAGAGGTGGCAGTGATGTCTGGAAACTCCTCTCCTAGGGTATTGGCAGCACCATGGTGCAGGGATATGTACAGCATTGCACTGCTTCAGTCTTAATTTCAAGCACATGCTAGCAAGAACCACAAGCCATCCGTCTGTGGAGGAGGCAAGGCATTGAACAGCATTTTCTTTGATCACTGATATAGCATCATGGAGGCTAACTCCAGAATCGCAGAATCATAAAGGTTTGAGAGACCTCTAAGATCATCTAGTCCAACCACCAACCCATCACCTATGTTTATGTGAGATCTTAACCTTCCTGCTTGCTTCCAGGTTTTTACTACCAGCCCAATCTGAATTTCCACTGTTCATCAACACAAATGTTACCGGAGAGAAGAGTGTTGAATGTCTCCAAGCCCATTCACCCTCCAACCCACAAGCTACAAGGGTGGGTCCTGTATAAACAGATTTTTGTCTGGGGGCACCCAACAAAGCAAAGCCTGACCTTTCCCCTTTAAAGGAACAGCAGGCTTCAGTGAAACATTGCTGAGGGTTGGGGGTTATTTTCCCCTCATGTGGGTCAGGGTGATGCTTGAACTCTCCTTACCTCAGCTCCCGCACCCAGCCCATCAATCTCACCTCTGCTGTGCCTGACAGTCAGGGCCACCGGGATTTACAGCTGCTCAGTGCCTCAGCTCTTTGGGCTTTGGGTCTGCTTTGGACCATTTCAGTGCCTTCGTAGGAGGAGGAGGACACTTGTCAGATGGATGTTTTCACATTAAATTCTATTTCTAGTTCACAGTGTGCTCTCAGGAAGGCGTTAGGTTGAGAGTGCATTGTTTCGAAGTGCTGCAGAATGCAATGCATTTAAGGGCAAGAATACCACTGGTTTTGACCCATGATAGCGTTGACATAAATAGGACTCTAGAAGACGGCTAGTGAACTACATCCCATATAACTCTATGGGAAAGGTAAAGGATCCTAGGAGAACGGTTAAACATAACCAGCAATTTACACTCTTGAGCTATTCCCAGGTGGGATAAAGATCATCAGATGCTGCATATATCAATTTATCATCTATCACTGCTGTCAGAACTATGCTATTTCACACTCAAAGATCCAGCCCATTTACTTCCATAATACTAAACGTGGTAAACTACTAAGAAAAAGTTCCCGCTTTCCTTTTTGCCAGGAGACACTAGTGCTGACTGACTGCATCCCAGTTACAAGCACATTTTTCAGTTTCAAGATTGTAAGTACACTTTTCATTATTTCACAGCCAGATGAAGTCTGGCTACTATTCTGGACACTGCTTTAAAGAGGAAGAGCTTTTATCAGACTATTCCAAGCTTGGGCACTAATCAGTAGAGTTGCCGTGATGGCCCAGAGCCCAGGACAAGACTTTGCCTGCTCCTAATGCTCACTAGAAGAAAACAGCACCAGGGTGCTGCCAGGCAAGGCAGCCAGAGCGTGCAATTGGATTTCCTCCACTCTTGTCTGATGTAACACAGCCAAGCTTGGCAAATCTTGCTCACTGTTTGCCAAGCAGGCAAACTCTGCTCACTGTTTCCTGGAAAAATGTTGGTGCAGGTTAGTGAGAGAGGTAAGAGATGAGTGCTCACATGCAGCATGGAGCAAGGCAAAAAGGAGGACTGCATCCAGCTTCTTCCCATTCATCTTTGTAGAAGCTCTCCAGTCACATTCCTGAGACAGATCCAGGATGGGAAGAGCCTGAGTTTACAGCATGCACCAATGCCTACCAGACCAGAATGAACAGCATCTTCTGCAAAAGAGGAATCTGGTGAATGTAGCTCAGGTTGGGCCAAGCTAAAGCACAGGTGTTTCTATCTCAGAAATCATTCCTGAGAACTGCAATTGTTTTTTTCAAGCTACATTTTCCAGGTCCAAAACCACCTTTTCCTCCCCTCCCCATTTTTTTTTTTTTT